>JAVJAQ010005358.1:1102315-1152673 GCA_032362365.1 Zygogramma bicolorata | reverse complement strand
AGGGATGGATTACTGTTTGAACGTCATTATTTTGTGATGTATCAATATTTGTTCCGTAGTTTTCTGGGTTTGTTACCTACCACAATCAGAAAAAATAAGAATTAATATTGGAATCTCTACAAGTGTAGAAGGGCTGCGTCTATTGAAAAACAGTTATTTCCTAATACAACAAGTCCAATTAGTCATAACGTCTCATATAACGCAAATTTTGACTATCAGAAAAATAATAACTGATATATATGAAAATACTTATCTGATAACGTTTCGGAAACTGAATTTGCTTCCGTTCTCAAAACATCTAGGCAAAGTCCTTTTCAAATGCAAATATCTTTTATAGACAATTTTCGTGATTGATATTTGTCGAATTATTTCGAATTTGACATAACATTTTGTCCTTCAAGAGGGGCAGCCATCGGCGATCCATATTAAGCGAACTCATAGATATGCATTCTTCACCAGACAGCATGATGAAAGCAGATATCTTTAATTTTCGTTTCTTGCCATTGCTTTTGTTTTGTTTTGGAGTTGAATTTACAACTCAGCTCAAGAGAAGAAAATAGGACTGCGGTAAATTTTGAAAAGATATAACGTGCCTTAGAGACCCTACTTTTTGTTTTAAACTTCCACCGTTGGCCGGCCGGCAGGTGACAGTCGTGGGCTGAAGGACTTGCAGCTTCTTGTAATTTTGTGGTGGTAGGTGCTCGATAATTCTGCTCAAAATCACTCTTGTGCGATATTTTTGAATTTAATTTGATTTAGGTGTATGATCAATAAAATTACGGCGATCACTTGCGACCATTACTTGTTTACTCCTTGCTTCTCACACCTGAGGCGCTAGCTTCGAGTAAAGTCTTGAAGGCATATTTCGCAAAAATATACAGGGTGAATGAACTGAATTAGAAAAGCAGATTTTGGGGATTGATGAGAATACTATACATAATTATATGAGTTACATAAAAGACGTTCACAAGGGTGTGGACGATCCATTACCGCCCACCTAAAATACTATGTGTTTTAAAGAGGATGTGAAGTCTCCTGGTCCAAAGGAAGAGGACATAGCTTAGTAATCGGCCGTTTCAAAATGTTATTCGCCGTTTCAACGGTAGCAACTCTGATTTGTCCATCTAAACCAGGAAATGTGTCTACAATTCGACTCATGAGCCATTTGAAAGGTGGAAAATTATCAGATTTAATGAGCGCTAAAGCTCCGCTCTTGATAGGATTGTTGTTACTTGTATCAAACCACTTTGCCCCTTGATGTAAAGTGTGGAGATATTCTTTCGACCACCTATTCCAAAATTCCTGGTGCATGCGGAATAGAACTTGCCATCGTGAAAGGCGGTTCAAAGGAACTTCGGAGAGATCTGGTTCCGGGGGTGCGGTAAGGCTTTCCATTGTAAAGAAATGAGCAGGAGTTAGGACCAGTGAATCGTTAGGAAATTTGCGGTCAATTGAAATTGGAGCGTGCCTCAATCTCCCTCCAACTCGCAAGATGCCATTTTCGTCAACAAAACTTTCTCAAAGTTTTAGGGATAGGTGTAACCCTTGTCAAAGATTTGATTTCTTCAGAAAAATGCAATAATTGAGTGTGTTTCACGAACATCATCAAAGATTGGTGAAGTTCTGATGAGGTAATCCATTCATGATGTTTGGATCTCTTTCGAGTAGAATTAATAAACCGAAGAATATAGCACATAATTCTCAAACAGGTATCAAAAGAAGAGCAGTTTGATGAAATTAATTCAAGAAAATTTGGTTCATCAACGGTTGCGGTTAGAGTGAGATTTCGTTACTCGTGGAGAGCTGCGTCAGAAAATTCAACGGTAGAAGATTGAAAATGATTTTGTGTGAGAAGAAATAATGGTCCCGCTCACCATAAGGAACAGTTGAGAAGTTCTACGGGAAGAAGCCCTCGAGATCCACAATCCGCCGGGTTGTCAGCAGTTGACACATGAAACCAAGAATCTGAGGGAACCCTTTTCTGTATGTAAGAAACACGATTACTGACGAAGGTCTTCCATTTATAAGGTGGGGATTTTATCCAGCAAAGGGTGATTGTTGAATCTGACCAACAACAAATTCGATCGAAATGTAATTTTCCATTGAATACTTGACGAATATTGGAAACCGATACGAGCTACTAAGACAGCAGCGCACAATTCAAGTTTGGGAAGGAAAATTTTCTTGAGAGGAGCAACTTTGGATTTCGAATGAACGAAATGAAGAGAAGTTTCATCAGATTCGGAGGTAAATAGAAAGTGAAGACCGGCACAATTTCCTTTTTCACTCGCGTCCCCAAAACAATGAATTTCGCAAGATTTGAACTGTCGAGGGGCCAAACGGCATGGAATTGAGACATTATCTAGATGAGAAGCCTGACAAGCATACTCTTCCCGAAGACGAATAATATCTGATGTTGGTTTCTCATCCCAATCCAACTTACTCATCCACAATCTCTGGATCAAATGTTTGAGAAGAAATGTCAGTGGAGATATGAAACTTGAAGGATCAAAAGTACGGGCAACAGTCGAAAGTAAATTTCTTCTCGTACATTTTGAATCAATATAATGAGTAGAGAATTTGAAATAATCTCAAGAAGGACTCCACTGAAGTCCTCAAACCTCCTGGGAACTGTCAGAGTCGGAATTGAAAGTCAAAGGATCTGTTGCCAAATATGACGAAGGAAGACCATAACGAAGGATCATTACTTGACCATTTCAGAGGAAATTCTGAACCTTCACCTAATGCTAACTGTAGGAGGGTTTTTATTGATAAAAATGGTGAAGATGTAAGTCTATAGGTGAGTGTATTGAGCTTATAATCCTGGATCTTGTCTTTGTCAGAGAATCTCCAGATAATTCTTTGAAGTTTTCGTTGATAAGGAAATATTAGAATTTGCCTGAACATCATTTTAATATCACAAGTTTTGACATAAACATGTAGTCGGAAGCTAAGAAGAATGGTACCAATGTCACGTTGTAACTTAGGACCAACAAACAAGTTATCATTTAATGATGATTGATTGGGTAACTCAGCAGAACCATTAAAGACTACTCTCAACTTGGTTGTTAGACTATCGGGACGAATTATACAGTGATGAGGGATATAAAAATGACTCTGGCCTTCTAGAGGTTCTCAGACCCGTTCCATATGATTGAACTAAATTGTTCTAAATTGTTCTAAAATTGTTCGTTTCCGTTAACCAGCTGACGAACGTCAACCCTCAGAAGTCGAAACTTGTGCGAGCAATGGATCAACGAGGCCTTACCTTTTAACGTGTGATTACCCAGCACGGTGGCCCGGCGAGGATTCGAACCCCGGCCTTCCGCTTGATAGGCAGATATGCTAACCACTACACTACCGAGACCACTGGATATATTCTCTCATGAAATCTCGATACTGATCATAAATTTGGGTGTTTTCCATCAAACGTTTTTCGAAAGCATGAAATCTATTGAGTGCAAGAGTTCTAATACCATGAAAAAAAGGATTAACATTTTTAAAAGGATACTAAACTATGTATCCGCCAGTGACACCCCTTTTATATGTATTTTGGAAATGTTCTTCACAAGCTCTGCCTTCATCCGAAATTGGGGAAAATTCAGGAACTGATTCAATTTCCCAAAATGTTTCAATAGTTTTTCCCAAAGACTTTTCAGATATGGTACACAAAAGGGAGACTAGAGAAGTAGGTCCTGGTAAATTAATTTTACCCATGAGAACATATCCGAAAATCGTATTCATGGCATCGGGCTGTCCTAGTAGAATGTCGATATTACCTGGGCTATGAAAATCAGGGCCAGCTCAAGTTAATTGCATAGATGGTGCCATTTTTTCGGAGTCGGAAGAGAAGGGAGATCGTCACATATTCTTTGAATGATAACAGCATGAACATCGAAAAGAGGAAATGACTGTTGAACCGGAAGAACCGCTAGATGAACTCCTTGGTTGGCAAATATTTTCATCAAATCTAATCCACTCAGATGAAGGAACAATTTGTTCGAAGGTACCATCAAACGTTTGACACAAGTGGCAGTAATGAAGGATGTCATGCTCCCAGAATTTAATAAACAACGAAGTTGATGATACCTACCGAGACTGTCGCGAACTTCAACTCGCGCAGTGGAAAGAAGAACTCTTAACTGTATGAGGAAAATCCCACATGAAGAGGGGATAGGTTGGCATCAACTGAAGGAATTGATTCAATTGATTCAAGATTACCACTAGGCGAAGAATCTGATTGAGAGTTAGAAGAACTTTCGAAAGCGTTGGAATTCACTGTGATCTGACGACTCGGAGAAATTTGAGTATTTTTCTCGGAATGTAGACTGGTATGATGGCGTTCTCATTTTTTTCAGATTGTGGTAGGTTGAAAACCCCGAAAACTACGAAACAAAAAAGGGATGGATACATTTTTCACATTTCATCTTGGTGATATTAGCTTTTCCACAACCATAACAGAAAATCTTTCTTGGGCTTCGACACTCCATATAACTATACCCAAGCCTTCGGGCAGTTGAAACATCGAATAAAAATGGTGGAAACATTTTGTCGAGAGAAATTTGAAGAATTATTTCGATAAAAGTTATTTTTATTAGTCAAAGACGCTGGACAACTCAAATCTGGTTCTGAAAGAGAGCAATCCGAAGTTGGAGGAGGTTCATAACGTTCTGACCAAATTCGTGAGTCTTCTGATTTCTTACATGAATCAGGCAGTTCATCTAAGTTATTAATATCATTCAAAGCTAAGGAGGAAAAATGGAATGGCAATAAGTTCCTACGAATTTTCTGAACCATGATCTTTTCATCTGGTTTTTCTACTCAACAAGAAAAGTAGGACTCTTGAGAACCTTAGCTACAACTCGAATGAATGATTACACTTCAGTTGATGGGCATGTGAGATAAAGGTTCGTTTATCGGGCATTTCCAGGTTTAAAAAAAAATAGTACCAACTTACGTATTTTGTGCCGCTGAATACGACTCCAAAGTCAAAACGCGGTGCTCTCCCCCCATTCCGGAGTCATGGCCTTTCGAAGTATGACCTGCATGAAGAGAAAGCAACATCGGAAACCCTTCGAAGCGAGCACTAGCAGATCCAGTGAAATTTTGGAATTGATTCAGACCTTCGCGGATGACTAGAAACTGAATACATTGGAGGAGCTAAATATTTGTTAACTTCCATCTATGATTCTTCTAAAAAAGTATTCGTTTATTTCTCAAAAAACAACAACCAGACTGAAACATTAATAGAAAAATTCAAAGTGCTGGTTGAAAACCAACCGAATAAACGAATCAAAATTATTTCACGTACAGGTTATGGTTCTGAGCAAAATGGGCTTGCTGGGAGAATAAATCGAATAATAGTGGAGATAGTATGTTGATCGCTAGCGGTATACTGGAACAATATTGGGCGTCTCATCAGCGAATCATATACATAAACAGATCACCTTTCGGTAAAACCAAACGAACTCCTGATGAAATTTATACTACCAAAACCAACATCAAAAATCCAGATATCAGTCATTTCCAAGTTTTTGGCTATGAATTAAAAAAAAAAGTGGAATCCCAAATGTAAGGAATACATTTTTTTGGGATACTTCGGAGATATGAAAGCCTCATATAGATCCAGAATGGAAAGAAAAAAAAAAACAAAAGTAGAGCATACAAAACACGAGTACCTCGATGAAAAATCTTCGGAAATATTACCTCGATTTCAACATGGAAATTTGCAAAACAAAAATCTCTCGGTATGAATTTTTCCATCCGAAGTAAGTGTCAGCGATAATACCAATAAAATGGTCCATCAGTGACATGTAATCTGGAAAGCTCAAAGGAGGTGGCGCTAAATGAGTTGAAGGTAATGACAGCTGTCAGCTCATGCCAGCTGTCATTTGTCAGGTCAGCTGTCATGTAATTTTTCACAAATATTTTCAATCATGAATAATTACTTTGTAAAAGGAAATGCTACGAATTTTGAACTGTTGACGACGATGCCTTATTGTTGCTTTGTTTCATCATGCTCTTCGACTCATGAACAACTTTGAAATGGTTGTTTGTTGCACCTACTCTTATTTAAATTGGAATAATATCATTACTGGGGGAGTTGAAATATGTAAATGAGATACATGCGTGAAGCAGCGCCAACCAGTTCCATTGGACTAGAGAAACTAAATCAATAATTGGTAGAAAAAAGAACAGGCCAAAAGTCGATTATTATTAGAGGGATAACTTGAAGAAACTGCTCCAGAAATATCCAATGATTCAGAAGTGTACAGTATACAATCACTCATTGTACAGAAAGGTAATGTATACAAAGTATACAATGTCGATGAGTTCATTTTGTATTGAAAATTTGCGATTGAAAATGAACAAAGATGAACTTCAATATTATACGGGATTTGACATCTTCTCAATTCTCGCTTGTGTTTAATGTGTTAGGACCTGCAGTGTATCATCCACCAAGATGTGAAATGAGTGTTCATATGTTGACGCCTGCAAATGAATTTTTACAAGTTATTTTGTAATATGAATAACAAAGAACTTGCAATCAACCCAAAAATCCTGTATCACAGCAGATCACATATTCAGCATACGAATCTACTAACACTAATGAAATTCTAGTATCTATATCTCCCACAGGTACTTTTTTTTTCATTTCGGAAACTTATGGATCAGTGATAGATGTTTGCTTGAAAAGTGTGGTTTATCTGATTCAGTTGAAACAAATGATTGGCAGATAGGGGTTTTCATTTCCAAGATATTCCTGCTACTGAAGACGTGAAAGTAAACATGCCAGAACTTCCCAATAAAAGATGAGATCAACTCCTGATTAGCTTCATCATTCGAAGAAAACATCTCCATAGAAATAGAAAGAGGGCTATAGGATTGGCAAAAACATAAAATTCTCAAATATGTAGTGTAGTGTGTAGTGTATTAGAAAGAAAAATAAATGCAGTATGTTTTATGCTTTCGAATTTCTCTAGCACATTATAAATGATAGAAATTGAATAACACATTTTTTTACTTTAAATTATGATGTATTCATAATAAAAGAAGTCTAAACTAAATCAGTTTCATATTTTATCTAGCATATTCAAGATGGATTTGAGCAACATTATTGTTCACTTTCACTTCAAGAGATGAAGTTTACTTTCAGTTGGGCACTATTAGATGGTGAAAATTTGATTTTGTATGAATTTCGGAAGATGAATAGTTCGTTTTTCCAAGTAAAATGGGGATGAAAGTTGATGTTGCATAAATAATCCTTCACACATCAACTATATTCTGATATATACACTTGACAATATATAAGTACACATAACTGCATTTCAATTACAATATCATCAGATGTGAATCAGTATGTCGGTGTTCAGGTGGTGTATCAATTTTTTTGAAAGCGTGTTTCGAGTTTTCAGTTCGTAAGACTTTTTTAAGCGAAGGTGAATTCTGGGGTGAAGTTTTTCAATTTGGATCATGTCGAATGTTGATTTTATATCGATCACTCTGAATTTCGGATGCTTCATTTCTTAATCATTTTGACAAACCCGTTACAGCTAGAGATAATTATTGCCAATATATCTCGAATTATCATTATATGATGGCATGTTCTTGTGGCACTCTGGTCTGGGGTCATATCATAATTTTCCCAAGTGCTTTTTGCTAAAATCATATAACATTTAATTTACACTCTGTGCCTTTTTCAGGAGATATATCTATCATCGTCCTCTTGGGCGTGTACCATGGCTTATTGCGAATGTATGTATTTCTCATGCCCAACTTTCCATGATCCTTCAGGTGCAATGATGCATAGCATACAACGGACACATGTTCAAACACATGTTCAAACACTGCTCTAATATCCTCTTCAGCAATACATTCATAAGAAGTTTCAACAATATTTCCATCCAGAATCTCCAGTACTTTCACGAAATACGTTAATGCTTTTGTCAATTTCACTATTGACTTGAGAACGATGAATAAATGTTTTCCATGATTCGACTCCATCAAGGCTAGCAGAAAGTGCTGTTATATCATATCATAACCTTTCAGCTAGCTTCATACATGTCCAAACAGTGGATGTCTCTTGAACACTGGAAGTATGTATTCAGGTGGCCACTGTACCTGTGAGACATCAAACCGAGAACTCTTTTCTTCAACTGACAACCCATCCTCAACATCATCTTGTCTATTGTATGCCGCCAATCTGAAATTGAACCATGTTATTTTTCATCTTATTCTCCAAAAAGTACTTCGAAGTTTTGATAAAACGAAAAGAATAGCAACATCTCTGGTTATAAATGAACATACTCTTTTTACAAATCTTCCCTTTCTCCATCTATTGTCCCTTTTTGATCTTTCAATTCATTTTTGCATTGTTCAACAATGTTCAAGATGTCGGTGATGAATAACATTATTTACCTAATCATCTATTCATTCGAATCTTTCAACCTACTTAATTTGGATTTCTCTCCTCTGTGACTCAGATGTGAGTATGTTTTGTGGAGGTATTCCTAGGGTTTTGTTCAAGGAACCCTGAGATTTTCAAACAACGATAACTATAAGCACGTCAGTTTTGACATGGAACTACTTATAGCGCACTCTTCAGAGATAACAGCAGCAACTTTTTGCAAAAGTTTGTACAATTCTCTTTTGAAGTAATTCTACTGAATTCGAATATTTGGTTAGCCTCTACTCTCTGGGGTGACCTCTACTCAACATTGGACGAAGATGCTCGGGAACAATAATGATTAGCAGGCAGTATGGATCTGACCGCATAGATCTACCAACCTATTTTGAGTTCTGAATTTCCAAGAATAATTGACTTTGAGGATTGCTCAATCCCTATACTGGATTTGAAATGAATCATCACCATCGATTTTATCTGGTTCTGTATTGAGCATAGGAAATCCAGACAAAAAATCAGCATTTGCATGACCAGTGGTTTTTCTGTATCTGAAACCAGAAATAAAGCTAGCATAATGTAAGAGGCGCGTTGCAAACATAATTGGAAAGTTCTTATCAGGATGTAGAATAGATATAAGCAGCTTTATATCAGTTATCGAGGGAAATTTTCTTCCATAACAATATTGATAGAATTCCTTTAATACCCATATAATTGCTGTAGCTTGTTTATCAATTTCAAAATAGTTAACCTCTGCCTCCATTAATGATCTTGAGGTGAGTGCAATCGGTTTCTCTGTACCGTCAGGTAAAATTTGCGATATAACGGCACCAAAACCCCTGGGTGGAGCATCAGCAGCCAATGTTAAAGGTAGTCTGAACTGTATGGTATAAGAACTCTTGTACTTGTGATTGTTTTCTTCAGTTCTTAGAATGTACGTTCATATATATTTTACCAGTGAAAACAGACTTCTTTTTGTGATAACTCATGGAATGATATAGGCTGACTTGACAAATTTGGTAAGAATTCTTGATAATAATTCACCAATCCTAAAAATGTTTTAAAACTCAGTACATCGAAAAACACTATTTTCCGTATGTGTTGGTCGTTTCAACCGATTAATGAACGAAGGACTATCGCTGTCGAAGAACGTATAATAGTGTGTCCACCTGAAGTGGTCCATCAGAGGATCATCGCCAGTCTCCCAATTGAATCCTTCGATACGGCAATTGGGATAGGTAACTGTGTCGTTTTCTCCTGAACCAGTGTAAATGAAAACTGCACTGGCCAACTTCTCTTTCGGAAATGTCGAAGGGCAGTTGCGAAACGTATGAAGTCTTTCGGCATAAAACAGTCTGTAGTCAATCTCGTTGGAAGACAAATGAGTACTGAATATCCCATATTTCGAACATGTAACAAATTTGAGAATGTGAATGCTTTTTCATATTCATTGACGTATGCCATAGAATCTTCGGGAGAGTTTGGTTTTTTGAGATGTAAATCATTTCTGAGCATACCTGAGCAGCCAGCAATAAAGCTACTAAGTGCAACCTCATCATAATGTGAAATTTGGTGAAGTTTTTCATTTTGACATGCATTTACATCATTACTGATCCTCTGTACCACGCTACTTCTGATTAATTGTAACCTACTACCGAAACTGAGCAAGTCTTCTTTTTTATGAGGACGGCTTCTCGCTTGTTCCAAAACAAGACAGTCTATATCCCTACGATCTGAAAAGCATTGTATCAGAGCGTCTTCCAAACTTCCCCAATTATTAAGTTCTGATCGATTTCCAACCATATACTCTGCTTTTCCGATCAAATTTTCCTGAATACATTCAAAGATATGTTCATTCAAAGCTGGATCATTGAATGTTCTATAGGTATTCATCAATGAATCACACCTATCAATAAAGTTATTCAATGCATTACTATCGCCATCAAATGGTTCGAGGTTATTTATTAGAGATTTGAATAAGTCCCAGTTCATTTGAACTTGAGCGGTTTGTTCTTGTTGGAGCGGCATTGTTAACGTTGGATTTTCTTTATTACTTTCGTCGAGAACTGAGTTTTCTTGAACAGATAAATCACTTAGTTTTCTTAAAATATTATCTAATTTGTTCATGAATCGATCTTTCAATCAATAGATCTGTATTTATTGACTATCGATTACTTGAAATTTGTTATTTTTCACAAAATTGATTTCTTTAAATTAATCGTCCAGAATAGACACTGGTTTGGTTTGCGATGAACTGCCCTGAATTATCTTCTCCGAAATCCTTATGCAGAGGGTTCAGTAAAGGCAAAAAGGAAATTTGGCACTCACAGGTATTTTGGTGGTCCCAAAATCTTGTAGTTTCCAGTTCCTTTTTCTGCGATTCCTCGTCGCCTCTAGTGGTAGGGTCGTCTCTTGGTTTGTCCGGTTCAATCCTCGATGGATCACGATTTTCGTCGAAATTGTGCTCAAGGGTTGACACTTCAATTTGCGAAGAAAAACTCTTTCAACGCACTGCACAAATCCTACCCACTGCGCCAATCAAATACTTGGACGAAAGTTTGTCTTTTCATAAAATATTTATTTTATTAAGTACAAGTTCGAGACGACTTTCTCTAACAAGAGTTACAAATGGAATGAATAAAATATAACAGAAAAGTGGTCTTGTCACTCTGAGAGTCCAGATAATGGATTCCTGGAAATGCACTATCAGCATATTATGTTTCTATGAGAGCAGCAGAACTATGCGAACGGTCGTTACATAACTTGCAGTACTATAGAATTCATAAAATTCATATTATACTGGTTACTCCTTCGATTATGTCCGTAGAGGATAAGACTGTTAAATTAGTTACAAATAGTTTGAGTGGTATAAAAACAAAGGAAGTTTTATCCCTCAATTTCCATTCAACTATTCGTAGCAAAATTTTATGTGAGTCAAGCTATTACTTACTTGTGATCCGGTTATGACTACAGGTTTTTTCAAGCCATCCAACATGAATGATAATGCCGAAGATGTATATGCCAGCGTGTCAGTGCCATGAAGTACTAGGAATCCATCAAATTCATCGTAGCAGCGCTATAAAGGATAAAGATAGTATATATCTGTTATATCGTGAGTTAGACGTATCACAAATATCATATTTTCAGAAATATAATGACTTCCCCAAGTTCGAGTCAGCAGATTCAATAACTCACTTCAGTAGAGTCAGTCGGTATATACCTAGTAGATATATTCGTTGCAACCAAGTAACTGTAGTTCTATCATTTGAAAATAGAGTGTTTTCCAAAAGTATTTTTGAAAAGAAGGAATATAACTGCTAGAACATGGATAATCCCCACTAGCGGCGCCGGATTCCAATCCTTCAACAGAAAAAGAACCAGAAATCCCAGAGGAGTCATCACTCGAAGAAGCAACGGATAAAATACCTGGTGAAACCCCTGGTTTGACGAACCTTAGTATTGTAATTATCTGAATTATTGAATCATCTGAATATCAAACATATTTTCTTCGATCAATCAATAATCATACAGCTTGATTATTATCTGAAAACAATATTCAATAATTGTACAGTCAATTATCAAATAAAGTGTGAAATTACAGTTCGATTATCCATTGCTTGTATTGTTCGATAAGTCCATACAAAATGCAGAACAATAAACAAAGCAATGTAACTGAAGCGATTGAACCTTTTAAATTTCCCAAAAAAAATCTTCAAGAGTGCCTGAATTCGGAGGTGATCAAATATTTTTGACCACATTCTCAAAGCGTGCCATTGTGCATAGAATATATCCACGTAAGATCAAAGAGCTCTATAAGTGATTCACATGAAAAATGAGCTCAGAGGTAGGGCAGTATGACCGATAAGTTCTAGAAACTTATCTTGGAATTAAACATCTGATAAATTTAAATTCTGGAAACTCCCGAGGCTTGATATCATTGATTCATGATCTTCAGTGCATGAAACAACTTCCGAATGTATCGCCTATAACATTTTTCAACCACCTTCAATTACATGATGCGAAAATGCACGCTTGCGTACAGAGTTCTGTTATTACTGCAGAACAGAAACACGCACAATCTTCATTGATAGGAACTATGTCATTGAATACGCTTCTTACAGGACTTGAACCACGTATTGGTCAGGTAATCCGTTCTTCTAATCCAGCAGATTTACTTCCATCACGAATCAGAATTGGAAGGGAAATGCAGTTTTCACAGTTTCGAGATGAACGAATTTTCAATCGAATCCTCAGAATGATAGACCGCAACCAAACCTAACCCAAGTTCGAAAATAATCAGCTTGTAACCAAAATCAGTACCGACCACCTTTAATCCAAAGGAACCCCTTATTTTTCAATGAATTCAACAACAACAAAGAGCACATATCATGACATACGAATCCCAAGATTATCATACGGCTGATAATCAAGAATACTTACTATACCAACGATAAATACAATCAAATATATTATAGCTATCCACCTCAGTATGATTATGATTATACGACTAGTGATTAGAACACTTAGTCGAATGAATCATGCCAAATACAATTCTCGGAAGATCCTTCAACGTATCAGGACTTTATCTCAGTTCCTAACTCGATCACCCACCGATCAATTAATCAATAGATCATACGGTCATACGATCATCTCGAACCCAATCTTTGAACTTTTAGGATTACAGCCAGACTCTCAACTTCCCAAAACAAACCTTCATGTGAGATCTCTGCGCATTGTAAACTGGAAGAACTTATATTACTTTTAAAATGCTCCATACACCTATAAAATTTTTATTGATACAAGCGAAGGTATATCAATTTTCAAACCAGAAACTCACAAAATCATTGTTAATGAATCGACTATCATAAATTTCAAACAAAACCTCAAAAAGTTTATATCTTTAATTTGGACATTGACTTTGATGGCTGGAATGTGCTTGGCTCATATTTCTTAAAGCTTTACAACTGTATTCTCAAACAATGAGATTGAAACCTCTGATGCAGAAGTTGAAACTTTTCTTAGAGATCAATAACCCTAACAACAACGTGATAATTTTACACTCGACGCGCGTTTCGCTAACAAGGCTAGCATCTTCAGTAGACGAAAATTAATACTGAATCTGAAGACTGGGGCTAGTTGTTTATATACCTGAAGTTTTCCGGTCCCATATGGACTTTGTTTGTTACTGCTACTTATACTTTTAATTTTTTCTCGATTATGAACTAGTGCAGTCACTACTTGCAAAGTTTTTTGGTCCGTCATCTGTTATTATTGATTATTCTGATAACTTTCTAAACAATACATCGAAAAGCGGGCTGAAAGGGGTCCCCTGTCACCATTCTTAAAAAGTCGAAGATTTATGAAGTGTTTCCATAAATTTTCAATTCCTAATCATCCTATCGACTATCAAAGTAATCAGAATAATCAATAATAACAGATGGCGGACCAAAAAACTCTGAAGTCACTACTGCACTAGTTCATTATCGAGAAATTTATTAGGATAAGTTGCAGGCATATAAACAACTTACCCTAATGTTTGGATCAAGTATCAATTTTCTTCTCCAGAAGATGCTATCATGCCAATCAAATAGAAATAGAACCACACGTGAAAAGAGTGTTCAAATTAGAATGTGATCTCGGTATTACCAACGCTATACTATTAGGGAAAGAAAAAGAAACAGTGAGAATCCCCAACGCGATTGTAAAAGGTGATGAAACTGGTATACACTTCTATTGTGAACACCAATGCCATTCCCAAATATTTCAATATATCAACTAAATCAAGCATAGCATCAACCAAATCCCGAAGGGACCTACAGGTAGGAGAAAGTGAAGGCAAAAATCTCCGAAATGCTTGACTTGTTTGGATGTGACAGCTTCAGCAGCTTTCATTGATCCATGGTTTCTCAGAATGTGGTCTCTTTTTACTACTCAGAATGAATGTTTCCATTTCTAGAATAATGATATCAGAAATTTCTTGGGCACATAGAGTGGGATCACCAGATGAAAAACAGACTCCTCTCCAGGTAAAAGCAGAGAAAACATTCGAAGACCGTCCCAGTCTGCTGACTTGTAATGCCAGACGAGAATTTGAGCCATGTAGAATTAGGTACATTACAATCACCCAATATGTTGACCTCAGCAGTTGGATGGTTTTCTTTGATGAAGTCGATTTTTTCCGATATAGATTCGAATAGTCTGTCAAAAGAGTCATTGTTAGGTGATATATGAAGACAACAAATTCAGTTTGTTGATGATTGACCAGTTTAAACCACATCACGTCAAAATCTTTCGGTTCCAGCCCTTTTTCGCGTTGGCACGATAAATAATTCCTAGAGTATATACAAACGGAAGCGAGAATTGAATTCATAACCTGGACAAAGCATTTGTACATTATTCGTATATGGATTGACCTGAATTTCAGTTAAAATAAGAATGTCAGGTTTTTCGGTTTGCAGATGGCAATGCACATCATTGATATTTTTATTCATACCACGAATATTACAATAATAGATTCTCAATACTCTAGATGAAGGCTCCCCCCGAGTACCTCCCACCCGAGAAGTTTTCACTTTTTTATCATCATTTTTCAAATTCAATAGTTGGGAAAAACCGGAAATATCAATCACATACTGGAACATGAATTAACACTTCACAGCACATATAGTTGGTATGGTGGTATCTCACCGGGCGATGGTAAGACCATCTTCCACTAGGACTCATAGGAAAAGATCCCCCTATAACTAACGCTTCCAGAACCTTCTGCAATGGCAAATCGAAGTCATCTACAATTGAGAGAGAGCGCCTTGCCATTGTTCGGACCGTGGAATACTTCCGCCCTCCTTTATTATCGACAATTCATCTATGATTTTGCAAAAACTTCTAAACTACTAACGAGGTTATTGCAGAAAGACGTTACCTTTAGTTTCGACACCAAACGTAGATAATCTTTTGATCAACTCAAGAACGCTTTGATATCAAGCTCGATCCTCATCTATCCTCTCATGGAAGAACCAGTCTTGCTCACCACTGATGCCAGTGCATTCGCAATTGGCACTATTATGTCAGAAAGAAAGAAATAAATACCATCCCTCTATCCACAAAACCACGTATTTCACTTTGTCAAGATGAGAGCTGGGGGTTGAGGAGACTTAGGCCTCGACACCTAGTCGATGAGAAGTCTTGAGAATGGCTCCAAAGTGGGAGCCGAAACGTCGACAGAAGAACAATTCCAGGCGCGGTTCAACTGGAAGTTCCAGTCAGCACATATCCGACCGCGGAAGCCTATACACACACAGACACACATTATATATATATATATATATATATATATATATATATATATATATATATATATATAGATATGATGATTTGTTTTTTCGGGTTTCATTCCGTGTTCTGTGGTTTTGATCCCCTGAAGGATAATTGTCACAACGTTTCGGCAAAGTCTCATTTGCCATCTTCTAGGTGATGATTGAGTTTCGTCCTCCGAACTCGACCGAAGTTTGAGTTAATTCAAAAAGTAACGAACCCAATAATACCAGTGAAAGTAAAAAAGTCTGAAATTATTGTGAGCAAACATACATTCGTTAGCTATCTGAATATTTCAGAACTCTCTGAAATGAAGTACCATTCGGATTCACAACTGAATTTCATTTCAAAAACCCAAGACGTCACTGAACAAGCAGAATTGATGTAGCATTTATCATTCACTTCAGCAGGAAAACTTCAACATCAACATCTGAGAGAAAGAACCAACACTCAGTACCTACTATACTTTCACAGCCACCTTGTATTCATTTAATTGGATTCATGACGTAGCATATTAATAATTCTCCTACTGTTGGTAAAAAAGTACATGAATCATCCATATATGAGCTCACTGAAACGATTCACTAGTTCTAACTAAATTTGGACTCCATGAAAATGTCAAGAATAATAATTCAAACCTTATACGCGATAATACGCGAAGTTTACCGAACAAGCCTGTTCCGTGTTTGCCCTAGGTAGAATAAGTGGTGTGCAGAATGCATAAGGGATAAGGTCCGCTCGTACTCACTGGCCTAGAATTAATTGGTGGGATTTTAACTTGCATGCTTTTCAAGAAAGAGTATCGATTCTGAGGTTGATATATACTAAGGTCTTGCACATGTCAAGGAAAGGTGAGAAAGGGAACACTCTCGAAATGGTTCCGTTTTTTGGAAGGGAACAAGAGGCAGGAGGTGTTGACTGAAGAAAATATTCTAGTTAGATTTTTTCGTTGCGCCTACATGGCTTTTCGTGTAAAGCACCCTCCAGTATGTGTCTTGAAGTTTTTCAAACTCATCGTGATATTCCTATCGAGCCTGTGATTGAAAACACTGGTTTTGTCGACCAAAAGGCATGGACCACGCCAGGAACGGCCATTTTGCCTATTCAGGAAGGCATCTTCACCCCTTCTCAAAGGGTCTGTGGTGGAGTTGATTTTTCTACTAAGCCTGGTACTACCATGAAGGAGTCCACCCTCTTCCTCTTGTCCAGACCCACACTTTCTTGGACATATTCATTTCTTCTGGGCGCTTCTGTGATCCTGGTGAAGGTCCCTTCAGTTTCCGACATCAGCTGATATCGAAGGACATGGGTTTACCCAGCTGGTCAACATCATTATAGGGATAATGTCATCTTTCAACTCTCTCAAGTGAAGAAACAGAAGGAGAGTTCTGTCATCTCACCGTAGTCGAGGAGGACAAATACAGGCCTGATTTTATCACATTTTTAATACCTTCATTACTATTCATCAATTTCAATGTTTTGCCTTCATTATTAGTTCAACTGGAAATTACTATCCCGATCGTTACGAAAAATGTGAAGCTCTTCCATAATACTATGAAAAAGAGTAACTCGTAAGGTAATGAGATATTCAATGGAGTTTCTTTACGTATCCATATAACAATTTCAAAAGGTATTTAGTGTACATGGATTAATTTCAAATTCTTCACATATTTTCTTCGACGGGATTTCTTGGGATAACTCTCCGCCATTCGACTACTCGAGATCATTGTAAATTTGTGTATGATATCTTTGAATTAGTTTTTTTTATAGCTTTCACCTCACCTGTGAGAAGTTGAAAATTCAAGTTTCATCATTATTATTCTTTTCTATGTTGAATATTATAGAATTTCGATTCTTATCCTAGATTATAAGCATTTCAATACACATATTTTTATTCTTACTTCTCCCACACTGTCAAACTCTGACTTGTTGAATTGAAAGAACAAATAGACACCATTTGGTGTTTTCAATTAACCAAATACATAAATCAGATTGTCTGAATTGAGTGGCGCTCTTTTTGCCTGGGTAACATAGTTTTTTGTATTTTCATTATTGAACTCATTCAACTGCTCTCTGACGAACAGCTGCCAGTGCCACATTTGCACATACATTGATAAATGAAATTCAGTGGCTGCATTGTCACTACAGCAAGCACGTGCAGAAAATTGAATTTTATCACGAACAATCGATCCACATATAAATAAACATCGAAGGTAAATATCCTAGTGGCCGTTTGACTCACTTGAAAATGAAGATGGTGAAAGAATCAAAACGAAATTGAATAAATCACAAACGAATAGTGATTTGTTGAAAGATGCAATAAACGATCAAATATCAATTTTTTTATATGCTGATTCACACGAAAGGGAAGCCCTGTAATGTTCAAAGAACACCGCGTGAATCAAGGAACAGGAAATACGAATGAACATTTACTTTGAATTCCTGAAGTTTGTAAGCCTCAGGAAAAACCTCTTTTGGCAAGGAGTTCCAAAGCTCAGCTGTTCTATCGAAAAAAGATTCCTAAGCGTTCCTGGTGGGAGCGTTCTCAGACGTAAGTCCTTCTACGGCTCTTATGTCACACATGAGACGCTTGAGGCGGGATATTTGGCATTGAAGTGTATGCAGTTTCCTCCCCGATGATTCAGCGAAGCTACATATGTTAGCATGGATACAAACCAACCGACGACGTCGCACTTGAGAGAACATTTCCTTAGATCTGGGGGAAATTCTATGAGATTTCCTTGGATATTTTTATAGATTCTGGGGAGATTTTGCGGTTGAGAATGCCAAGAACGTGACTTGACGCTTCATGAAAGTTTCAAAGTATCAAATACGTTATGCGCATGTCTGTATGCAGAACTATGTGCAAATGGAGATGGAATGAAACGAAGCGCCAAATTCAATCGTATATTCAAGATACATATATCTTTATGAATGAGGTGATTGGTGAACGGCAAACGGCACAGTTTCCACCGCATCTTACACAGCATTCGATACAACAAACCAAATATCTACGAGGCATGAATACAATGCATACTTCATTCTCCAAACAAACTTTACATGTCAGCGACGGTGGCGGAGACGCCCCTATGTTGGACGGTTTCTGCTGAAGTTTCATCATGGAAAAGCATCCGTCGTGACAGCCGTGTGTCCAAACTGAATCTCCTTGTTTCCAGTGGGCTATTTCGATGCCGCAATGAAAGCATTTTACGTGATCTCCTATTCCGGTGTAGAAAAATCCACATTCGGCAAGTTCTTGAGGCGTCTGACTGAGACTGATGGGCCAGTTTTCGAAAGTTACAAGTTGGATCATGAAAACACTATTTCCCGTATGTGTTGGTCGTTTCAACCGATTGATGAACGAAGGACTATCGCTGTCGAAGAACGTACAAAAGGGTGTCCACCTGAAGTGGTCCATCAGAGGATCATCGCCAGTCTCCCAATTGAATCCTTCGATACGGCAATTGGGACAGGTAATTGTGTCGTTTTCTCCTGAACCAGTGTAAACGAAACCTGCACTGGCCAACTTCTCTTTCGGAAATGTCGAAGGGCAGTTGCGAAACGTTTGAAGTCTTTCGGCATACGAACAGTCTGTAGTCATTCTCGTTGGTAGACAAATGAGTACTGACTATCCCATATTTCGAACATGTAACGAATTTGAGAATGTGAATGCTTTTTGTGTGTGGGGGAACCAACGGTGAACTATGAGGCCCCCTGTCCATATATTGTCGTCGCTTCTATCATGGGTGTATTTTCCCCCAAGTATCGGACTTTTCCCTTTGACTGGATCTCATGACAATACATGCGGCCCCCCTCGCTTGCGGGCTTTCGGAATGGTCAACTGAATTATCGTGTTCAGCCTGACGCATTCAGGTAGACGTCTTTGACATGATCGGCAGGAGCTTCAACTGGGTCGCGTTCGGCAAGTTGTTGGCCTAACGCAGTCAAATATGTTCAACAGCTTTCTCTCGTTTCGAAAAAAAAACATTCCATTTTTTGAGGGTCGAATACTTTTTTATCTGCCGCCGTTTTGTATTGATCTTACGATTCAGGGAGCATTCGGATATTGTTCATTCACGGTTTGAAGGTCACCACTCCGAATGTGATGACTCAGAGCCTGCGTCATTGAAGTTGTTGACTTGTTGAACCTCGCATTCCTTTCTCTGTCGTGTTGGCGAATGACTCCTGCCACGTTTCATGGTTGACGGGTCCGCGAATAACCATGCTGCTCCTGAGTGAGGCGTAAGGAGTTAGTAACAAGCCTGACTACACACATTTACACGCAACACATACACACAGACACACGCAATTTGACCTGATTTGATTGGATTGCAGGATGACCTAGAGTCAGACTACTGCAATCCCAGTATTGAGCTGGCCCCAAATGCACCATCTAGGAAGCAACGGCCAATAAAAGTATGAGAGAGAGAGAACCTCGCATTCCTCATCGTCATTTGGCCGTATCAGAGTATGGAAAGAATCGTATCGCGGTGAATCATTGAAGAAAACATCTATTTTCACTTCAACAAAACACCTCGGGGCTCATATGCCAAATTACGACTTTCGGTGAATCGGAGAGCGTCCACAGGGGTCTTCTTACAACTGTTTTTTGGAGTCAAATCGCTCACGAACTCGATCTCAAGAGAGCGGCGGTTGTCAACGGTTTTCATGGCAGTTGGCCCAACGAGTACGGCTTCCCCATCCTTTTTCAGCTCACGTGATTTCATCACGGTTGACCTGGCCGGTCCACCTATTTTGTTGTGAACCGAAAAAGCCCTCTCAGAGTATCGGTTGACTTTGGATTCGACATAGATATTCTCATCGCATTCGGCTTGATGAGTACAGCCTTCCCATCCCCATTTTTGTTGGTCTTTTCTCGGTTCAGGCGTCGAATGAGAGCCATATTTTGTCACGGTTGACCCGACGGTCCTCCGACGGTATTTATAGCTGAAAATGCAAGGAATGCATCTTTTTCGGTCTGTTCTAGGAGAAAAGGTGAAATCCTTGTGGTGGACAGCCGTGTCGACATCGTCGGTGAGTGTCGGTTGACATTGGAGATATTTTCTGTTCCACAACATTTGGCGTGATGAGTACAGTCTTCCCACCCCCATTTTGTTGGTCTTTTTCGGTTCAGGTGACCAACGAGAACAAAGTTTCGTCACGGTTAACCCGACGAATACGGCCCTCCTATCTTTGCATTGACATGCTTTCTCAAGACATCCGCTGAACTTCTAAGTATGGATAGCTGAAAATTGAAGGAAAGCATCTTTTTTGGTCTGTTTGACGTGGTGGACAGCCGTGTCGACATCGTCGATTTTTCAGCAAAATTCTCCTACTTGCATCATCCCGGACGTTTGTTGGGGTACTTCCCCCTCACCGAGGTCATGAGAAATCTCTCATAGGCGGCGCGCGCCACCGCTGCGGTGGTGGGGAAACTGACACTCTCATCTCAGCGCGCATCGTCATTCAGTCGCTAGTACGAGAAAGCATCATGAGAATCGCGATCGTTGATATTCAAGGTTTCGTCGTCAACGGGGTGTTCCACCCCAAAGAACTCGCCATTCAAATCGGTCACCAGCGGCATAATTTCCTGTTCAAGCCACCAACGCCCTTTGTCTTGTTGACGGACAAGGACACGAAGACCACCCGTTACTTGGAAAATTACGTTCGTGGCATTCCGTATTCTTCATGGAACGTCGAGTACCACGACGTTGATGCCATGATAGACAATGCTGCCTGATTGGAAAAACAAAATTGATGAATGTTATCTTTTTCGACTACTATCTGGAAATAATATTTCTCCGTAGCCATGGTAGCTCCCAGCTGGCCAGCACAAAGGGAAGGCCGCTGATTGATTAACCTATTCTGATATCATGACCTCTTTCTTTCTACCAGTTTAAAAAAAAAATATTCGAATCAGAATCTTGAAGAAATTAGAAAAAGTGATACATCGCAAACGGCAACTTTTCGGGTTCGATTATATCAGAAAATTGTTGAGCGCCACACAGCATTCACACGATAATGAGAATGAACATCTAGTCGCTGTGTAATCAAATGAAATGATCAGGTGGTGAATTGATCAGTGATAAATGAAAAAAAAAATATTTGAAAGTCTGTAGATTCGGTAAACGGGAATTGATTGAATAAGTTGCAATATCAATATTTACTATTACTTAGTCATAGGCTCTTGTGAGTTGTTGGTGAGAAATTAAACCCAAATTCAACGTTCCACTACCTTGTCGATTTATTGTAAAAACATAAGTGGATCATATATATGCTTTGGTAGATGTTTCAAAAAAAAATATCCATTTAGTGCTGTTTGAATTTCAATATTAGATAATAAGATCGAAGTTGTACTCTCGAGAATACGGTGCATAAGCACATACAAAATAATGAATAAAATAGTAATATAGGTATCAACTCGTGGAATTTTCTTATAAAAAAAATCAGAAATGCATTTCATTACCGCACAACCATAGCTATGCTTACGTTGCACATCATAAGTAATGTAGGGCGAATTACCTAACATTGTTTTTGAATGATGAAGTTCTCTAAATTAGGGAAAATATCAATTGATGAGGAATAAAAGTTTCCTGGAATTTCCTTAGAGTGAATTGTCGGGATGTCCTCTGGAAATTCAAACGGCTCAGATGGTATTCAATTTTGTGATGGACAGCATCGTACCAGGTACTCCCGTTTTTAGGTTGAATAGACGATCACAGGTACATCAATGACGGAAAATATGAAAAACTCCGAATGAAATTTCCCATACGGAGTTTTATCGGAACTCACTTACGGGAGAACTCCCTCTCAGTAATTCTGATTATCAGCCATGAGATATTTCCAATATCAATATAAAGATTCCAAAATTATCAATCCATAACCATAAACCCCTCTAAGAGGGTTTTTAGGGTTGCCAAAAAATACGGACTTGGATTTCAGGATTCTGATTCTAAGAGAACCGACCTCTTTTCAGGAAGTGTAGCCTCGAAAGTGTTCATTCGAAAAAATTACATTTGGAATCTTCCAGATCCGGATGATACCGCAAAAACGTATTATATTCCAAAAAAAACACAACGGGCCAACCACAACCCTTACTTGGCCTTCACACTCGATCGCTCCGCGATTCCAAAATTCCCATATAAAATTTTTGATACCCTCTGAGGAACCTCCCAACTGAACTCTCGTAGATTCAATTGAAAATCGGACTCCGCCGAAGCAAGCCGACGAATTATTGCGATAGGAAACCAATTTGAAAACCCAAAAATGAAAAAATATTATTTTTGTAAACACGTTACATTTTAGAAACAATCACAAAAGTCAAACCTATCAAGAAAAATCTCGTAAGGATCAAAATGAAGAATAGCGAGAGGATAAAAATAATCACTTCAATTTGCTTCATTTTACGAGGAAAACAGACATCTCACTTAGGCAAATTATGTCGCTTCGGAGAGTATAACGGGTTGTATACTTTGAGAAAATTTGCGTCATACGCAAATGGACGAGAGATTCACTCATTTGTGGCAAATGAGGGAAAGGATAATAAAAATGATAGTTTGAAATATTTACACGCTGCAATGTATTGAATTTGTTTTAGATACTGCGTCAATTCGATTGATCAAAACATAGGAAATTATAGAAGGAAGGTGGAATTGATCGACGGGTTTGGCTTGAAGCTGGTCAGCCCAGAGCTAATGTGATCAAGGTCAATATTTCTGGAAGAGTTCTGAGCTATATATCAGAAATAAATATTGTCCGTCAAGAGGAGGAGGAGGAGGACGAAGTGTGACATGACAAGTTGATCTCCTACCTCTGCTCACCTAAACCATTCTGTGGAACTAGTAGTTCTGATAGGTAAGTCTCTCGTGGAATAAGAGTAACACAACTCTTGGATTCGAAAATAACATCACGAACATACCACCGAATACAGGAGGCAGTCGTTGTCGACTCATCAACTATTCTTGGGCAACACGATTGTATAACTCAATAATCAACTCATTTTATAGGTAATGGGGCATGACAAAAATAATTTTATGACGAAATTTTTGTCTTTGATCATTCAAACCTTTAAGTTTACTTTTGACCAAAGAATACATTTCAACCTTTTCTTTGGAATTGATTACCTCATTTGATTTGTATTGCTATCCTTTCGTTCTTAGCAACAGGTTTCAATAGAGTTAATGATGTAGGCATCGGAAGTCCGAACAATTACCATTCAGTACCATATGAATCTCGTGACGGATACAAGTTACAGTCAATTTTCCCGAGTAACTGAACATCGTTCAGATTTGGATGGACCTGCGGAATAGCAGAATCGGAATCTAGGTGTGTTCAAAGTTTCCCCGTTTGATTGGGCTCTCATATATTATCCAAACCTCTCATGTTGAGTGAGCAATAACAATGATACACTCTTGAAGGAGTCTGTAAATCATCATTCTGTTCATAGTCCAGTTCTGAAAACTATTCGGAAAAATCTTTCAGATGTCTGCTACTCGAAATTATATTCTTCAGGAACACATCAACAGAGGAAACCAAGTGTGGAATAAAGCTCGAATGGAAGATTGAAAGGCGCTAGACTGGAGAAACTACAATTGATCTCTTTCAGGCAGCCTCACACTACATGCCGGGTAACAGCAATTGGTGATTAAAACAAATATAGTGATGGATTGTTTCAATGGATATTCACCTTTATATCTCGCGCTATCCTAATCCAGTCTTTACAGGTCATATTACTGGAATCCAGTAGTGGAATGTATTCAATAATTCGATAAACTACTGCATCAAGTCCATAGGCACTGAAAAAGAAGACAATATGTTCACAAGTTTCAATTCATTGAATGATGTTCCTTATAAATCATTTCTGTTCTAGGAAACAATTGTTTCTATTCAATTCTAGTCAATTTTATGCCAGATATATTTGGTATGACGAAACTTTCTGGTGGGAAAAAAGGCTCAAAAGGAATTGAAGCAACATTACTCAATCAATCAATCAATCAATCAAGATATACTTTATTGTCTGAAGAATTACATTCTCATTGACAAAGCATAGGAGGTATAAATAAATGAATATATCATTACTTCACAAAGTAAGACAAACAAATTATTACTATTATCATACTCTACACAATACATATACACACATATATATATAAATAGATAAAAATATGTAGATGAAAATACAGAATAAAATACAAAGTGTTACGTCACATAAAAAGTATATAGAGTAAAAAAAATGAAAAAATAGCACCCCACATTAAGGGAGGGTCTGTCAAAGCAAACGTCACGTTCAGTGTAAAATACAACAGTATTAGATATGAATCCATGTAATAATCTAAAAAAGTTGCTATAAAAATTCAATTAAAAGGCTGTTGATAAATACTCTTCAACATCGTAAAAAGCTCTATGAATAAAAATAGCTTTGATTTCACTTCTAAACCTTTTCAAAACCGATAGTTCTCTAATGTTGTTAGGCAGGTGATTATACATTTTGATGCCATTATGAATTATAGAGTCTTTCACCAATGTGCTAGTTGGTCTAGGTAACTTAATAGAATTCTGATGTCGAGTACAGTGCTGAGAATTTGCTAAATTGAAATTGTGTTTATTTTTGTGTATAAGAGTCAATGTTTCCATTATGAAAAGGGAAACAACTGTTAAAATTCTTTATTCTCTAAATAAATCTCTGCATGAAACTCTGGGTCTAACTCGACACATGTATCTTAACGCTCTTTTCTGCAGGACGAAAACGTTTTTGAGTAGATGCTTACTACAAACTCCCCAGAAGGCAATTCCATACCTAAGATGTGATTCAATGAGAGCAAAGTAGCTGGTTCTAGCTGGAGCGTGACCTAGCTCATTGGAAATAATCCTAAGAGCGTAGCAACCTGATGACTACTGACAAATATATATTTTTATAGAAATGAAAGCTTTTTGTGGGTGAATCGAGACGCAGATTAGGATTTTCAAGTGAATTGAACAATGACACTTCATAATTCGAAAAATCTACCTGTCTTGTATTGAGACGCCATCAGTTTCCAACACGCTTCCACCTCAATTTCCTTGACTTGGGAGAAAATCTGCGTTTTTTAGAGAGATACAATAACATGTTATTCGGAAAAGTTGTTCATAATCAACAGTTATATTCAAATACGAAGTCATGGCCTCCTATTCTGATTTTCATTGAATATTTTTCAATTATGATGTTCTGATTTATTTTTTCTGTATTATATTATTTTTGAGTATTCTGATTCTATACTCTTTCATGACAATTAGTAACTTGAGTATTTATATGGAGATAATCAAGTTTTAGTGATTATTTTTTGGCTTTCTTCTTCTCCGAATTAATAATAATAATAATATGAGTTTATTCATGAATAGATAATAAAAAATTACCAAACCTTACGAAGAGAACTTGTTGTAAGGTTACCTGAAGGTAATAACAATTTGCAATCAATACATTTGAAGTTACATACCTAGATAATCATCAATTTAAAGAAACCAATTTCATAAACTATTCAAAAATGTGTCAAAATAAATTCGAGAGGTCTTGATAATCCATATTTTACTTTTTTGTTCAAATGATGATAATGATTTGATTTTTTTGATTTCATGTGGTATTTTGTCATAAAGATATGGTATCATAAACTTGTAGTTTCTTTGTGCAATTTTCTTTTCAATTTTATTTTTAGATGTAATTACAGTTTTATTTCGAGTTCCATATTTATGTTCATTATAATTTATATTTTTTTTATTTTTATGAATGTAAATCATCATTCTATAAATATATAATTGATTCACATCCATTTTTTTACTTTCTTTGAATAATAATTCAGTTGAATATTTCCAGTCCTTATTGTAAATTATTTTCAGAAATATTTTCTGTATTATTTCCAGTTTATGTTTATATATTTTAGACACCCCGCCCCAGCCTAATATTCCATAACTTATTTGGGATTGTATTAAGGCAAAATATAGAATTTCAAGTTGTGGTATTGTTAAAAATCCTTTCAATTGTCGAAATTTGGGAAGAAGAATTCGTAGTTTTTTTAGTATAAAATATATTTGCTGATCCCATTTCAGATGTCTATCTATCATTATGCCAAGGTATTTGATACAGTCACTATCCATGATTTGTATAGTATTAGTAATTTTAATAGGGCCCCAATTTGGTAGTGAATTTTCGTAAGATGAATATATATAACAAATTATATGAGAAAAAAAAAAGAGAGCACGAATAGTCTCTGTTGATGTGTAAGTATATATCATTCAAATACGTTTGTGAATATATATCGAACGTAGTTGAATGGTATCAACGTGCCTATCAACAGAGATATTGATATTTCACATATCTCAAATGTCTTCAATTGTGCTTCGTAAGGTGCAAGAACATCTGAAAGTTCATATATTGACTATTTTATTCATATCATTATCAGAAGTGTTCTCATCGATCTGCAATTTCTGTATTGTTGAGTTGAAGTTCTATAAAACCGATGAAGTTGTGGGTATTTGGTTTTGTGCAATCTTACTAATAAATGCATAATGACGCCGAAAAAAAAAGGAGGCCGAAGAACAACGTCGCAGGGAAGAGAAAGAAGCTGAAAAACAACGACGCCAGAAAAAAAATCTATGAAGGCCGTGAAGTTGCGGCTGAAACAACGACGCCGGAAAGAAAAAGAAGACGAAGAGCAACGATACCGAAGAGTAAAAGAAGCACGAAAGAAAAAGAGGCTGAAGGATAACGTTACAGAGAAGGGAGGGAAGCTGAAGAACAACGACGCCAGGTAGAAAAGTGTTGAGGCTGAAGAACAATGAAGCCAAGAAAAAGGGGAAGTTGAAGAACTATGACGCAAAAGGAAGAGAGGTTCCTGAAAATATTGTATTGGAGGAAAACAAAGTCAGTTGAAAAGAACTTAAAAAAAAGGTCGAAAAAAAAAATTTGGTAAACGAAGAAAGAGCTTTCGAGTCAGATCATTCAAGTCATTCTCGATATCACTACTTCTCTTCGGGACTGATGGCCGTCGTTCTTTGGAATATCTTCCTGACGTTTCGCTAGTGCGAGTGGCTAGCTCATTTCATTTCACTATTCGTCTTTTGGTTAATTTAAACGATATTAGACACGTCAAGAGAAGATAAATATATATGTAAATACAAAAGTAAACAATTGCTGTACAAGTATGTGCGCAACACATCATAAAGAGCTACAGACTACCATGCAAGAATTCTTCCAAGCTACAATATCCCTCAATTACTAAAGCCTCTTTTATTTGCTTTTTGAACAAAACTAAAGGCATGTCTCTGATATTTTGTGGCAATGAATTGAATAGTATCGTACCGTTGTATAAGAGCGTTTCTTGAATGTTGATGTTTTATGCTTGGGGATTATTGATAGTTTTTTATTTCGTGTTTCATATTCATGGGCGGATGATTTCCGATTGACAGTGAGATTATTGAGTTCAACGTAGAGGAGAGCTTTGTAAATATAGATGCAGGGTACTGTTGGAATTTTGGTGTTTGAGAAAGCAGATCTACAGCTATCTCTTTGCATTCTAGTTCCTCTAATGCGTTCCCGGAAACTGATATGGTAGTATCATCTGCGAACATAATGGTATGTCCATGCCTTATATAGTTGGGAAGATCATTTATATAGATACAGAATAGTATCGGTCCCAAAATCGAACCCTGTGGTACACCAAGTATAATTTCCTGAGTATTTGAAACTTCGTTTTGGAGAGTTACTACCATCTTTCTATTCGATATGAAAGACCTGATCCATTCGAGTAGGAATCCTCTAATGCCAACGTTGTAAAGTTTGTTGATTAGTACTTCCTAATTCACCGAATCGAAAGCTTTCGCCGAGAATAACATCGATACCACATACTTTCCCTTATCAATTTCACTCTGAATGAATTCGAACTTATTGGCAATAGCTGTCTCGACCGATCTTGATCTCCCAAAGCCATGCTGGTGATTAGTAAAGATTTTGTGTTCTTCAAGGAAATCAACAACTCTGTTTGATACAATTTTTTCCAATATTTTAGATGGAACACTTTTTTTTTTTTGGCGGGGTGGAAATCGCTGGACACCAGGTACTGGTTCCGCCCCTCCCTGGTAGTGTGGGAGTTGCACCGCACTGAAACCACCCCCTTGCCCTCTCTCATACCCGGAACTAACACGAAGGGTGTACGTCAGGTATGAGCGGCATCTTTCAGAGTTCCTTGTTTCCGTTAGTTCATGATATCAGTTTTGATTATCTCCTCTCTGATTTTTCCTTTCCTGCTCCTCTTTTTTTTTCATGACTTGCCTTAGGAAATTTGCTCCCCTGTCCCATTTTTCTCTGCTTAATAACATGTTGCTATGAGGTTGTCTGGTGTTATTTGTGTGTTCCATTCTGTTTCTGAATTTGTGCGAGCTATTACCCATCTATAACAGGAAAAAATTGTGTGCTCTGGATCATCTCTTAGCGCACAATATAAACAATTTTCGTCTCTAGTTTTTTTAATCCTGCACGTATAACTTCGGAAGCTACCATGCCGCTAAGGGCCTGAATTATATAGTAGTCAGTGTTTTTGAACGGGCAGTTAAGCCAGGGTGACAGGTCCGGGATCAACCTCTTGGTCCACTGAGCCTTGGACGTGGTTTCATTCCATGCCCTCTGCCATAGTCTGATAGTCTCCTCCCTCTCGGAGTTTTCAACCTTGGGGTTCACTTCGACCCAGTTATCCAGTCGTGATCTCTCTCCTACTAGAAGATTTATGGGGGGCGTACTGGTTAGGACGCAGATTGCCTCCTGAGAGACCGTCCTATAGGCCGCAGCCACTCTCAGGAGCATCCTCCTCTGCGTTGCTAGGACCATGTTTTTATATTTTACTACCCTCATAACTTGTTTCAACACCGGGGCTGCATAGAGGATCGTTGACTGTACTACTGAGTGAAGCAGTCGCCTTTTTTGGTTGCCAGGTCCCCTGATGTTTGGTAGCAATTTTATTAGAGCTGCGGTTTGCCTGTCGGCTTCTGCACATACCTGCCTGATGTGCTCGTTCCAAATTTGTTTGTCGTCTAGCCAAAAACCAAGGTACCTGACAAAATTTTTTGGGGCTATCGTTACTCCCCTTATCTGAAATGCGATACCTTCCCTCATTCTAGGACCCCTGAGAATGATCACTTCCGTTTTTTGGGGCGCTATTTCTAATCCATTTATTTGCATCCATGCTATCATCTGTTCTATAGCCTGGTTTCCGTTTGAAACTATTCCTTCCTTCTTGTCTGCCTTGACCACTAATACCAGGTCATCGGCATACGCTATAGTGTGACAGTTTCGTGGTAGGGGGAGTCTCAAAACTCCGTCGTACAGTATGTTCCACAGGGTGGGTCCAAGGACCGATCCCTGTGGAACTCCCTGTGAGATTTCTCGCAGCTGTTTGCCCGTTTGTATTTTTCTTTCGGATAGGTACTTGGCTACCAGGTTTACTAGGTACCTGCTTATTTCCAGCTCCTCCAATCTGTTCACTATCAGGTGCCATTTAGCCGTATTGAAAGCGTTTTTAACGTCTATCAATACGGCTGCCGCCCACGTCGTGGTACCCGCTCTGACCTTTCTCAGTATATGCGTTATAGCTGTTGTTGTAGACCTTCCAGCCCTGGAACCAAACTGTGTTCCTGAGAGTCCTTGCTTTTGTTTCAGTTCGCTTTCCAATCCTGTATTTAGTAACACCCTTCTCTGTACAGCTCTTCGGGATGAGGACTACTTTAGCTGTCTTCCATTGTTCGGAGAATATTCCTTCCATCAGCACCTTATTGATGATTTGTCTGATCGTCTCCGGTTTTGTTTGTACCGCCATCTTGACGACCTCAGGTAATATGCCGTCTGGACCTGGGGACTTTTTTAGTTTCATCCTGTCCCTCGCTCTATTATCTCCTCCAGTGTGACCGGCTGAGGCATCTCCTCCGGTTGCTCAAGATCGTACACGACTGCTGCGCATTGCGGGAAAAGTGTTACGGTGCGAATTTGCAGCCTCTTATTATAACTCCAATCATCTCCCAATTTGGATTATTTGATGACATAATTTAGAAACGTGGCTCCCTGGCTGGTAGCTTACTCAGCAGTAATTGTTCATATGGAATGGATGGGGCATATTGATAAGCAGAGCAGTGGTTCCGAAGGATGAATCTGCCACTATAACATAGATACCCGTCATTCATGATCCTCATTTCTTGAATATATGTACTTACATGCATTTTTCCATCCCATTGGCTTTAACCAGATGGATATCGAAAATACATTTTATTAAAAATAAAAATTGAAATTATAACCTTTGTTGACGTTCACTCTGTTAGGCCCAGCTGTCAGAATAGTTGTCAAGTGTCACTGAATGACTTGAATTGATAATGAATTGACTTTTCAAAAGGCATACTCCTTCTTCTTCTTTAAACCTCGTGGAAATGAATGTCTCTCTCTATAAAAGGCCTTATCGCTCTCTTTCACTGACTTTCTTTGATGAAGCATGTGCTTTCGATTTTCGCTGTAATTTGCGGATTTTTCTTAGTGAAAATACATTAGCAGACGAAGATTCAATTTTGTATGTGATTATTTGGATAATCCTTACATAACTCTTCTGAGATACCAGTAGTCAAATACCTGTATCATACGCTACTCCCCCTGTAACCAACCCCACTGGGTCACAGGCATTGCAGCAGAAGTAGTTGGCTTACTCCGCTGGTAGTAGGATGCTTACACCTTAGTTATCACGTTGTGCAGGCCTAGCAGTAGTAGTAGTTGTCTTACTCAGCTTGTAGTAGTATGCTCACAGCTTGGTTATCGTATGGAACATCAAGTACCGACCGGAACAGGAAGAGCTGCCACCATCCTACCACAGTACAAGTAAGATCTTTCCATATTTGAACGATACTGTTGCTAAATATACTCGCTGCTGTCGCTTGGTTGATTTGCATTGGAACTGTATAACTTGTAGTGAACGCTTCGAAGTAGATATCTAGTGATTGGACATGGTTTTGAATGTTGCTTTATGGTGATACCAGTACATCTAATCTAAAACATACATCAATTCATAACAATTCATATATTCTTTCCATTCTGGATGTTAATCATAATAATACTTACCCACTACCGATATGTGCACCGATAGTATATACTAGAGGGGTCTCTGATTGATTAATTTCAGGAATTTGATTGTGACTTAGAGCTTTGAGCACTAGTTAATAGACTGTGATCCTATTTTCTAGCCAAATAGGTAGAATACCATAACAAATTATCACATAATCCATAACATTTTTTATACATCCTATGTACCCATTTATAAATAGAAATCAGCTGTTTGGCGTTTGAGCTGAAAAGCTGAATTTAATATTGGGCTGCAGAACCAGAGCGATACCCAGCTCCGAGGTAATACTGATTTTCCCCCAAGTATCGGAACTGTCACTAACCAGTGCTGAAATTATAAACCTAGATTGAAAGTTGCCTTTTGACTATTATACCCATATATCCCTCTCCGCTGATAAAAGCTAGCTGATCTTTTGTATTCAGACTTTGTTAGGACTTCCCCCCAGTTACTCTTCAAAAATGAAGTTAGTTGGGATTCAACAAGAAAAAGCGGCCCTAACAAAAGTTCTTTAAGGACTTCGATTTTCTGATCATGGGTTGCATCGTATGGGGCTCTGTGCTGTTTCATCAATATTAAAATGGGGACTTATTTAGATTAGAAAATTTCCAAAACGATCAAAATATCACCGGCTCATGAGGGGAATGCAACTGTCATGGAAATTGCTGAAAATAATAAAAAATAACAGATATTGTGAATGATATTCCAAAATATACCTAAATAACCGAAGACTCCACTAGTTACTGTTTTAGAGTCATTATTTTTGGAAGATAGGCCTTCTTCTCGTTTTTTCTTTGGGTTCTCAGTCAACTAGAATTAGGAAAAAATGGAAATAACTTTGAAATCGCCATCTTCATTTTATAGACCCTTCATTTTTACGGTAGATGCCACTCACCCCCTTTGTCACCCTTTCGCACCCCCTGGCACGTGCACACTGCTTACTGTTTTTCATTGTCAGAATAGATCATTCACTCATAGTCGATTATTTTCAAGGGTCCTTGATCAACCAAGGAGATTCCTCATGTCAAAAAATGGTTTTCATGTCGCTCAAAATCACTCTGCTTTGCTTCATTTGCCTATATCGTGTGCATCTCGGTCGTTCGCTTCGGCCTCCAGCTGTCTTTTCTGTCGTTTTCACATCCACACCGCTACTGTTGGAGCGCTTTGTCTACTTATTCCTTTCCTCGAACACAAATTCGACATTCGAAGGCGGACAACTAGCTTCTAGATCAGCTTTTCGTTGGAGCTTCCAGCATGAATAGAGAGAGTGAGCTCGACACCCTTTGCGCGCATGAAAATCGGGAGTTCTCACCCGCATTATCACTGAATGGTGTCTGCACCCGAGTATCATCTCGTTACTTTTGTTTATGTGAATATGTTATTTCCAGAGTTCATTTCCACAGATGGACCATTAATGCTCAATCGAAAGCCAGATATATTATGTAATGAAATTCAAGAAATAACTCTGCAACCTGATTTTCACAAAAAAAAAATGTAAAAATTCGAACTGCACCTCGCGAACGGCAGTTGTTTATCGGAGAGCACTATGTATTCGTTGCAACGTGGATGTTCATCAATTTTTTTTAATTTCTTGAAGGTGCGCCACCCAACAAAAGATAGAACAAGGAGAACTCTATCATTGTGAAATCCAAATACTGAGAAAGATGTTTCGGTAAATATATCTCCAACTAGGCTCAGGTTTCAATAATCGGCGAGAGATCGAAGCAGGGATACAAATCACACATCGTGCTGCAATTCCTTACTGAGAATGAAGAAAAGAATGAAAAATTAAGCATATGTGAAATGCACTCCGCTATATGTGGGAAATAACGATAAATAACATACAGGATATGAGTAACATGGTTTCATGAAATCAAACATGAGAAGGAGCGATCCTCAAACAAAATGAAAACTATTTCATTTTGATCTGTTACGGCTGTTGTTGAAAACCTGGAACCTGCAGAAAACGTCCTGGTTGCTCTATTGGGTAACAATTCAGGTGAAACGGACAACTTAGCCGTGTCATTCGTTGGACACACTATTTTAAAAAAAGGAATATGGAGAAAAAACGTACAGAATTGTTAAAAAAAATCCCAATTGCAAAAATTTGCGACGCACTCAAGGCCCCAGAGATAAATGAGGAACTGAAACCCATTTTATCAGATCATGCGCAGAAGGATGATAAATTGCTTACTGCCTTACAAGACCAAATTGGGGCAGGACTATCTGCTTTGGGTGTACCAATTACACAAAAATTGAACGAAACAACCAAGGAAATTACTTTGACAGATGATATCTTACAAAAACTGAGTGAAGCTACCCAATTGCTGACAAATGCACATTACATCATTTCAATTCATAGGAGACATAGCATTATGTCATTCTTGAATGAAAATTCGAGATCAGCCCCTCAACACAGTTCAATTGACAAATTTTTGTTTGGTACCGAATTCATTGGTAAGGTTGAGGCCAACCAATCGATGAGAACGGTAGTGGAAGAACTAAAGGAGCCCACACAAAAAATATGGCAACCCAAGCCAGGTCCTTCAAATGTCTCAATCTCTAAGACTTCTTTAAACTTTAGGGTACCTTTTCAAAAAATGAGGATGGAAGGGAAGAAACAGGAAGAGCCGATAAAATCATCTTGATGGAAGAAGGACAAGTTGCGGAGAAGGGGAACATCATACAGTCGAAACCTAGCCAGGGAGTACAAGGATCGCCGCTGACACATGTCATAAAGGTAATCACCCCGTATGGAGGCAGACTGAAATATTTTTATAATTATTGGGGGAAATCAACAAACAATCCATTCATTTTGGAATGAGTTCGAGGTGTTAATTTACCATTCACTAAAAAGCCATACCAGCAGAACTTGCCCAAGGTAAACTTGTCAAATTCTCAAAAAGAACTTTGCAAACTAGTGTTGCGGAACGGCCAATATTTTTATTTTCCTTTACTTAATTTTGTCTCACCCTGTACCCTCAAAACGACTCCTAGACGATTGCGCCCTCTGCGGTGTGTGGGAGTGATGAAGAAGGACGAGTAGTTGTTGTTGTTGATTGGCCGCCGCTTCGAATGCCCAGTTCGACGTGTGAAATTTATTCGCTAATTTTTCATGATAATATAATTATCATACCGCATAATATCGTGCCGATTTGTTGTGAATCCACGAACTACTACCAGCCGCAAGACTCTGATGAAACAGCCGCAATCCACTCAAGGTAAGTCGTCTTTGAGGGATTTTCTTTGCCACTTTGTTCAATTGCATAACGGGATACAGTCCCTACTATTACGATTACCGTTCCGTTACATGGTCCTTCGAGCCGGATTAGAATCATTCGAATCATTCTTGTTGAGTCAGAGTCTACCAATTCATGAAAACATTTTCATTCACCATTCAAAAAAAAACTTTTTTTGCACCGCTCATTTCTGAATTTCATTCTGAAAAGTGCTAATTTCAAAGCGAACCTTCCAGATCTGCCCAATTTGTGAAATCCTTAGCGAAATTCTCATTTCTATTAAACATAAAAATTGAAAAGTCGTCTCCATATTCATAATCTAACTAAACATTCCTGTTGTTGAAAAGGGGAAGTGTACAGCGCATGACCAACTAATTATCTTGCGCTCAATATACCGTCGATCACTGAACGGCTTTCATTTGGTGAATTTCTCAATTCTTGCTGTCGTTTTTGCTCGCATTTTATCACCTGTTAACTTCTGGGTATTGCTTTCGAATTCATTTTGGTTATTTTCTCCCAAATCAAAATGGATAAGGTTAAAAAATATGAAATTTATCGTAATTCCGCTATAAATGAAATCACAGTATTGAGAGCCCTTGCAGATAATGTTAAAACCGAAAAGTCTATTCGGACTTTATTTAAAGTTAGATGCGATGAGCTGTGGGCGATAAAAGATGAGTTCACAAAACAGCATAATTCTATTATCAGTACATTGCTTACACTTCCGGATGAAGATGCCGCTTCCGAGGAAGCGCTTAAAGAAGCGTTTCTTGCGGAGTTTTACGCAGTAGAGGCTGTTTATCCCGAATTAATTGATGATTTTGTTAACAGCACACAGACACCTATTTCATTACTTCAATCGAGTACGAATCATTCCAAAGTTAAGCTTCCAAACATATAACTCAAAAAATTTTCCGGTGAATATAAGAATTTTCCATCTTTTATCGATCATTTCAACTCAGTTATTCACAATAATGATACCTTATCAAATGTGGACAAATTTGATTATTTGATTTCTGCTTTGCAAGGTCCAGCTTCAGGAATTGTAAGGACTTTGGAAGTAACTGATGAAAATTATAAAATTGGTTATAATGCGTTGAATAAACGTTATTCGAATCGGAGATTGTGTGCCCAAGATCTTTAGTATGAGATTGATGGAACTTCAAGAGTGAATTGTGATTGTTCTTCTTCAATCCGAAAATTATTAGATATATTCGAAGAAAATATAGCCTCTCTCAAATCTATGAATTTTCCCATGGATGATTGGGATTTTATTATAGTTATGATGCTTTTGAAACGTTTGGATGATAATACAGTGACCATGTTCGAGATGAAACACTGTTCCTCCGAAGTTCCAACATTTTCAGTTCTAGTTGAATTCTTGAATGACCGCTGTGTTACTCTTGATACTTTGAAAATTTCCCGTTCTAAATCGAAAAAGGCCGTTGGCATATCCAATACTAGATCATACAATTCTCCTGCTCGAACAATGACTTCATTTGCGAATAAATCTCCTGCCTCAAATTGTTTATTCTGTCAGGAGAGTCATTTCGGCTACCGCTCTTATTGATATCTCTGACAATTCAGGAAATTATTAAACCTTTCGCTGTTCAATTGATAGTGGAAGTATGAGTTCGTTTATCACGAAACGAGTTATGATGCAATTAGGATTGCCAGAACAAGCCTTTTCTATTGAAGTAAAAGCGTTGGGTTCGATGAAACCATCCATTTCTGACGGAAAAGTTTCTTTTTCGTTCAAGCCCTCATTTGAAAATGAACCGATATTCCACACGGATGCTATCATTCTTGATAAAATATGTGACAATCTTCCCGAATTCCGCATTGAATACAGATCTTGGAATCATATTTTGAATCTGCAACTTGCCGATCCTAAATTTTATTGTCCGGGTAATATTGACTTTCTTCTCGGGGCAGACATTTTCTCTCAGATCATATTGAATGGAAAAGTATCAGGAAAGAATGATGAACCATATGCTCTGAATACAGTTTCAGGGTATATCTTGATAGGAAAGACCAATAATAGCCATCAGCCAACGTTGAAAAAATTCTCAAATCTTTTTGGGAAGTAGAGTCTGTTCCTGATGCTCCGCACATCACCTCTGATGATATTGCTTGCGAAAAAAGCTTTGTTGACAATGTCACTCGAGATGAAACCGGTCGATATATGGTTGCATTGCCCCTGAAAAATGAAACGGTCCAATTTCAAGGGATTCGCGACCTTGCTGTCAATAGGTCTCTATCATTAGAACGCCGTTTAATCAAGAACCCGGAGTTATACATGCATTATTCTGCGTTCATGAAAGAATATTCAGATCTTAATCACATGGAGCCGATCTCTAGCCAGAACATCCCCTCCACGTGTTATTTCATTCCACACCATTGTGTTTCGAAACCCGATAGCTCGACTACAAAATTGCGAGTGGTATTCAATGCCTCCGCAAAGTCTTCAAATCAAATATAGCTCAATGATGATTTATACACAGGTAAAAATTTGCTACAAAATCTTTTCACAATTATTGTAAATTTCCGCATTCATCCGTACGTATTGTGTATGGATGTGACAAAAATGTTCTTAAGAATACTATAAAGGCAAAAACACCAGAATTAAAAATATAAAGAGGTCACTTGACATAAAATTTTAGATTTATGTGAGGATATAAAAGTTATATTATAAAAAATATATAATTATCACAGAAGATATGCCTGTCTGAGGACTGGAAGTAAGAGAGAAAAAAAAATCAAATCTCAAATGGAGTTTCAAGGAATTCAACAGTGCTATAGAAGCAATGGTGCAGAAGAAATTGTCGAATATTTTTTTTGAAAGTTTTCATATGGAGAGTTTTCATTTCTTCCGGAAGATGATTGTACAAATCTATATTCAGGGAGTTTCTCCGAGATCTGTTGAGTCTAAAACGGGGCTTAACAAGATGGTTGCGATTCCTAGTATTATGACTATGCACTTCAGAATGTGAAGCGAGTTCGTGTTTTGTTTCATGAATTTCCAAAAGGGATTGGAAAATATAAACGCATGGTAAAGGCATAACTTCATTTCTGGTGAATAAAGGTCTGCAGCTATCTCTGAATCCAGCATGACATATTATTCTCATGACTTTTTTTTGGAGTTTAAAAATCTTGGTAGAGTGGTGAGAATTACCCCATAGTACTAGACCATATTGCAATTTCGAGTGAAACAGTGCAAAATAGGCCTTCAATAACGCGTCAATATTCAGGGTATCACGCAGTTGTCTGAAAGCAAAAGTGCATGAAGCTAATTTTTTACTGAGGTCCTCAATGTGCGCTGACCATGAGAGTTTATTATCTAAAATGACACCTAGTAGTTTAGCATGAGAAGTTCGAGAGCTATGATGATTTGAGGAAAAAATTATATCCTGAGTTTTCTCCCTATTTAGTTGCAGTTTATTCGTTGTGAACCAAGAAAAAGCTTGACTTTGTGCAGTACTCGATATTGAACGAAGTTTTGAAATGTCTTTCTCATTTGATATCAGAGAAGTGTCATCGGCATACTGAATACATTTTATAGGATTCATGAAGAAGTTCAAATCATTCACAAAAATCAAAAATAATAAAGGGCCTAAGATTGACCCTTGTGGGACCTCGACTATGCCGCCCACCACCTTCAGAAGAGCATCTATGGTAGAAAATCCTGGTCTGAAGCCAAACTGACTATTGTCTAGAATCTTCTTGCATTCAAGATAGGAAGCCAGTCTGCTCTTCAATAGAATTTCAAATTTTTTCCCAATATCGGGGTTATTGAAATTGGGCGATAATTATCAATCACTTTTGAATCGCCTTTTTTGAAAACTGGGATTAATTTGCAAATCTTGAGACTATCCGGAAATATTCCGGAAATGAAACATAAGTTGTATAGTGTGGTCAAAGGATCAATTATATATTCAACGATACTTTTGATGATATAACTATTCAGTCCATAAAAATCCAGACAAAAGGAGTTTTTCAGCGACTTAATAGCCTCTCTCACCTCTTCAGAAGTAGTGGGAGTGAGAAAAAAAAGATTGAGATGAATTATGACTATTGTTCATGAATTTCAAAGGATCATCCACCGTGTTAGGCAGGGAAGAAACGATACAGGAATACAACTTCAACGCAATCATGTTGTTTCTGACAGATATATTGAGTCAAACTTATCGTACTCCTCTACAGGTCAGCTTTAGCTTTACTTTTCACCTTTACCCCTGAAGATGAAATGGTGTTGAAACGTTTCTTCAAAGAAATATATAATAACACCAACATATTCAATAACCTGGGACCCATCGATTGTTTTAAATTACCTACAGACACTATATCCTCATGAGAATCTGGAACTTGAAGGTCTATCCTTGAAATTGGTAGCTTTTCTAGCTCTCACAGCTCCTACAAGGTTGCAAACTCTATCAAAAATAACAATTGATAATATATCGAAAGTAGACAACAGAATAGAAATTGAGATTCCTTTAACTATCAAAACCTCAGAAAGAAATAGAAATCAACCTCTTCTCATTTTTACCTACTTCACCGAAAAACCTTATCTATGTGTGGCGTCCACTTTGGAATACTATATATAAAAAACCTTCTCGAGCGGTATCGTCGCAAACCATATCTAGATGGAATAAAGAAATTTTGTCGAAAAGCGGAATTGATACAACTCGTTTCACCACTCACAGTGTTAGACAGGCTGCAACATCCGCAGCTTTCCAATCAGGTGTTAATATAGAAACGATACGATCCACAGCTGGGTGGACCCAAAAATCAGAAACATTCAACAAATTCTATAACAGGCCCATTTCTACGAATCCCGAAAACTTTTGGCAAATCTATTATTTTGTTTTCCAAAAATTGATTGTAATAAAAATAAATTATTTTCCACAGTAATATATACTCAAGTACTGTGATATATTATTATTTGCCATCTAAACAAGCCTAGTCGGGTCTGTACTTCCCACTGCTCCGACCCAGTGGGCGAACGCGCTAGTATAGTTAACCAATGACCACGCCCCGCACCGCGGGGTAGGTGGTCACTGACTCCGAAAATCGTGAGTCCTGAGCAGACGCAACGAACCGAGAATAACGGCCTTCTGCATGCGGCCGGCCAAGATCTTTGCCGCATTACGGCATGCCGGTATGATCTTGAGCTCCGAGAGTGGCGCTGGTCTGGAATCACCGAGAACACCTATAATCAGAACCACTAACTTAACAGAATAGTCCGGGTGGAGCCAGCGGAGTTCGTAAAGTAAATCCTGGAACTTTGTCCGTTTTTCCTCTTCTTTTCGGACGATAATCGTTTCGGCAGGAACCGAAAACTCAATAACGAATATCGTCTTACTTCGTTGGTCGAAGAGGACTATATCCAGCTTATTGGCTTGTATTTGCCTGGGGGTGGGGAATAAAAAGTTCCAAAAAATCCGACCCCTTTTATTCTCCACAACGGACTCAATTTCCCCCTGGAGCGTAAGGCAGTACCGGTGTCCTGTCTATTTCGTACGAGTACCGAAGAAAATAGTATAGCACTCGTAAGGCCGCGTTATGGCGATGGATATAGGCCGAGACCGCATAAACTGCACAAGATGACAGCAAATGCATCAAAGTCTCGGGCGCCTGTGGGCAGGCCCTGCATCTAGTATCAGGGACCTCTATACCCATCACGCGGCTCCGGTAGACTAGGGTGTTAGAGACACCGTCTTGGCACGCCATGATGAACCCTTCAGTATCCGACTTCAGCTCACCTGAGCTGAGGAAGGCAAATGTCTGCTTAACAGACAATCCATGGTCCTCGATATTCTTGAAGAAGACTCCTTGCATGGGCTTGTCTGTATGCAGCTAGAGCATTTCAGCATTATCTGCAGCCTTGATGTGAGCTTCTCTTCGTGCGGGCTCAAATTCGGTGACAGAGAGTTCATCAGCAGCGCGCCTTGCTGCCTTGAATAAAAAGGCTCCGATTCCTGCATGTTCATTATCTCGGACCATGCAGTGTAGGGGATCCGAACTCCTGATGACTCTACAGGCTCCATCCAGTACCATTCTCTAAACTCAAAAGTCTACGGCCCCCTTTTTGTCGAAGGAGATATAACCGTGGAACAGACGATTTGAAATGCATGCTTCTCTGCATATGCATCATTTTGAGAGTCTTCACGTCAAGTTGCCGCAGCTCCTCCTGAGTCAATTTGACTACTCCGAAGGAGTAGAGTAGATTCGGAATGGCAAGCATGTTGGTGGCAGAAACTTTGTTCTTGCCCGACAGCTCTAAGGACCAGATCTGCCGTAGTTTCTGCCTATACTTGCCACAGAGAGCATTTTTTACCGAGTCTACCTCTTGGGTGTGTCGTTGTTCCACACCCAAATAGGTGTATGTCTCTCCGGCATTCAAATGATGTAGAATGCTTCCGAAATACTCGCATCGTCCTCTTTTGAGATGAACCAGTGCACATTTGTCAATTCCAAATTCCATACCGACAGCATGCGTGAACTTCTGCACCACCCTGAGGGACTGCTGTAGGTCCCTTTTCCCAGAGGCATAGAGCTTGAGGTCATCCATATAAAGAAGATGGGTGACCTTATGCATCCGGTTTCCAAGGGTGCCGCACTTATATCCCCAGGTTTTCCTGAGCGCAACGGACAATGGCATTAGTGAGATGCAGAAGAGAAGAGGGCTGAGGGAATCTCCCTGAAAAACGCCTCTCCTTATGATGACCGGCTCTGTTTGGACCCTGCTTTCACCTGATGTTATGGTGAAGCGGGTTCTCCAGAGCGGCATCAGTTGTTCGATGCATCCCACTATTTGATCGGGTACCGCAAGGCACTCGAGTAAGTACAACAACAATGCATGTGATGTTGTATCGAATGCCTTGCGATAATCGATCCAGGTCATAGAAAGATTCCGCTTATACTACACGGAGTCCTGCCTGATATAATTATTATTATTGTTGTTGTTACGGAATAGAGTTATTGTGTGTATTGTTCAGTTAACTATAATATATTTCGAATTGCACTTTTATTTCCTCTGAACAGCTACCAGATGAATCATGGAGAAACGGAGATGCGATGAATAATTGTAAGATTGATCGACTTACCTATAAGGATGATTGATCGCAATTATTGTAGCATCGTAGTCTTTCCATGATTGTGTTGTGGTTTCCGGTAGTAAAGAGGTTAGCATATTCGCCTTCCAAACGAAAATCCGGGGTTGTATTCCCAGTCCACCGTGATGGGTAATCGCACGTTGAAAAGAGAGGCCTGATCCATTGCTCGCACAAGTTTTGATTTCTGAAGGTTGACGTTCGTCAGCTTGTTAACGGAAACGTACAATTTTAGAACAATAATTCTTTACTCAACGGGTTATGCGTGTAGATAATGCCAAGGAAACGATTGATAACAATTCAGAAGAGCACCGACCGTGAAAATATCTCTAGAAGAAAGACAAGTCTCCAACCCTTCTACGATGCTCCAAGAGGAATCACCAACGAGACGGATTGCCTTTCTCTGAATAGAATCAAGAAGCTTCAATGAATGTTTTGGTGCCGAGCTCCATACATGAACTATATTCCAAGACAGATCGTATCTGAGCCTTGTAGTTCATTGGAAGCGAACGAAAAGTGAAGTATTTCTTCGCACGAAATATAAATCTAAGTTTCAGGGAAGCACCTTTGACGATTGATCCCATATGGTTTTTCCATGAAAGATTATTACTGATCGTAATTCCCAGCATCGAGATACTCGACTTTGTAGGAATAGTTACTCCTAACATCTGAATACTAGATAATGATAGATCGGCTCTATTCAGTAAAGACATGCCTGGGTTTTTCCAGCATTGAATTCCACCAAGTTCATGTTACCCTATTTTTTATTTTTGACAAGTTATTGTTAATTCACTTGACGTAAATGTTTCCCTGAACTTTGTTTTTGCCCGTTCCGGTATGGGGACTCTGGAAGAGAAACTTGTATGAAGAGTACTGTCGTCCGCATACTATGCACTGAACAATATGTTTTCCCCAGCAAATCATTGATATGAAGCAGAAACAATTCGGGCGCCAGAACTGAGCCCTGTGAGACCCCTGCATTCATTGGGAGAATATCAGACGGTCCATCAACATTCACAGAGAGACCTATCAGATAAGAAACCCTTCAAGGAAGCACACAACCGAGAAGGAAAACCATAAGATGGCAGTTTAGGAAGGAGACCCCGATGACAAACTCGATCAAACAATTTTGAAATGTCGAGTGCAACAGCTAAAGTTTTTCCCAATTTTTTGATAGAATGCTGCCAAATATGTCACTGGTTGATCTTTTATAGCGAAATACGTATTGTCGATCATTAATTATTTCTTATTTATATAGATATTTGAGAGGCCTCATATTGATTGCTTTCTCCGTGACTCTGGAAATGATAGAAAGCAATGCAATCGGCCTGTAATTGTAAAATTTTCTTGCCTCTTTTAGGAAGTGACTGAACTCTTGCTGTTCAACAGGATTTAGGAAAAAATTAATGAAGTTATACGGAATGTTGAAAAATTCACAAAGTACTGTTAAATTCAGGGGCACACACTTCAAGAACAATTGCTGGGATTCCATCATATCCGCAAACCATATTCGTCTTCGGGTCCATCGAAATATTTCTTATATTATGTTGGTGAAAAATAATTTCAGGTATATGACTGTTGACAGGCATTATATTCGGAGGATCTTTCCCCGATACGTACAGAGTAGAATTACCAGCGAATCTATTACTGCTTTTGTTGGGCAGTGGTGGTTTGTAATCCATCTTCTTTGGATAAAGAGGGAAATGAACTGAAAGTTAAATTTTTGGCGACAGCTTCAGCTAATGACGAAATGGACGAGAACCGGAAGGACATTAAATAACTCTTGAACGAATTTCATGATAATGTGCTTCAATTGTTGCACTACACCTATTTCTTGCGTCAACATACTCAGATCTCGTCTCTGAACTGGGGTTTTGGCGTCAGCGATTGAATGCCGCTTTTTTGGATATGACAGCCTCAGAGCAACTTCTATTGAACCATATGGTTTCTCAGACTGTGGTGTCTCTATACTACTTGGAATGAATGCCCAGAATGATAGTATCAGCGATTTTCGAGCACATAGAGTGGTATCACCAGGTGAAAAACATACCCTTCTTCAAGGGGAATCAGAGAAAAAGATTCGAAGACCGTCCCAGTCTGCTGACTTGTATTGCCAGATATGACGTTCGGGTATCTTACCATTCATTGGAGCCAAATACGAGCCAGTTATTGAAGTCATGGATAATGATGTGTATTGAAATCACCCAATATGGCGACCTAAGCAGTTGGATGGTTTTCTTTGAGGAAGTCGATTTTTTCTGATAGAAATTCGAATAGTTGTCAAAGGAGTCATTGTTAGGTGATGAATAAAGACAACAGACAAATTTAGTTTCTTGATGATTGACATGCCTTAACTACATCACGTCAAAATCTTTCGGTTCCAGCCCTTCTTCGCGTTGGCATGATAAATAATTCGTAGAGTATAGAAAAACACCACGTTAGGTACGAAAGCGAGAATACTATTCATAGCCTGGACAAAGCATATGTACTGCAGTAGTATAAGAATTGATCTAAGTTTCAGTTAGAATAAGAATGTCAGGTTTTTCGGTTTGCCGATGGTAATGCACATCATTGATATTTTTATTCATTCCATGATATTACAATAATACTTTCTCATTACTCTTGATGAAGGATCCCCCCGAGGACCTCCCCACCCGGAAATTCAATATTTGGGTAAAACCCGAAATATCAGCCACATATGACATGATTTAACACTTCACAGCACATATATTTGATATAGTGGTATCTCACCGGGCGATGGAAATACTATGTTCCACCTAAGGTAATCCTTTAAGTCGCCTTCTACGACAGGCAGAATCCACCCGGGGTTATTTTAATCCGACCACATATAGAGATATCCTCGACGAGAAAAAATATAAATGAGATAAAAATGAAAGCTACAGTGAATTGAATATGGTGAAATACTTGTACTTACTAGCAATAAAATAAAAGATTGAATGAAGAAGTTCATCAATATGGAATTGTTCTGAAAAATTGTTCGTTTCCGTTAACCAGCTGACGAACGTCAACCCTCACAAGTGGAAACATGTGCGAGCAATGGATCAACGAAGCCTTACCTTTCAACGTGCGATTAGTCAGCACGGTTCAAATTCTTGAACTTCATAACAAGAAAACGTCACGATGAATTCCGAAAACAAAAACAACCACTGAAAACTCAAGAAATAGCAAAATTTGGAATCACTTAACGTAAGACGCCTGATCACTTTTGAGAGTATTTCGAGAGTGCTTTCTCCAGCCGACATGAAAGTCAAGTACTCTCTAATCGCGATTTCATCCAGTGACCAATTACCATATCTCTTTCTCATGTTCATTCCAGATTTCACATTCGGAAATTGAGGTAAGTTTGTAACCGACACAAGTACAATCCACCACATGCAGAGGGTTGGCCGTTGAGGTATGCAACCGTCATTTGGAGATTATCCAACAGAACAAAAAGCATCTTTCTGAACATCAGCTCACAACATCATCTTTGAAAATGGGTGCCAAACCACAAATATTTTTTTCTGCTAGACGGTGAGAATTCGATCCCCTCGGTACGCACCATTTTACCATAATATTGCTCTGAAATGGGAACATTCTACCAGAATTCAGAGATGGAAGAATGAGAAGTTGTAAAGAAAGAAGTTGATAATAGAAAATTGAAAGGGCTTGAAGAAAAAAATAGCTGAATCCTACAAGGTTCGGGAGTTACTGGTATCAACCCAAGCCTTCGCGTGGTGGGAATGTCAGAACATTATTCCAACTCTCTTCTGGTTGATTTGTTAGTAAAATGTAATCCTGATTTATTCTCTGAATCATCTGATTGTAAGATAGTTGTAATTCTTCCAACTGAGAAAAATCAGTATTTTTCAAGCTATGATTCAAACTGATAGACACTGTTTTGATAAAATAATGAAAGCCGGTAATCTGTTCGTTGGCTTTGATAGCTGCAGCGTTTATGATGCCATTGAGATCCCTCGATGCTTCACATGTAACGAATGTCATCATTCTTCAAGAAATTGTAATAAGCAGCTTTCTTGTCCACTGTGCGGTGACAATCACGAGGCTAAGGCATGCAAATCGCAAATACGTAAATGCACCAACTGCGTTGAACTGTCGAGAAAAAATCTTTCAACAGATCATGCGGTATGGGAAACGGAAAAATGCACTGCTTATAAAACTGCAATTGAAAAATTCAGAAATAATGTGCTTGGCTGTATGTAGCAATCACTCTCATCTCATAAGGCATTAGATCGGCCTGCGTCTTCCCATGATTCTACCGTACGATATGAGAACTACACAACATTTCATTATCAAAATACCTGTGGTTTGCGATCCAAAACCACCTAATTTTTCAACTCAATTTCGATAACTGAATACCCGATTATTGCGCTGACGTAAACTTGGTTGGACAACTTGGTCAGAAATGAAGAGTTATTCCCAAACTGGTATGAGGTATACCGTTCTAATAAAAAATTGTCTGAATGCAATTGCTCAAGAAATGAAGGAGCTCTTATTGCAGTTGCCAATTCGTTCGTTCGAAATAATATCTGATTCAAATTTTTGTTCAATATTTATGTCCCTTTCTCTTTGTCTAATGATATGTATATTGTCCTTTTCGAAACTCTCACCAACATCCCAGTTACCTATAACAATAGCATTTCAATCACGAGTGACTTCAATATCCCATCGTATGCTTCGTTTGTACAGGGAGACCAACCAAACGCGACAAATGATTTACTGAATAAATTTCTGGAATCTAGCAATTTGTCAAAGCATAACTTTATTTATAATCATTATGGGAGAATACTCGACCTCATACTGTAGCAGCATTGAATATCGTGTTGAGAAATCATCGGACCCACATCACCCTGCCTTGAATATACACTGCAAATCGAATAGTACACATAATCTGAAAAGAAATTTCGCCACCTCTCATAATAGTGAGTCCAACTTAAGATAAGCAGATTTTTCCGCAGATTTTCCCCGTATGTACGAACTTATCGCAAGTATTGACAGGACCTCTCTTGGAGCTTTCGATAGATCAGATGATGCTTGTACTTATTTTTACGGGAAAATTTTCAACGTATTGGATCAATGTCTCCCTGCAAACAAGTCACTTCAAGCGTTAATATCCACCGTGGTTCGACAATGAAATTATTCAGCAAATTCCTCTGAAGGATAAGTATCAGCGTATATTCAAAAGCAGCGGTGATGTTGTTGCCCGGGACCAATTTGTGCGTCTGAGGGGAAAAAACAGTCGGACGTGGACAAAAAATTTGTGAAATGCCCTGACATGACATCAAAGAGAACCAAAAAAATGCTGGGCTATATTAATTATAAAAAAGGTTCTACTAGCTTTTCGGACAGAATGTCTTACAAAGGACAATCTTTTGACACTCCTTTGGATATTCTCAATAGCATCGCTGATTTCTTCTCGAAATCATATATCACCAGTTCTCCAATCGAATCGATGACCGTCCATACTCACAAGTCTTGAACATTCATTTCTTTGAAGAAAATGAAGTATTGGTTGCTTTGAAACAAGTGAAACCGAATATGACAATAGGTTCCGACAGCTTTCCTGCAATGATTGTCAGAGATTGTGCATATGTCTTGGCTCGTTCATCAACAATATTAAAAAATATCTGCATCAAAACTAGTACAATTCCAGATCTATGGAAATTATCTAAAGTTCGTCCAATTTATAAAAAAGGGGACAAGTTTGATGTCGGTAATCATAGGCCCATATCTATAATACGCAACTACGCCAAAGTGTTTGAAATCCTTATCCATAGCAGGTTATATCCTCATCTGGGCAATCAAATTACACCATTTCAACATAGCTTTATGAAAGGTCGCTCGACAATCACCAACCTTTTCAAATTTACCCAACATATTTCTGAGACCATTGGTAGGAGATCCCAAACTTATGTCATATATACGGACTTCTCTAAGGTGTTCGATAGATTTGATCATGGATTACTGCCATCGAAATTGTCAGGTAAGGCTTTTCTCTGACCCTCACCCGACTTTTTATATCATACTCCACTGACAGGCGTCAGTATGTTTTATTCAATGGCTTCAAGTCTGTAGAATATGCAGCTACCTCGGGTGTTCCACAAGGGAGCAACCTAGGTCCACTTCTCTTTAACGCCTTCATAAACGACATAGTCGATGTCATTGACATCAACTGTTTGATATATGCGGACGACCTGGGACTATATAGTGAGATCAATGGCATCGAGGACTGTCTTTATCTCTCCCTCAATCTGCTGAAACTTGTTGAGCAATGGTGTATTCGCAACAATCTTCCTTTTAATGTGAGTAAAATCGGCCATTTCCATATCAATATATAATAAACGATATTCCACTTCAACGTCCTGTCACATTCACAGATCTAGGTGTTACCTTCGACACAAAACTTGCCCTTGTGCCACACATTGAAGCCACTCTGTCTGGCTGCAAACAGGATGCATGGAATCATTGTGCGAATCTCCAGAGATTTCTCGGATCCATCTACATTGACAACCTTATAATATGCCTTCGTCAGATCGGAATTGGAATATGCATCCATAATTTGAAATCCATCTCAGCAGTTATATACAGAAAAAATTGAATCAGTACAACGGCATTTCCTGAAACTTCTCTCCTATAGATCAGACAACATCTGTCCACCAATTGGATTTTCTCATGATGCATAACTAGCTAGACATGCTATGAATAGCTTGAGTTGCCGTCGTGATTGTCACTCCACAGTTTTCCTTTCCAAACTGATCAATACCTAATTTAATTATTGACCCATATATTCAGCAGAAATTTAATTTTAATGTACCTAGACTACCAACACCACGTAAAAATATTCTAAAACATTCACCTATAACATGTGTGTCAAATGCTATTCAGCAAGTCGTCAGCTAGATATTTTTGAATGTTCAATCTCTGCGATTAGGTCTTTTTTCTTCAGCTGATTCTGTATGTATTGTTTTATCTTCGAAACTCATTTCAATTGTATTCTAATTCGACTCATATCCCTGTTCTGTAGTTGGGTGTAACCTGTAGAACAGTGTATGAATTAATAAATGAATAACGTCAGAATTTTTTAAACAAAAAAAATTGACTCAGACTTTTTTTTCCTCTCACACCATTATTACGCTCTTAACGTTACAAAGTTTGTCAATTATACATGACATTCAAAAGCCAAGTAGAAAATACTATGATGATATCATCGAGATACGTGAATATATTTGGTTTCTATCCAGGCACAAATAATCTATTACACAGCCCTGTTGAGAATTAAGTGTTCGCCGATTGAAAATAACTTTTTAAAAACAATTACGAAAAGCGAATTTTATTTGAGCAAACATACAGTTCGAAGTCTACATGAATACTGAATGAATACTGTACTAAAAGTTCTCATGAACGTTAGAATCAAGCGAGATTAGAAGGAATCATATTTCTTGTTATTCTGAGAAAGGTGCTGACGCTGCGTTCGTCCGCTGGGTTCAGCTGTCGGTGCCGTGGGAAGACGTTCCTATAACTCCTCCGCCCTTAGAGAGAAATTCTGGGGGTTGCCACAGGATTTGGGAATGCGACGGTTTCCTGGGGGGTCGTCTCTGCTGCTGGTGTCTTGTTCTGGCATCTTCTTCTGAAGTAGAAATGATACAGAGCGTACGCTGTGGAGATGGCGATCAAAATATATATTGTTATTGTCCATACACTAATATTGTGAGAAAACACCGGAGAATCAGAAATCGAGTCCAATTTTTGATTTTGGATTTCCAAAGCACTTTGTACATGTTTAATTTCATCGAGATTTATAGAGTCAATTTTCACAGGACGAAACTGAATTTGAGAATCGACAGGTGATTGATACTCGAAATAATCCATTTTAGGAAGCTCGATAATTTTAAGTCTTTCGCGAGAGTCTCGATAACTTCTAATTCGAATGTCATTGATTTTCACCTCACAGTTAGAGTTTAATTCTAGAACATAAGTCCCGTGAAGTAAAATATTGTCTTTGTTCGCGCCACACTTTTGAACAGCCACAGTGTCTTCAGGTGTGAGAATAATCCATCTATTCTTCTCTATCTTCTGGACTTTGACGTTTCCTACTTGGACTGGAATCTGTTGACAGTTCGTTATATTTTTGTGATATTTTAGCATTTGAACTTCGCAAA
>JAVJAQ010005358.1:600000-1102216 GCA_032362365.1 Zygogramma bicolorata | reverse complement strand
CATCACTCGCAAGTACCTCAATCATTTGCTGATTTGTCTCAACCCGTTCCGATCCTCTGCCCCTTTCGTCAAATTCACAGGTTGATCGGACTTGCTCCAGAAACTCTTCAAATTGATCTGTGTGCTTATCATCCTCATCGATACTGCAGAGAGCTTCGGCAGTGGCAAGAGCTATGGCCTCAGGGCCGCTATTGCTAGCGTCAAAAGTCGTCAGATCAGCATTGTTGGATGAGGTTGGTGCCTGTTCTACGAATCTCACTTCCTTTTTCGGCTGTTCCGATCTCTTGAGTAGGTCACTGTATAAAGCGCAAACCTGCAAGGAGGCAAACTCATTAGAAACTTGAAATTTTAATGAAATATGCAACGATCTATTGTGAAATTATGACAATTCGCTTAATTCCATTGGGAATCATAGAAAATATTCTATAATTGATAAATAAATTTTTATCGACCCAGTCGTTTGTATCCGATAATCACAGGGAAAGTATTAACATGCCCCACAACAACTAGAGAGGAGATAGTGACTGTTAACAAAATATATACGTACATTATAAACGTATATATGATGTAGAAGATAGCAATTACTACTTTTGGGGTTGACTAGTAGATAGCTGAGAATGAACCAAGCTATCTGTGTGAATGCATGAAGATACAGGATGTTTCAATAAAATCTATGATAAAACGTATATACGACTCTGTTGTGCAGTATGAAGTTATTATAAATAAACACCAAAGAAGGATACTTGGTGACCAACATCTGAGTAGGAACGTATCAGAATTTCTATCATTGAAGACGGCACTGGAATGGAATACCCAAATACAGACAAGTAAAAATAATTATTGAGCATCCGTCTAAAAAACTGATTAGTGCAAGCGCTGCGAAACATTCCGTTTGAAAAAACCGATGACCTCATTCTGATTGATGAATTGAGTTAGGGAAGACTTAATTAATGATATTGTGGAGGTTGCCGGACGGAATTATGGTCCAGTTTTTTTTTCGGTCCTATAATAGTTTTCGCTTCCATCGCTGTAGCTGCGAAAAAAAAATTGTTATTGACTATTAACACCTGGTTTAGGTAAGGTATGGAGAAAAACGGCATGATCCAATTCAATACAAATTCAATAAAAAAAGTGGTTTACCTATTAATAACTGGTAAAAAATTCATTCAGGTAGGTTTTGACAATTATTGCCGATGCATTTGCAAAGGAAAATACAATTGAATTCGCTTTTTCTGCAAGTGCAAAACATTGTCAGGCATTCAGCATTATATTTTCGAAGCCTGATCAAAGAATTTGTCATAGGTGGTTTTGCCATTTGCACCGGGTACAACTTTCCATCTCGTCTTTCATAACCGAATTGGAGTAAGTTCGGAGGCCCATGTATTGCAGCCCTTAAGCAATGTAAATACAAAACATCAGAAGTTCTAATAATTTCGGATACATTTGAATTGACCTATTACCTTGGAGCTTGAAGATTTTTTGGAGTCTTCATATCCACCTGTAATGGCCAGCTGGGATTTTGGTTGAAGGACTTGATATAAATATTTGTAGTCAGTTTCGGTTTAGCAGTGTCGAAGGTGTTCTTTTTTTTTCAATGATTTATTCAACGTCGGCCTTTTTTCCCTACCAAGGCCAATCATCGACTCCGGTGACCACATTTTCCCCAACCGGAAATTTTGCCGAACACTCTGGTATTCCAACCAGTTAAAATTTCAGTTAAAAGATGACTTTTTTTTATTTTGGTTTTCGTCGTATACCACAAATGGAACATCATGAGTCACTCGACGAATCGCTGTTGCTTTTTTTTTTATTTGCAGGTCAGTTAGTAACTGTTTTTGTGATATTTGTTGTTGGTCGACCTCTTTCGTTACTAGAAGATATTGGTAATGAAACGTAATTTCTTTAACACGACGTATGATATTGGAAGTTTCTGCAAAGTGAAAATTTCATAGTATTATCAACGCATTGAAAAACAGCAGAGCTGCTGAAATTTCAGTTGAAAGATGTTGGTTTTTATCGTATACCACAAATGGAACATCATGAGTCACTCGACGAATCGCTGTTGCTTCTTTTTGATTTGCAGGTCAGTTGATGATCCAGTTCCGCCCTGTGTTGTTGATGAAGCTCTTTCTTCCAGCTTCCTATGTAGTGACGACGACGGATTTCTTCTTCGCTGATATAGCTGGCCATGCAACTTTTATACCACGAGAAGTATTCTTCATCAGCATTCGGATCAAACAAATTCTCAAATTTGTCTGAAATTTCGTCTTTGCGACGTCTTGCTGCATTTGAATAGTTTCTTTCGGTTCATTCACCAGCTCAGCATGATTTTTCGTTCGCCTTTTTTTTAATCTAATATTTGTAGCGATATTTATTCACTTTAAAGAAAGTTATCACAAAATTCGAAGCACTGCTATTTCAAATATTGGAAAATGTATCTGTTATAATAATGGATGGAGTTCAGCTATAACTGAAGTCACAAAAACTGTTGAGAAAAGCGCGGCACGCTCCAAAACTCGAGAAGGTATGTGACGCTGGGAAGGAGATTTATAATAACACTGACAACGGGCTTTTCTGGCAACTTTCAGTTCCAGGTTTGGAAGGATCTTGCAAAAACATTCCAGTCGAGTAATAGCGGTCAATGGTTTTTGCATTCTATACAACATTTTTTTTCAACAACTAAAGCGATGGAATCGAAATCTCCTATTTTAGGACTGAAAAAAAAAAACTGGACCATAATTTCGTCCGGCAACCTCCAAATTATTATTCATCAAGTCTTCCTCAACTCAGATCATCAATCAGAATGAGGTCATCGGTTTTTTCAAACGAAATGTTTCGCAGCGCCCGCTCTAGATCAGTTTCTATGGTTAAATAACTTGATTACTCACTATTCAGTGAGGTGGACAAATTTACAAAACCCTAAGAGTCATGCATTGAAAAACGTGTAGTATGGATTGGAATTTTCAGTCTTTGCTGTTTCAAGAAGAACTGGATGTATATGTAATACAAAAAATAATCAGAAAAATATCAACTTTTATTTGATTTATCTCGAAAAACCTAATCATTTTTTGATCATTCACATACCCGATCGTTAAAATATTGTAAATTTTATTCTTTGATCAACATCCATTTCAATTTTCTTGTTTGGATTTGAGTATCTCATTTTGATACTTGTTTGACTAAAATAAATGTGTGATTGGAACCTTCGGTCAAAAAGTCAAATTTTTGTAAAGAATAATTACTGTAACGAAAGATAAAATTATATTATTCACACTTGAAGCTTTCGATTGTGTCAATCATGAAATATTACTGAAAAAACTACAGCTTTATGGATTCAGAAACAAATCACTTCAGTGGTTTGAATCTCATCTAACAGATCGTAGCCAAGTAGTTATAGCAGAACAACCTAATAATTGTGAAATTCCTCAGGGATCGATATCGGGTCCAACTTCATTGCTTTTCAGTATCACTACTTTTCTTCGTGTTTGAATGCCGTCGTTCTTTGGAATTTCTTCCTGACGTTTCGCTAGCGCGAGTGGCTAGCTTTTTCAGAGGCTCACTCATCTTGACTATTATTCCGATGACTAGACATTTCGATTTCGTAAGGCGTATTTATGTTGATGCAGGTAGTCTGGAGTGTTAATTACTTCTGTCGGACACTACACACTACCTGCATCAATATAAATACGCCACTTCGTTAAATATTCTATAATTCATTATTAAAATAATCGAGAAACATAAACTTTTCAGAAAGAAGGTATAAAATCTTATAGTTGAAAAAGCATATTATTTCACTCAGGAATTATTTGATGAGCTATCCTTCGAATGAATATAAACCAAACTTGAAAATGAAATATATACTCTTTTTATTCGAGTTTGTATATATAGACAATCCATTAACATTTTCACACATAAATGTTGTATATGATTTATTTTTACTTATTCATTTCTATTTTACTTTGTATATTATTGCTTTCTCAATGAGAATTATTTTCTTCTGATAATAAAGTATATTTTGACTTGACATCTTCAGGAGAAAACCACTGATATAACACTATATCGTCGAGTGCAAATAATGTCAGTTTGGTGTATGACTGATTTCTATAGAAAGTCTCTAGTTGGCTAACTCATTTTCGATCAACTTCTTCCCATTTGTTATTGAAGTTTCGTAATCTATTGTTTCAATCATCAGTTCAGTTTCATTGAAACATGTTTTAATGTTGATAATACTGACAATGGGAGTCCTAGTTAAGAAGTATGATTTAGCTTCACTCTTCTCTAGAACTACTTCCCGTCACCAAAGAATCAGACACCAGAATACCGATCAACTTCATCGAAAGTATCAGCGCCCATCAGTCGAATGTGTAAGTATCTATTCAAATACAATGGTGAATACCTTTTGCACTGACAGATGTTATCTAGACAGAAACCGGTCCTCTCAATCAAATAGAGTGTTCTTTTGATGCGTTTGATATTTTACAAACACAGGGGAGAATATATTTGAACCACTTTTTGAAAACGTTCTTTATTATATTTAACTAGTATTGAAGATACGTGGTCTGACTGAAGTCGTGTCACGGGGTTTACCGCTTAACTTCACTTCAAATGAGAAAAAAATTCAATTTTGATATTAAAAACAAGACATTTTTGAAAATCTTTTCATTTCATTCCATTTCCTGGATGATTTTTTACGTTACTTCCAAACTATTATCAGGCTTGATATGAATAGAGTTCACAAACCAGTTAAGTAAAATAACTTATTAGTAGGTACTCGGATGTGATCTTAACTGGTAAAACTGATCCGATTATGGAAAAAAATATCATGTTTCATTGAAATAGTTTCTGACTCTGGACCCCACTTATCCGAACAGGTAAACAAGATTGCAGCAAATTTATTATTTCCGTAATCCGAAATGCAACATTGGATTTATTCTACTTCAAGAACACGAATCAATCAACTCTGTCAGTTTTTCTATTATGTCTATTGGGATGATGAAGGAAGAGTGAACTATACCAGAATCTGGATCAGACAAGAACCGTTGACTGGAACAATATCTGACTGAACATGCTCTTGAAGTAAATTTGCAATATACGGTAGACATGGATGCACACTATCCAAGAAGTGGCTGAAACAGGCAAGAATGAGCGACATGGCTTGATACATGGTTGCCCCCGTTTGAACTGCATTCACCACCGTATCTGACGTGATTGGCAACAGAGGCTGGACGAAATTCAGGATGGCTTCATACCAAGGTGGTCGGATCTGATTCCATACCTGAAATTGATGATAAACATATTTCGTTAGATGGTTCATTAAATGTTCCCTTCTCTGATTCTTGGGTGTTTTCCGGGTTTGATGGCCGTGGTCCACAGGTTTTTATTCCTGACGTTTCGCCTACGACTATGGTAGGCATTATCAAAGTCTGTGAGGTAACGGACGCAATGATCAAACCCGGAAAACACCCAAGAATCAGTCACCTCCGGCCGTGAAAGTTTACGTTCTTTGTTCCCTTCTCATTTAACTTTCGAACAAGAAAATATATACAGATTACATGTCAAAGGTTCTATCACAAAAAATGTTTTCCCCATTATGATTGTATTCCAGGCCAAAAGCGTTGCCCAGGTTTCCTATAACGCATCTCAGGCCCTTACCAACCCACAAGGGCGGCCACATACTACCGCCATCTAGCTGAATTCAAAGATACTTCTAGATAAGCTCCGGTTAGAGTTAGTATGCTTCTCTGAACTTTTTACGGAGGGAAATAAATCACATGTGGCATATCAGACAAGTACTACCTGGAAAATAATTACTACAAATTCCACGAAAGTCATTGAATGTCAAGCAGGCAAATGTGCAAAAATGTTTATTTATATCGTGTCTTGATAATGAACCATTCGCATATGTTCATTCCGATCTATCTTTCAAAGATGTTTGTGGTTATAATTTTTTATTTATTCGTTGATTCATGGGCAGACCCTATTCAGATAGAATGTTACAGTGCAATTAATGTAGTCAATACAATAAAGTGGATTGAAAGTAGACTATATGGATAGTATAGTTACAAAAAAGTAAGGTAACATTTAAAAAAATTCACAATGTGGAACAATATGAAATGATCTGATTCATGGACAGCCTCAAGCTTCAATTTATGTGTTATATAATTGAGGGACCAACCTGAAGAACAATAATCGGGATGAGATCCAACAGTCGAAAAATGAAGGAATTTTATAGCATCGATGTTGGTGAAATCACCGGTGGTTCTTTTTATAAAGCCTAGCATCTTCATAGATTTCTGTATTGTAGTGGGAATTTGTGATTTATAGCTGAGCGCAGAGTCTAGGTCACACTGTTATTTGTTGAAAAAACGGGTTTTGTCGACCAAAAGGCATGGACCACGCCAGGAACGGCCATTTTGCCTAATCAGGAAGGCATCCTTACCCTTGCTCATAAGCCTGAATTCACATTCTGCATCCTATTGTGAGCTTAGTTTTACTTTGTATTGACTATTATTTGAAAATGCAGGGTCTGTAGTGAGGTTGACTTTTCATCCAAGTCTTACACTACCTTGAAGGAGTCCAGCATCTTCCCCTCGTCCAAGTTTTCTTGGAGTATGTTACTTCTTTTGGGGCACTTCCGTGATCTAGGTGAAGGTCCTTTCAATCTTCTTGAACTGAAATCACCATTCTCATCGGTACGAACAATGTGAAGTTCTTCCATAGTACTATGAAAAAGCGTAACCCGTAAGGTAATAGGGTATCTAATGGAGTTGCCTTACGTATCCATATAACAATTTTGAAAGATTTTCAGTGTACATGGATTAATTTTGAATTCTCTACATGTTTTCTTCGACTGGGGATTTCTTGGGATAACTCTCCGCCATTCGATTATTTGATTTCATTCTTAATTTGTGTATAATATTTTTGAATACATTTTTTTTGCTTTCACCTTACCTCCTCATTAGCATTCTTTTCTATGTAAAATATAATAGAATTTCGATTCTTATCTCAGATTATAAGTATTCGAATACACATGATTTTGGTCTTACTTCTCCCACACTGTCAACCATTTAGTTGTTGAATTAAAAGAACAAATAAACACCATTTGGTGTTCTCAATTACCCAAATAAATAAATCTCATTGTCTGAATTGAATGGCGCTCCTTTTTGCGTAAATAACATAGTTTCTTGAGTGTTTCAATCATTGAACCCATTTGACTGCTTTACGGGATTGAAAAGGTATAAGAAAGGTATTTTGGGGGTGAATCAACGCACAGCCTAAACAGTTGATCATGGAGACCTAAAAATTGAATAGTGTGTTCTTTGTATGCCATAGGTATCCGATGAGAAAGGGTTTACTGAAATTCCGCCCCTTTGGGGGTGAGAAACGGGGCCAAAAATTGTATGGAACAACGTGATTCCTAATCTAATTCATAAGGTCGGTTCATATACCACACTTTCACTTTTACTTTATCTTTTACTTTTACTTTGAGAAAGTTGTCACAATGTAAATCAATCGAGGCGTTCATACACGGCATTTTTACTTTTACTTTTAGTTTAAGGATGAGAACTTTTACTTTAGAATGAGATAATTTCAGGGGCTGCGCATGCGTGCATGTGAAGTCATCACAGCAAGCAGTGCCACCAACATTATAAGGAAACGTAGCCCTGTTCTTCTTCTGAATATTTTACAGAAATGATATGAAATGGGTGTTCTGTGAATTCAGATATAAACAAAATTGCAAATCAAATCAATGACGTAACCCACGATAACTTCTTCTTCTTCGTTTGTTTTTGATCACTGCGCATGCGTCCTGTTTACTTTAACACTGGTGTATGAACGGTCCAATTCCATTCTTGAGGTACAAGTGAAAGTAAAAGATAAAGTAAAAGTGTGGTGTATGAATCGACCAATATTTTGCATAAATATTCTTTAACGAAATGGAATGGAAGACATGAAATGTTCGACTCCTATAAAACACTCTCCCGAGGGCGCCTGAAAGGCAAAGCCTTCTGATGAACGTGACAAAACTTAGTACTGAGAACTACACAATATAATTGCACCAAAAAAATACTTAACGCCCAACGAAGTGGGCATTCATGAAGCTCGTTTATGATGTCATCTGTTATTGAAAAGTTACTCTTGCCATTCTTCAACATCTGAATTATGGCATTGAGTAAATTAACTTCAGACTGAAGATTTTCAACTTCTCTTAGAATTTTGGGCATACTTCCGAATGCCAGACGGCAATCGGAACAAAAGTAGAACAGAGTTCTCTTCTGGATTAGAAACTCTTGAAGTATTTAATCCAGTACATTTTTCAGTCGGATGTGAGATAATATTACAGCTATCACAAACTCCTGACTTATCGGGAGTAATTACACAAGTGCTTCAAAATTACCGATAATTTTCCATGAAAGCATGTTGTCTAAAAACTGCACGAGTTTATTTTCATATTTTGTCGAAAGAGCCCGACTCTTAAGGAGAAGGGCTCTTTCAGCAAAATATGAGAATAACCGAATGCAGTTTTTTACTGACAACATGCATGAATGGAAAATTATCAGGTTTATTTTGATGCACGAGTGCAATTCGGTAGAATATTTCCGGAGTTAAAACAACGGCGTTTAAAATTCAGTATTTATGCCTGTCAAGATGACAAATGTACATTCTTACAATCGTTACTATAGATACACGGACCGAGCGGGTATTTTTCGATACCTACCGGGTATTTACCAGCCCGAAAATGCCCCGCCGGGAATTTATCGCTGTAATTGATCGAAAATGTCCCGCTTCATATGGGATTTTTAACATACGATGGAAATATTTGCCGATATTTTCATCGCAGTACGTACTTGCAATAATTTTGCCAATTGCTCTAGGGTAATAATGTGAGTAAAATATCGGCACTAATGTTCTTGGACTAATAAAAGTATCAGATCAGTTAAGTTCTTATCAGTTGACACTTTTTGTAGTGTTTCAATGTTATTGAAGATTGACTGGATTTGCAATCAAAAACGAAAACATTACAAGGTCAAGTGGTTGTGGATAGGTTTAGAGAACATCACACACCAAGAACGAAAATTTCAGAGAAGTTTCAACAACTTCAACTCAGATAATTCAAGCAGTGACCTGATACACTATTGAACAGCATTTTAAATTCACAGTCAATATTATTCGACATTTCTGCAGAGAAATATTGTACTTTTCTGAATCAATTCTTCAAACCAGCAAATGAACAGTTTTCAGAAAATAAGATACGATTCTTTATTTTTCTGTCTCAAAATAGTAAACCGGTCAGATATTTCCGAATGACTCCAACTGGAATAATCTTCGAATAAAAACTTCCCCAAAACTCACGTGTCTTCTCTCGAAACAGCTTGACCAGTCAGGCTGTCTGATAATCAAAGGCAGCAGAGCTTCAGACAGATCCTTGTCATTCCCAACGAACATAATGATCTCTGTCCCAGATAAGATGATATCGTAATAGTGAGATGTGTTATATTTTGTTGATGTAGTGATGACATCTTTGCACGAACCGTCCCCGTTGCAGAGGAAGGCTCCACATTCTGAATCTTTGCTTCCAGGCTTCTGTACTCCTTTGGAATGTTCATCGAATATTGCTGAGAGGATGATGGAGATGATTCTACACCTTTTCATACATAAAACCTGAGGACAAATGGGTATAATGAGATGTTGACTTTCTTCTCTAATGCATCAAAACAGTTGCATGCATGCATAAACAAGTTGATAGTGCCAGTACCCACATTAGTGAAACGTTTCTCAATAACGCAAGTTTACAACACCTGACGTGTTCCTTCGTAGTTTTTAAGGGTTCTTAACCTACCTCAATCTGAAAAAACTAGAACCAATTGCGGATTCTATGCAAGAGTAAAAAGGCAGATATCTGATCTACCAAATCTGCCTGGGTTTTAAAAACTCGTTCAAAAATATTACTCCTGCGGGTCCGTTTTGGGAGAATCAACTCAATTGAGGTTTTCTAATCCAATCAAAAATATTGCAATGGATTTTGGTCAAAGGATACATTATTCAAAAAATAAATATTGTGATGAGAAATTAAACAATTGAGTATTGAATAGTGAAATCAAACAATAATTCAAAAGAAATACAATTCAATATGACAAGACAAAACAAATCCAAACAAAAATTGAAGTGGATCATGTCCAGAGAATAGAAATTGATATTCAATCGACCAAAATCAATATCGTGACGAAAATAAAATAAATATCTTGACAGAAATAAAATTCTGAATTGCTAAAATTGAAATATTAAAAAAATATAATTAAATTTTTCATCACAATATTAATTTTTAGATAACTGAATTTTTATTTGTAGCCTTTGACCGAATTTCATTTCAATTTTCGCCTGGATTTGAGTACCTCATTTGATTTAGTTTTTCAATCAATTATATTTCATCCTTATTATTGCTTTCAGATCAACATCTGCTCCTTCAGTTTGAGAGTTATAGATTTAATTGTTTTACCATATACATGAAGTTTGTTTCAATTTGATTTTTTTCATTTTATACGTTTTCTGCAAAAGTTTTCAATAGAGTTGATTATATAGACAGTGAAAGTCCGAACCAATAGTAACCACAAAACAATCGCCTATCATACAGAGCCTGCCAGAAAAAGTTCTGTTGTGGTCAGGGCGCGAATCTTTCGCAAACCAGCATTGAGAAGTGAATCGAATACAAGCGGGAGCATTTGCTCATTAGAACACAACCGAATTGAACAGGTAGATAATGAATGCTTGAACTCATAACGACATACCTCGGAATTCAATATCTGGGAGAGTAGTTAATCCAGAGTGTACCTACCCTCCCCGGCTTCGTACGGATGAAAGAATGGTTATTGTAGGATATCCCTAAGAGTTAGACATATACCATGATGGACTTTTTTGTAGACTTTTTCAAGGAGCACAATACTGCAGTACAATATTTTGATCATCATTTTAGAAATCTCCTAAATTATCAGTGTTTCTCCGCTATATTATGCATGTATATTATACACATAAACCTCCTTCTTGAATCACTCTATATTTATTAAGAATACCTATCAAAATCCGTTGCATACCTTCAAAGATCTGCGTATACATAGGGACAGGCAGGCAGCGGTAAGTGCCTTTGTTTTATACTATGTAGTGATTTCGTACAGACAGAGTTATTTCATTTTCATGAAATGAAGACATTACCTTCAGAAGCAAAGCCCAATTGGCCTGCGGCTGGGCCAACAGAACCATCAGCTCCAAAGCTATCCAAATATCTGGATCTAGATCGGCCATTTTCGAAAACGGTTTCGGATGTACCCGGAATAGATTTGGCATGGCAAAGATTACCCAAGGAACTACCCCTGGACTTCTGGATTTGAAGAGTTCAACATTGTCCAATCCTTTTCTGAAGACCTGCGGACGGAAATAAGTGGTAAATGTTCAAAAACGTTTGTCTTGCATTAATGTTAGCTGCATCAACAAATTTCATTGATTTTATTACGACCTCCAGTATGATTTGAAACCGCGACAAGTCTTGCTATGCAAAACACGTGTCGTGATTTTGTGAAAAAATTGTTAGAGGGAAACTGTGGTAATTTGTGTTAAACTTGGATTTCCAACAAGTATCGACCAGTTCAGTTCGATGCATTAATTTTCTTTCAATTTTGTACACTTTTCCTCCAAACCCTTTTTTGACTTTTGTGATTTATACAGTGTAATCGTAAAAAGTCTCCCCCCCCCCGAAACTTTCGATAGGGTTCAGACAAGCTTCATGTTGAAGTGTCTTATTTGCAGTTTCTGGAATAATTGTGTGACTCCACTTGTCGCTAAATGGAGAATATAAACTTTCTCTCAGATGAGAGAGGTGTCTTGTGCCAACTTGTTGGAAATTCCTTATGAGTTTCAACCAAACACTTACTCATTTTTTTCCAAAGGAATGAGCCTTCCCTGTTTCATTTTATGATGCAATGTCTTTTGATCCAAACACGAATGAACTGATATCTCAGAAACAGATGATTTGATATCCATAATACAATAACTGATGGATTTTTCACCAAGGCGACATGATACTCACATTTCTACTTGAAAGAATGTTTATATACTCATTCAATTTGAGAACCCTTGCACGTCATCTATGACGACATGATGCCAACAAGCTCCTGACAGAAGTGCTTTGGAATGTTTGTTATTTGATGCTATTAGATTCTATTGATGTATCTATTGCCAACTGTAATTCGAGAGAGACAGCTTCTGGTTTTGGGGGATAATGCCGTCATTGAGAAGTGTATTTTTTCTGAACGAATAATTTTGTAGTGCGAAAAGTTGCTTGAAATTAATTTTGCCCCTTCACACCGGATTTCAACCCAAAATTCTAAATTCGAATAATGTAATTAGACTTGGGTCTAGTACATACTTCCTATTCCAAGGTACCTTTTACAAACAAGTGAAAGGCGCCCCCATGGGATCTCCCCTCTCACCAGTCCTTGCAAACCTTTTCATGGAAGACTTCGAAACTAAAGCCATTGACACGTTCGACCACAAACCCTCTTGCTGGTTCAGATACGTAGATGACGTTTTCGTCATATTGCCTCACGACTCCGAAACTCTCCATAATTTCCTTGATCACCTTAACGACCTCCACCCAAATATAAAGTTTACAATGGAAATCGAAAGCAATAACTCCCTTCCATTCTTAGATGTCCTCATCACAAAAACCAATGACTCCTTCACCCACACGGTCTACAGAAAACCAACACACACAAACCGATACCTTAACGCAAACTCCCACCATCATCCGGCACAAACCAATTCCGTTGTGAATTCCCTCATCCACAGATCCATCAACCTCACAGACCTCCACAACAAACCACAGGAACTAGCCCAACTCAAATCAGCCCTTCTTCAAAATGGATTCACAGACCATCAAATTGACAGATCCATCCGCCGCCATCAAACTTCTCATTCCATTCCCAGAGACCCAGCAGACAATAACATTTCCCACAAAGCTTTTCTTCCCTACATTAAAGGTGTTACTGACAAAATCAGCCGAATTCTCAAAAAACAGGACATAAAAACGATATTTACAGCCAGCAATAAAATCTCCACATTCCTCCGCTCCCCCAAGGACAAAATTGTCAACGAATCACAGGGTATATATGAAATACCATGTTCTGATTGCCATAGAACATATGTAGGCCAGACCAACAGACGTGTGACAAGTAGAGTATACGAACATCAACTTGCTGTCCGAAAATCAGACCCATCTTCAGCTCTGTCGAAACATCATCAAGAGACAGGACACAACATAGACTTTGCGAACACTAAGACCATCGCCACAGCAAAAACACTACAAGCTCGTATAATTCGCGAGGCCATCGAATTCGAGAAGCGACCTTCCTGCTTAAATAAACGTGACGACGGCCAGAGACTTCCCACTGCATGGAAACCCCTAATTTCCAGATGCCCAGTCCCCACCAAGACATCCGACGGTCCTTTAGTAGCACCCGCTGCTATAAATACTACCCAACATCCCTCGATACCTCAGTTCGATCTAAGGAGTAGGCAGATTGAGACCTTAGAAAGAACTCGTGACGAGACCTGGGGAGTAGGCAGATTGAGGCCCCGGCGTCAAGTCACAAACCCTTGCCCCCTGTGACAACACCTGAGGAGTAGGCAGATTGAGACCTCAGCGTGAAGTCACATTTACCTCTAGAAAATGGCTCCAAAATCGGAGCCGAAACGTCGAGAACAAAACTCCAGACGCGGTTCAACCCGAACCCAACAACAACATATATATATATATATATATATATATATATATATATATATATATATATATATATATATATATATATATATATATATATATATATATATATATGGGGAAAACGATATTCTATTCATTTTACCATTCAAACCCTCGACTCAATTTGGAATGTGATAAATAAAACTCAGAATATATTATGAAAATAGTGGCTGGGTACAATTTCAGAATTTTTCACAATATTTAATGCAAATATACTTATCAACATAAGCTTCGCCTGTGATAACTTATAACCGTTTCAAAATTGTATGAGCTGTACTATCTATTTCACATATGATTTCTTCGATTTCGAAATGTCATTCCGTTCATGAAATATCATGCCTTCAATAAATATCATCAGGTTTTTTTATAGTTCGAGCTGAAAAACTGCGTACCATCAAATTGCATGCGAAGGCAACTCACCTTGTGGAGATCATCAAGGGAAGATCCTCTCATCAACAAGCAGTTCAACAATTCTTGACATTTGGTGTGGATGTCCCTCAGTATTTTGCTGTTATTGTAAGAGAATCCAATAAGCTCTTTGGCAGAGGAACACACTGATGGTAGTAGCTGGGCAATACAAAGAAGCAAGTTGCTGATATCCACCAAAAGGAGTTGACTTCGAGCTTCAGATGGTACAGTCTGCCATGAATGGGTGTTCGAAAACAGAAAAATGTTATAATAGAAGCCTGTTCGAGATCATAAATATTGTAAAATTAGCAGCAGTATAAGGATGGTTGCTTTTTCATTTGCAGCATTTTTGTGGAATTTCACGCTTTTAAAAAAATTTGGGAGCTTTTTTTTTTAAAGTTTCAGTAGTTTATGCGTTGTAACTTGAGCAACACGGCCAAAAAAGAGTTTCTTTTTATTATTATTTTTGTAACAGAACCAGGTTATCTCTTTGTAGTTTCTGGTTTGGTAACCTAGTCTCTCACAATCTGAAAAACATTCAGAATTTATGTTGGAGTGTATAGTGTAGAAGGGCATACGTTTAGCATACCCCTAAAGGTTTCTGCTTCAATTAGAACAGTCCAGCGGTCATTTTCAGTTCAATTTCAAATTTCGGTTCAGTATCGGTTCGGTGTTTTTGATATCGATTCAGTTTTCAGTTTCTATTCAGTGTCGTTTCGATTTCGGTTCAGAATTTTGGTTCAGTATTGGTTCGATTTTGGTTCTGTTTCGAAATTCAGTTCAGTATTGTTACGATTTCGGTTCAGGTAATCATTTTGGGTGGCGCTCTGGGGTGTCTTACCGATTTTCACGGTGGCGCATTTGCTATTGTACTGTAGGGAAACCAAAAAAAACCTTAATTGCTATAAGTTTTTGGGGGCTATGTGGATCGTTCTAGCTAGGATTCATTTTTAGGAAACGTCCTGTCATTAGTGCTTTCAAGCGAAACATCGTTATACTTTTCTTTGCTGAACAATTTTGCGTACGTACACACTCTTCACTCCCTCTTGTTCAAATTTGACTAGATATGAGGTTCTCACAGAACGCATATAGTTCTATCATTTTTGGTACTTTTTAATGAAGAAATCAATCTGACATCATTCGTTGCTGAGAGAAATGTTTTGTTTTGATATATTTTTCAATTCTATGTCCAATACTGGGTTACATTTGAGATTCGGACTAGTCTTTTCTGAATGTTAGAAGTTGAAATCATTCATTTCAACAATGACTTTCTTCTTCTTTCTATATCGAAGACAGATCAAATTCTGTCATCGGAGATATTTTTTATTTTTGCAGTGATTCTAATACGCCGTCGTAGATACCAGGTATTTGCGATGCTACTTTCAGAATTTCGATTTAACCAACTGTTTCAACTAGTGACTTTGACGGTCAATCAACTATAACTGATACCCCTGCCAAAAATGTCTCATAGAATCTTATAAAAAAAAAAAATAAGAGATTCTATGAGAATTGAGTTGGATAGTGAAACCGTAATTCCTCATAGGATCATCGCCGAAGCTATGAGCTCCAAATATGTTATGCGTTGCATGTTTCATCAGTTCTAAATGGCTATTCTCTTAATGAACTCTATGATAACAGAATGTGTATTGAGAATGTATTTATCAACAGTTTCAAATAGCAAATCCACAAAGAAATGTAGAATCTATGAGTTGGATATGTATTTTGCCCGAATATCTGTTACGAGTTCTTAATAGCAAATACTGATAGAAACATAGAATTCATGAGTTCGAGATGTGTTTTGTGTATATGTTACCGGCAAAGTGTAAAATCAGGCATTGTATAGAATGCCTAGGCATTCTATACATTGCCAAAAGTAAGCAGGCAAAGTGTGAAATTTTAAACATTTCATACTTTGCCTAGGCATTCTATAGAATGCCTGCTGGAGTTCAGGCAGAGTTAAAAATCTGTCTGTTCCATTGTGAAATAAACTCATTTCTTAACAATTGTACAAACTTTGCCTAGGCAGTGTGTATAATGCCTAGGCATTATATAGAATTTCGAAAGTTTTGCAGGCAAAGTATAAAATGAACAACATTGTTAAAAATTGTTTATTGCAAATAACAAACATGAAATGTATTAAACATAGGATCTGAAAATCCTCATATTTTACTAGAGAAAAAATTTAAAAGTGAAACATTGATTTAAGAAATTACTTGTTACAGCAGGAAAGAGAACTATGGTTAGGTTAGGTTAACCTTAACTTGAAAACAATGGAACAGACAGATTTTTAACCTAACCTAACCTAACCTAACCTTACCTAACCTAACCTAACCTAACCATAGTTTTCTTTCCTGCTGTAACAAGTAATTTCTTGAATTAATGTTTCACTTTTAAATTTTACTCTAGTAAAATATGAGGATTTTCAGATCCTATGTTTAATACATTTCATGTTTGTTATTTGCAATAAACAATTTTTAACAATGTTGTTCATTTTATACTTTGCCTGCAAAACTTTCGACATTCTATATAATGCCTAGGCATTATACACAATGCCTAGGCAAAGTTTGTACAATTGTTAAGAAATGAGTTTATTTCATACTTTGCCTGGATTCACTCGGCAATGTATAGAATGCCTAGGCATTCTATACACTGCCTGAATTATACACATTGCCGGTAACATATATATTCATTGTCAGTTCCTAGTGGACAGTACTCATAGAAAAATAGAATTCATGAGTTAGAGATGTGTTATGCGTATATATCTGTTGTGAGATCTTAAAGGCATATCCTTATTGAAATCTAGAATCTATGACTAGGAGATGTGTTTTGCGTGTATGGGTGTTATCAGATCTTAATGGATAATACTGGTGGAAACGTATATTTCATAATTTTGAGATGTCTTTTGCGTATATATCTATTGTCAGTTCCTAATGGTAAATACTCATAAAAAAGTAGAATTAATGAGTTGGAGATGTGTTATGCGTATATATCTGCTGTGAGATCTTGAAGGCATATCCTAATTGAAATCTAGAATCTATGAGTAGGAGATGTGTTTTGCGTGTATGGGTGTTATCAGATCTTAATGGCAAATACTGGTGGAAACATATATTTCATGATTTCGACATGTGTTTTGCGTATATATCTATTGTCAGTTCCTAGTGGTAAATACTCATAAAAAAGTAGAATTCATGATTTGGATATGTATTTTGCTCGTGATGCCTACTAGCCTAATGCCTAATACAAACTCTTACACTCTGTATCTATGTTTTCCTATCGAAACTTGTGAATCCTCAGTAACTCTGGGTCATGAAAAAACTTATAGAAATCACATTGTATCAGATAAGGAATTCAAGATCCAAACCATTCGATCCCAAACCAACTGTTTCCACAACATAACCAATAAGATTATATTTGTGAATTTCCACACATTTCTCATAGGTTCCCAAGCTCGTGAATGAGCATAGAATATCGTTGTAATTTGAAGGGGAATACCTCATCGGATCTTATAGTCGCCGTGATGCGTAATAGTCTGATACAAACTCTTACACTCTGTATCTATGTTTTCCTATCGAAACTTGTGAATTCTCAGTAATTCTGGGTCATGAAAAAACTTATAGAAATCACATTGTATCAGATAAGGAATTCCAGATCCAAACCATTAGATCCCAAACCAACTGTTTCCACAACATAACCAATAAGATTATAGTTGTGAATTTCCACACGTTTCTCATAGGTTCTCAAGCTCTTGAATGAGTATAGAATATCTTTGTATTTCAAAGGGGAATACCTCATCGAATCTTTATAGTCCTCGTGAACAACCACTGCCTGGTTCAAACTCGTATACCATGTATTCGGGTTTGCTTATACATTACATCTACTTATACATTCTCATATATCCTTTCAACAAGTGTAAATGTCATTGATAGCGTGCGTATAGGTCACAGACTTTCCTCATCGATCCTTATGAATTCTCATGATATGTCTATATTTTTTCATGAGATTTCATGTGTTATTTTTGGCAGGGACCCGCTTGAAATGAAAAAAATTATAATACCTGACAGTAACGAACTGTAAGGATCGTAAGTGATTCATTAAGCATCCCAGAGAAAACTCTTTGAGCCATCTTGGGAGGCACTGTGTTCCATAAGTCTTCTCTTGTTCCTGAAAAATTGATGAAATTGTACACATATTGGGAATATTGAATGATACAACAAGATTCATATCGTATTGAGTAGGAACGATAGAAATTTTATTCTCTACAGAGAGAATTATTATTATTATTATTAAGTTTCTCTAGTTGGAAATCATCCTACTTTTGGATAGTTTATCAAATATCAGTACATCCGTAAGAAAATTTCTCAAATACCTATATGCAGAATGAGCAGAAGGCATTTTTAGTGATTGCAACATCAGTTGCATATAATAGGTTTCTAGAACTTTAGAAGATGGCGGAAAAATCTAATTGAGTTCGTGATGAAGTGAGTGAGTCATGAAAGTTTCTCAAGGTTTCATTCATATTTCACGTAAACATATTTCTCGAATGGAAAAGTGAATTAAATGAAAATAAAAAGGAATTGAACATGATAACCTTCGAAATTTTTTGTGGTAATAGCAAATATATATTTTTTTGGCATTCGGAGTGCTGTTAAGGTAGATCTCTAAAAAAAAGTTTCAACTATCACACTAAAAGTTACAATCTCATTGTTTATACGATAACCTCCATGATATTTTTCACCTCAATATAATTCTGGAAATTTCAGATATTTCTTAACATATCCGAATCTGATGAAGTAATAATGAGAAAAATGACGTTGAGAAGAGCAAAAGCAAAAAGTATTATACGCAAATCGCTAGGAAATTCTGACAATCCAGACAAAATTTCTTAAAGAAAAAGTCAACATTTCCTTATTATGAGGAGATGATATTTTTTTACGACCACTTAGGAAAGTAACACATATTGCACACTCTACTTTCATGGTAAGTGACCTTTATTCTCACTCGTGCGGAAATTAACTTCAAACCGGTGCATCCTAATGAGATTTAATATTGATCTTCCTTATTGATATCATTCACTCGAAAACTGAAATAAAAACTTCATCAGAGATACAAACTTAAGTCGATTTATATTAATATAATTATGATATTTCTCGAATTTTCATTTTATTAAAAAAATTGTCTCTCCAACGAAATCTTGAAACTGTTAAATTATAATTATTTCATTAGTTGGTTTTAATACGAATTACCTGTGTAGTCAACCAGAGAATCAGGCACGGGCATATTATTTGAAAATTTAAAAAGCTAAGTAGGCTTTAAAACAAAGGCTCACAAATAAATGTAAGATTAGTCTGGCAACATTAACCTAACCGTCAATTCGGAAAAACGGTTTTTATGATTTTTAAACAAAAAAACATGAAGAATATAAAATTAAACTTGAAGATAGATAATGAACTGATAGCCGACGATCCTAATCATAAATATTTAGGTTTATTAATTGACACAAAATTAAATTTTGAAAATCATATTGAAAAAATAAAGAAATACATGGTTCCATTCCTGGGGGGCATTAGAAAATTTCACATTCTGAACAAAAACGTTCAGATCCTAATATATAATGCCTTCATTGTTTCTCATATCAGATACCTCATTACACTTTGGTCTTCAAAGCAATAAAGGTTATATACAGAAAACCGTGGGATACTCCTGCAGATTTATATAAAGTAACAGATAATATGACTTTGAATCATCTAATTGATTATGAAAAATCTAATTATATATATAAATTAACAAAAAATCTTCAGAAATGTAAAATGAAACTGTCAAAAAATTATGATTTACATGGCCACGATACCAGAATATCAAATAACTTTCATTTAAATCCGATTCATTCCAATAAAGGAAAAAATAATCCCATTTCATCAGCATTGATAACTATGAACCACCAGAAAAAATAAAATCATCCAAATCCGTTCCTATTTTTTCAAAAGAACTCAAAAAATATTTGCTTGCATAATGATATCCACCAAATTATCAAATGAATATTATACTCCAATATTTATTTATAGTACATAATGTTGTGATGTTTTTTTTTTTGACTTCCTCATACCGGAACCCTGTTCTGTCTGGAAGCTGTATATTGAATGAATAAATAAAAATAAATAATCAAAAGTTAAAAGAAAAAAACTCAATATATAAGATCTGATATATACATATTGTCTAATAAAATAGGGCGTCATAGGAAAAATAGTGTACATTACTGTCACTTTCCGCACTAGTAATGTAATTTACTATTCAATTCAATTAGCAATTCCTTAGTATTCTACATTAATGATTGAAAACAGTTTCCATAGTAACCCAAGCATTTCATTACGAATTTCAGAGCACCATTTATTTGTGAATGGAATTATTCGCGATTTTTTCGAAATTAATTGATATTTATCGAATTTCAAACGAAAAATTCAATTAATTTTTTAGACTTGACAATAGGTAAAGCCAACAACAAACACCACTTTGCTATTTTTCATAAACCTTCCCACACTGATATCACTATTCATAATAATTCGGTACATCCATATAAACATAAAATATCAGCATACCATAGTATGATACACAGATTAGTAAACATTCCTCTTCCTGTGGACAGTTTTAACAAAGAATTAAATATCATAAAACAAATAGCAGTCAACAATGGACATCAAGTCAAATTAATAGAAAATATTCTTGCTAAAAAACTACATAGAAAAGCTATCCAAGAAGTGTACCCCACTTTGAGGAACCATGACAATAATTATAGAATTTTAACTTATTCAGGACCTGCTACGGAAAAAATAGCATCATTTTTGCATGAACAAAATTTTAGAGTAGCATATAGAACAGATAACACGTTGGGAAAGTTTATCAAGAATAACAAAGATAAAACAATAAAAGATGAAAAATCGGGAGTTTATAAATTGAATTGTGGCTCTTACTCCAAAGTATATATTAGCCAGACAGGTAGACCATTTAAAAGCCGCATACGTGAACATTGTATGAATTATGAAAAGAAAACAACTCATTCATCATATGCCAATCACATTTTGGAGGAAGGCCATGACTTCGATAAAAATTTCGAAATTCTGCATGTTGAAAATAAAGACAATACATTTTGTGGAAATTTAATCGTGTTCTACCTCATAGCGTAATAACTATGGATTTCCATCAAGTAAAGGCCACCTCAATCCAAAAAGAATAAAGGTATGTTTACCTCGTAGGAAAAGTCACATTCCTAGACTCTGTGTTGCTTAGTCTCGGCTTGCGCATCGATTTAGCAATCTTCACTGTCGCCCAGAAATGTGAAGCTTTTCCTACTTGGTAAACAATATACTATTGCTGAAAGCTACAAATCACGAGAACACTAAAATGTGACACCTTTCATGTATAACCACCACATTTGGATAGTATAAGAGCCCCTTTCCGATTCGAAGAACGGTTTCTCGCTTTCCCAATGCAAGCAATCCGCATCTTGGAGGATGTAGAGCGCGATAAGTCTGCAGTGCAGGTCTAGTAGGCGTTCAGCTAGAGCCTCGCACATCTCATTGTATTTCTTGTAGCCTATCCGCAACTGCTCAACGCGGTCGTCATCTGTTTCTTTCATGATATGGATGTAGAACCAGAGGCAGTTCTTCAGGAGTGCTGCTGCTCCTATGGTGCCGGTGAGGACAGAAAGGTCTGCGTGATCGAGAGCTTCTTGGGTGAGAATATGCAAATGAGCTGAAAAAATTTAGATAGACTTTTATTACTAACATATGAAAAAATTCTAAATTGCAGGGGATGTAAATACTACATATTAAGTTGATTATAACAGAATTGCAAAATCAGACAGATATGCATATGGGTATATACACATATACATATACAAATGTACACTACACAGACATAAACACGTACACCATACATACACATGATGAGCAAAGAATGATCATTTTTGAAATCACACTGCAAAATGTATGGATTAAAGAAAAATATACTAGAAATAGACAGAAAAAACATTGGATTATAAAAATATAAGAATGCAATAATGACAGATGTTGACATGAATGAACGAGTTCATCATTATCGTTATTATTCCATTTCAAACGTTGACCTCAAAATAGATCTGTTGATATTTTCGAATGATGAACAAAATATATCACAATCCTGTTATAATTTTGGCACATGATTTGAACTGGCAACTTCCGTAAAACATTTGTTCTGTAACTACTACCATAGAATGTACGATGATATCGCGATTCGAACTGAGGTACCTAAAACATTATTAGAATCTATAGAACAATGTAACAAAATGTAAAAAAAATTAATGCTCAATATTAGTCAAAGTATTTAGAGAGAAGAAATGGAACTCGTTTAGTGAAACCGAACACTCAGTTCCTCTCCTGGGATGATGTCCTGTGGTTTTGAAGGAAATATACTTCAGAAATTTGTTTTTTGTACACGTTTAACATTGGCTAGATGAACATCATAAAAAGGATACTAAATTGGTGATCCATATTCAAGCTTACTTGGAACATAACAGCAATATAGAGAAATTATTGTTTCAATCTTGTGAAAATCTCTACCTTGTCTCACCAAAAAACCATACAATCTATTAGCTGAGGAGAAAGTTTTTTTTTTATGTGTTGAACAAGTGTTAGCCTTTGGTCGAATATGACACCAAGATCTTCCATCTCAATTTGTTTTGTTGAAGGGGGTGCCCCCATGTTATAACTGTATTCAATAATAACATGCTTTCTGGAGTAGGAAACTACAGAACAGAATTTAGAGATATTCAAGTCTGTTTGTCCAGCACCAGCCAGAAATTGCAATGATGTCTTATGGTAATCTCGAACAGCCTTCATATTTTTCGATATTGTCGGAAATCTTCAGGTCGTTAGCATAAAATAACCATGGAGAATGAATTTTTTGTGCTAGGTCAGTAAGAAACAACAAAAACAAAAGTGGTCCAAGATGCGATCCTTGCGGAACTCCCGATGGAGATGGATAACATTTTGATTGATATCGTTCGATATCAACATACTGCTCTAGGTTGTATGAATATGTTTCGAAAATTTGGAGTAATTTCGAAGAAGAACCTAATCGATTTCATTTGATCATAAGTATTCTCAAATGAATTTGATCAAATGCCTTCTGCATATAAAAGTATATTACATCTACCTGAGATTATTTATCCAGTGCATCCGAAATGAACTGTGGAATACATGAGAGGTTAGTAACACATGTCTCTTCTCCTTGAAGCCATGCTGATGAACTGAGATCACTTTCTTGAGAGAACCGGGGTATACAAAATGATTTCAAAGAGCTTTGAAAAATTTGAATAATATTGATATGGGTCGATTATTGAATGAAAAACATCAAGAATCAAGATGAATTCACTTATAATATTCCATTTGTTTCAATTCTGAATTCCTCGCATTGTGTTTTCAACGTCTTGTTTTTATCATTAGGAAATACTAGGAATGGAGAAAACATGAGAGAGTGCTATTTATCGAATTGAAATATTGACATTCATTGGATTCGAAGCCATATGTTTACAGTGAATCATTTCAAATTCTATAATAATGAATACCTAACAATCATTAATGAGAGGATTGTGTGGTGAATCAGTATTGAGTCCGCAATACCACTCGAAGGATATAAAGAAAACAGGTCGAATAAAAATGATGTATATCTTTGATAATGATTATTCAGTGACGATCACGATGTTTACTCGTTGTGCTCACTACGCTACTGCTCTCTTCTTCAATACATTTTATTTTTCATTCTTTTACCTTTAGTTATTATTTCTATCTGGATCATTGATTCTCAGGGGCGATAGATCCTGATTTTCATTCTGAAACCTGATATCACTCACCTAATAACTGATCCGCTGATTTACTGATGAGACTGACAAATTTCGAAGGATCTGAATCTTTCACTATTCCTCCACAATCTCCAGTGGATATGCTACTTTCTTTGATGCCTTCCTCTTCAGCACAGTGAAGAAAACCAGAAGGCTTTTTGTGAGCGGCACGGAATTCTTCCTCCCACCACAAAACGAGCTTCACTGAAGCAAAGGAAGCAGATCGGGGAAAGTCTAATTTTCCACCTATTACTCCAGGACAAATGGTCTCTTGTAATATGGATTGTTTATTCTGAAAGAGATCGCATGGTGAGGAAGGTCCTTGGAAATGATGTAAAAGTACGATTTGTCTTTAGGAAAGCTAAGGGTTCATACGAGTATCTTGAGGAATGAGTTCAACCAGCAATTACTAGATTATATCAATATATTATGTACTGAACAAACGCACATTATTCTCACTCGTGCTGACAGTTGCTTTCGGCTGTCAACAAAATGGACCAAAAAAATTATAATTTATAAAAAAATTAAGAGAAAAGAAAAAAAGTTTAAACGTAAACGACTACTCCGACACTGCAGCGCGAATTCCACCAGTCGATTGCATTTGGTTTCGATTGGCCAGCGTAAGGAGGCGTGTTTATTGTACCCAATAGATGCAAATGTGCCGAGGAAGGGGGGAATAATTTCATTACAACAAATTTTTGTGAACCGGACCTATATGACGACACACTGAACCTTAATTAAGAGACTATAAGTAGAAACAATATACACGTGATTTATCTTTCCCACAATTATTTCACGGCCGATGATACTTACCTAGAATATGTCTTCTAACAGCGATTATAATTCTAAACTGATTTTTCTTATCTGGAACTATTTCCTACTTATCGGATACTACATTGATTGTCGGGGGTTCTTATCGGAAACCCTATCGACCCACTACAACAAATTCCCACAAATTATATCCTATTACCCAACCCACCTCCAAAACAACCCATCCACCCCCACTACTCCCCAAACATCCAACCAACACCCCCCCCCCCCCTAACTCCCACCCCCCACATTCTCCCACCATCTCATTCACACTTTCCTATTTTTTACAACCCCCCACCCCTACCCCCATCACGCTTTTTTCCCTTTTCTCCCCCTCCCCCCTCTCCCCATTCTTTCCCCCGCCCCCCCCCCCCCCTTTCCCTACCCCTCCTTCCCCCCCCTTTTTTTTTTTCCCTTTTTCCCTCCTCATCCCCCCTCCCCCTCTCCTTTTTCTCTTTTTCCCCCCTATAACCCCTCCCACCTCCCCACCCCAACTCCCTCTTTCTCCCCCCCCTTTTCCCCTAAAAAAATTACCACTTTCTTCCCCTCCCCCCTCCCACCCACCTACATATTTATTCTCTCTTCTCTTTTTCCCTTTTACCCCCCCCCGATTTCTTTTCTTACCACAACATTACCCCTTCATTTACCCTTTTCTCCTTCCATCCCTCCTCCTTTCTTCCCCATATCCCCCCCACCACTTTTATTTCCTCCCTTTCTCTTGCACCAAAATTTTTACTTCTTTTTTTTTCCTCCCCCTTTCCCCCCCCAATTAATTCTCAACACTGAAACCCCTTGTTAAAATTAACCACAAAAAACAGAATGGTGTTTTCTTTCCCCCTCCCCCCCCGTCATCCCTACTAACTATATTTATTTTCCATCCCCCACCACCCCTCCGACTAAAACACTATCCTGACGATTTTTAATAAATATATCAACTACATTTTTCTCCTCCCTTAACCCCACCTTAACCCACCACCAACAACCCCATCCACAACACCCCCCCATCCACAAATTTCATTATTAAAATAAATAAATTCCCTCTTCCCCCCACCCCTTTCTCCCCCCCACCACCTACCGACAAACCCCATACCCCCCCCTCCCACCAACCAAAACCAATTATCCCCACCTCACACACACTTTTTTCCCCCCACCCTCCCCCAACTTCTACCCCCCCATTTTTACCTCCCCGACAAACAACAACTTTTCCCACTTACCCCTCCCCCCAACATATTCTAATATTTTCCCTCCTCCCCGATTTTCTACTACACAAAAAACAAACCCCCCCCCCCCCCCCCCAAAACATAATACATTTTTCCCCTTTCTTTTACCCCCACAACTACCTCCCTTTCCACAAAACAATACCCTCCTCCCCCCGTTTTGCCCACGGGACACCCCCTCTCCCCCCACTCCCCGCAAATATTAACACCCACTCTCCAAAAAATATAACACACCCCCCCCCCCCCCCCCCACTTTTTTTTTTTGGTCCCAGAACAAAAATCCACTTTACTTTTTTTTACCCCCCCCCCCCCACACAAAAAAACACATTACATAACTAACCCCCCCCCCCCCCCCCCACCTCACTACCCACAACACAAAAAAAAAAAAATAACAAAAATTATCCCCCCCCCCCCACCACAAAAACCCCCCCCAACCCCCCCCCCCCCTCTTTTCCCCCCCCCCCCCCCCCCCACACCCCTCTCCCCAAACAAATTCCCCCCCCCCATCCACCTAAACAAACCCACCCCCCCCACCAAACAACCCTACACATATTTCCCTCCCCCCCCCCTTCCCCCCCCCAATACAACATAAAACAACACATCACACAACACACACCACACAACAAACCACAACACAAAAACACAAAACACACCCTCCCTACACACCCCCACAAACCAACACCCCTCCACCACTCCCCCCCCCCCTGGCCCCCCAACAACAATAATAACACCTTCACACCCTCCCCCCCCCCTCCACCAAAAAAATTTCCCCCATTTCCCCTTCACCAAAAAATACAACCACAAACACCACATACCACCCCTTGAGAAAGTTTCCCCAAAACCAACAAAAAAAAAAAAAAAAACAAAAAACCACACGTTCCTATATATACTTTCGGCCCCCCCCCCCCAATACACCCCCCCCACACCCATACACCCCACACACCCCCCACATAATCCTCTCCTTACTAAACCACAAAAAAACCACCCCACCCTCCCCCTCCCCCTCTCACTTCCCGGGAAACCCCCACCACCTTAATCAACTTCTCCATCTTCCCCATGAAAAAAAAAACTTTAAACCATAAAAATTATTAAAATTTCCACACAAAAAAATATTAAAATCATTTTTTTCCCCCCCACATCCACCCCCCTCCCTCCCTCCTCCCTCTTTCCCTCCCTCACTCACTAACCATTACCCCCCTTCCTTTCCATTACAATTATAAAACCAACACACTCACCCCCCTCCCCCCCCCATCAATCACCCCCTTATTCTCTCGGGTGAATTCCCCAAATACACATACAAATATTCTGCCCCCATATATTTTAGCAACTTTTATCGTAAAATAATATAGTATTTACCCACATTCGCTTCATAATACCACAACTTACTGCCACATCACGCTATGACAATAAATTTTTTTGGTATTTACTCTTGTCTACCTTATAGCGTAATAACTATGGATTTCCATCAAGTAAAGGCCACCTCAGTCCAAAAGATGCAAATGTAATCACGCTTCGATCACGAGTTGATCACGCATCTATCGTTGTTTGGGTTATTCTCTTTGTTGGATGGATATAGCATAATTATGAATTTTCTTGTATTTTCATTTATATTTATGGTGTCAAATAATTCAATTTGTTCTCTGGTTGTATTCAAAGAGTACTTACTTATTGTCATTTTTGCAAATAAACTTCAGTTATCGTTATTTCACTATGAAAGTAAATTTAAATGAATGTGCGCTTTTTATAGAAACAATATTTAACATAAACTGTTATAAAGAAAACGTAAGTTAAGTCATGCACCTCAATATACATGATCTGATATCGACATACTGGTCAATAAAAAAGGTTGTCGTATGAAATATAGGGTACATTACTTTTCACAGTCCTGGGATATTCGCACTGGGCTTATGCCTCGTGCTACTATATATCCCACTCATTGGAAAAATGTCACCTTCCGCACTAGTGATGTGATAAACTATAGGCGATTCATGCTAAGGAATACGCCCTCTACTGTGTACGAACATAACTAACGCATGGGCCATAGATTCGTTTTTTTACATTATTCGCCATATGATTACTGTTCAATTTAAGTAACAAGATAAGCTCATTATTATTTATTGTACGATTCCAAAAGGGTACCTACCTAATATTTGTCCTTCTGTTCAAATGAAATTACGGGTTACATTACATCTAATTGAATTATTCACCTAGAAATATCATATATTGCCTCATTATTCAGGTTAAAAGTAGGTTACATTATTTGGGCTCAGTTGTATTATAAAAAAATCACTTCTTATTAACATCTCGAGACGAGCAGTCACTTAATACAGTCCACTTATATCTCTTTATCTGGCATTTGAAATTAAAATATTGGAAGCCTTTGCCCGTGTTTTATTTTCGAGTTGCCATTAAATCTCAACATAAAGTTCAATTTGTTTAACATAGAAGTGTTTGGTGGTTGCTTAAAGTCGATCATATTCATTGAAAATATAAATCATTACTGTTGTGTACCTCACTGCTCTTCTTGGGCGAAGAGAAATCCGGAAAGCAGTTTTCATACCTTCCCAAAAGCGGGCAAAATCAGTGTTATATTCGAAACCGAGTTAGGTAACAAAGAGTTGATGGACAGAAGGAAAGTGTGGATTGAAAACTACTTCAAGATTGGGAAGCCAGTTTCAGAACATATGAGAGTATGTTCTTTACACTTTACTGAACAGGATGGGAGGTTTCGCCCCCATTACTTTTTGTATAAAACTCACTTCGTCCTTATATTAAATTTGAAACTTTTCAACTTGAAATTCTACTTTTAACAATTATTATATTGTCCAGAATTAAATCGGCAAAATACTCGAACACTATTAACTTATACACAAAGATAGAAAAAACAATGCAGAGCCAAGTAAACGAAGTAAACACTTTGAAAACTCAAGATGAAATGGAAATGATTAAGATGTCTCCTTTGAAATGAGAAATAATCAATGCTTTCATACGATGTATACAAACTGGTATGACCCATGGAGTAGTTCCAATTTCTACCGTTCTAGCGCAAAGTTCTTAATCTCAGTCGCCTATTGCACATCAAGAGTGGATATGGTTGCCATATCGCACGAGAACGAAGTTTGAGTTCGCCCAAACGTTCGAGGGCGATGAGACCAATTTACATTATACTTACAGTTGATATTTTCTTCGACCAGGTAAATATTCCAAAACCTCTTTCAAGAATAATATTGATAATCATTTTTGAATATAGTGTATTTGTTCGATTTTCATGAAAAACTCAAAGGAAATAAACACCGTAGAATAGCTGATCAAGAAACGAAAAAGGCCGAAATAAATGCTTTTCAACATATTTGGGTTCGAGCAATGGCTGAGTTATCAAATAGACTCCAACCTGCAATGAGCTCATTACTAGAAATTGTCAAATTTTGAGTTTTTGCCATGGTGAATTGTAGATTAATTGCAGAAAACAAAGTTTCAACGGTTCCTGCATATTCAAGTAAAAGTGGAATATTGACATTGGACTAATGAGTCTGCAAAGAGTACAATCTGAAACTTTATCATCATATGAAAACATATATCATTGATATTGATGTATATGATATAAAGCAGAGGTCAGGTCAAGTAGAAGTGGAATATTGACATTGGACTAATGAGTCTGCAAAGAGTACAATCTGAAACTTTATCATCATATGAAAACATATATCATTGATATTGATGTATATGATATAAAGCAGAGGTCAGGCCCCAGATCCTTGGAGGACATCATGCTGAATGTGTACCACAATGATTGCAGCAAATGAGCTATGTTTCAACTTATTGAAATATCAACCTGGCCATGATGAGCGAAAAATGATGTACTTGGGAATCTGGGTGATTTACGTTTTATTTTCGGAAACTAGTGTGAGGCTATAGTTATTAGGTTGGAGGAATAGGGAGAGTGTATATATGTATTCAGGGTGGCCCAGAAAAAACGAAACGAGGCCGATATTTCATATTCATCGTTTGCAGAAGAAAAACGCTCGAACACGACGATCAATACTGATGAAAATGGAACAAGTGTACTACATCGAATTAAAAAAAAACTGAAAAGCGTCGGAAAGATAATTCGATGACCTTCAAAATGCGGTATCATATGTACCCCAGTTCCAATGATTTGAAGGTTGGAACTCCTCCGAGGAGCTTGAAGTGACAAAATTGGGAGTATGCGCAAAAGATGGCCCCTTTGCAATAAAAGCGTTTTTTTTTGTGCGAACGATACCTATGAACGATAACTATGAAATATCGGACTTGTTTCGTTCTCTTTTTTTTATAAGCAGATTCACACCACAGAGGAGCCCTGTTGTAATGTTCGAAGAATCGCTGTAATAATCGAAGAACATCGCGTGAATCAAGGGACAGGAGATACGAATCAACATTCACTTTGAATTTTTGAAATTTGTAAGCCCCAGGAAAGACCTCTTTCGGAAAGGAGTTCCAAAGCTCAGCTGATCTATTGAAAAAATATCCCTGCGCAAGAGAGGTTTGACAGGTCTCCAAATTCACAACAAAGGGGTGGAAATTCTGTACAAGTCGAGGCATCCGTGTAGATATTGCCAAGGGTGGAACAAGACTGATCGCCTTTCTCTGAATAGAATCGAGAAGCCTCAATGAATGTTATGGTGCCGAACTCTACACATGAGAACCATATTCCACGATAGGTCGTATCTGAGCCTTGTAGACCATTAGAAGCTGACGAGTGAAGTATTTCTTCGCACGAAATAGAAATCCAAGTTTTTGGGGAGCACCTTCAGCGGTCGATCTCACATGGTTTCCCCATGTTGGGAATAATATTTATTAAAATCCGTTTTGTCCTTTTTCTAAAAGAAAAACGCAGATGATTGAAGAAGGTTCAATTGAGTTTTTTAGTTGATTGACGTACATTTGTCAGATAATGATTAAGGTTTATGTAACTGTCAGCAATAAATTCTTTCATGTTTTTTTGACGGTTTTATTGAAGAGTAAAGTGAAACAGAGGTCCCACATAAAGTTAGTAAAATAAAATCAATCCTGACATCCCATGAGAGATTATCACTGATCGTAATTCCTAGCATAGAGATACTTGACTTTGTAGGAATAGTTACTCCTGACATCTGAATACTAAATGATGGTTGATCGGCTTCCTTTGAGAAGAGACATGCCTGGGTATTCCATCAAGTTCCTGTTACCCCATCCTTTTTATTATTCATTATTTGCTGGCCATCCTGTATTTTCTTTACGGTAACTATAATATTGTGTCAGGACTTTGTTTTGCATATCTACGTTGGTGTGTATGCATTGGCATCTGTTGACACTAGTCAACAGATTATCGTTTCGGGTTAGGGAATAAAAGAGGTCAGAAAGTGATGAAAGGGGTTGTCAAAGTCGTCTTCCTTTGAATGAATGAATAATCGGCCACTATCAAACATGAAAGTGGGTCAGAAACAAGCCCAATTTCGGATCATTGTGAATGAAATTATTATATCATGCAAATATTTCCTCATACCTTGTAATATTCCATGTCCCTTTGTATAAGAATATTCACTTTGTCCATCAGATTCCCATCTTCCATTACCTCCATGTTGTTGAAGTTGTTTATTAAAATATAACTTCCTTGTTTCCCCAAGTGATTCAGTGAGATGTACAATATTTATGACACGTTCTTTACCGCGACTGAAGCTATATCGATCAAACAAATGCCGGATCAGATTTATTTGTACATTCGACAGTACTGTATGCATTCTTTTCACATACATTGTGTTTCAATCATTTGAATTCCTTGATGTTAAACCAAATAGCGGACTATGTGATAGACGTTGTATCACTTTCCACTGTTATTCTTCATTCATTCATTTCTGATTTTATTGCCCAACAGAAATTACAATAACAGGACAATGTACTAGAATAACAATGTGTCGAAAGTATTATATGTATACAATCAACAAAGAAAATATTTATGGCAGACATCAGCACTCTTGCTTTGTGAATATATATATTTATATATATATATATATATATATGTAGGTATATATATATATATGTAGGTACACGCTGACATTATTGCGTCCTTTCACAAAACGACACTACTGCGTCCCCTTGAATTCTTGTATTTAGGGAGAGTTTTATAGCGAATACTTTTTCTCCTCATTAAATGCATTCCGTATCTATTTTCAGATTTTCATTACCATCAAAAATAAAAACAATGATATTCACGCCCTTACTGCGTCCCCTCAAAAGTGGGCCTTTACTGCGTCCATCGAATATACGTTTTTATGTTGAGTACTATCTTGCGTCCTGAAAATATATTATTGTACACAATCAGAATGATGCTGCGTCCTGCAGTGTTGCCAGATTCATTTCTGCTCACAACCTATATGCGAAATGCTTTCATTTTATGTGTTGTTGAAAATTGACTTCACAAAAGACGACTAATTTGGGAAAAAAAATTCTCGATCAGAATCACGCGAAAAAATATATTCCTATCAAATTGATTTCATATTTCTTAATTTTCTATCAAGGCTGTAGATATTTCGAACTTACACATAATTGTTATCACAATAGTATATTGTTCCATGATCAAGGAATGATAATACATTCTTCACGAGAATGAAGTTTGCAGTTTGAGCAGTAGGCGAGTGCTGTATATCATACGAGTGAGCAATTAGCATTCAATGCGAGTTATACATTATACTTCTTCCACGGTTACAACAGATGAAAGCGAAATGATTCAACAGATAACATGAACTTCAAATTTGATATTATTCGGAATTTTCATTTAGGTACGATTGCATAAGCAAGTATAGAGCTTTTATTGCTCAGAATTTGATATTCCATGAAAGACCTGATTAAATGTGTAGTGACAACTATATTTCTAAAACAATGAATTCTTCGTTTCATCCGGTGAAGAAATTAATTTGATATACCACAACTGTAACAAAATGAAATTATTGGGTTATCAGGTGTGGAAATGGAATTGAAGACATACAATAAACATCATTGTTTTATCAAAAACAGTTTAGATAGAGCAGTTTCGTGTTCCACCCTTAATAGTAGATTATACCACGAGTCAATAATGACAACTATTATTCTAGAGGAATGTTTATGAACCGAGCCGCGTTAGCGGCGAGGATGTAAAATATTCCGAGAGGATAATAGCCATTATTGCGAGTGTTATACTCTACTTTATTTACGATTGATTCATACAATTTCTGGAGGTGTACAGGTAAATGATTCTTCAGTTTCTTCATTTCTATACAAATACACAAACACTACCAATGCGTTTGACACTGACACTTTGGAGATTGGTTATATCGTTTCTATGGTGATATTAATTTCAAGAACTTTTGTGATTGGACTAGAAGAGGAAATAAAGACTATAAATCCCTGCCATAAATCCCTAAGAGAATCATGTATGGCATTATACTGGGGAAACCATACGTATATTACTTATATTATGTAATAGTCGTAAACAAAATTCCTTATTCGATAGTTTAGTGTATTTGAAATGAGTGGTACAAAAATATGTTATTTTCCCAATGAGAATTCTACCCATCACGTATCAAACGGATCTTGATAAAAATTTAGCACAATTTATTGTTGAATTGATTTTAGGCGACATAAAAGAGTATACAATTCAATTGTTGATATAAAAAAATATCTGAATATATTTTATTTTTCAATGTCCAAGGTTTTTTTTGTTAACCAGAATGAAAGTCATCAATCAGAACAATGTTGTTGAAACTTTTCCTAGAGATCAATTAGCCTAACACCAAACTGATATAAATTTTTGTCTCATGAAGATGATAACATTGTTAGCGAAATGCGCGTCATATCACTTTGGTGTTGATGGAGTGATTGATCTCTAGAAAATGTTTAAACTTTCACACCAGAAGTTTCAATCACATCGTTTGATGTTCCTGAGGAAAATTGTTCATTAAAATTCAATGAATGTTACCATTCAGAATAATGAAATGAGAACAACCAGATATTTCTGATACCTTTATTTCAATTCGAAGAAAACGACAAAATACTGAGGTAATGATATCCATGAATTGTAGGAAACCAAAAGGAACTGAAGATGAATTGATAAAGCAAAAATAAACCATTGATCATATAGAGAAAACATTCTTGAATTATTCACAATAATTTTTCGTATATTTATTCTGTATAAATACTTTGATTTTCATCCAATCTTTATTTTCGAACACTTTGGGAAACTAAGTTCTCATTTCTTCACATTCTTGTCGTTTTGGTGGATTTTTATTCTTTATATGAAAACGAAAATATTCTGTAGCAATTTTTTTTTGTTCTTCGGTCCATTTCACCAAAATTCTTTTTTTATTTTTGTACAAGTAATATACGTACTTAGTGCTAATTTTAACGGCTTCGTCTTCGCTTAAATTAAGGATATCTCCTATTTCAGTTAAGTGATTAATATTTTGTATTAACACATCAAAAGCAGTTTTTTTTTCTATTTTGTAAAATGCGCTTGTGGTATCACATCCTGTCAGACAATGAGCTGCTAGGAGATTTTTACAAATGGAGAGTCCAAGTTTTTCCACTATATCATGTATGGCATTTTAACGTTTATTTTTACTATGTCCTAATTGAATAAATAATTGGCAAATCAATAATTCTTGAGCGGTGCTATAATAATGTAGAAATGAAAGAAGAGCATCTCTATCTACCAATTTTACAAGAATAGAATCGCCATGCGCTCCACCTCGGCTAAAACGTGACGGATAATTCGCGGATCTGCTTCTTCTTGATTGCTATTCAGTGAATATATTTGGATCATCATTTTTAGCTATAAGAAACACGTATTTTGGGTTCTCAAATCCTCCCGCTATAATCAGGAACTCATTATCTCCCAATGAACTTGGCCCATTCTGTACAAAATAATTCGTTTAAAAATTAGCAGCGATCTTTTGTTTGAGGAAGATTTGAAAACATTTTTTGAGACAGATCTGAAAACATTTTTTTGGGACAGATCTGAAACTCAGTTACATTTGAATCACTTCGTTTAGACCTTTCCGCATTCTTAGGCGAATTATTATTGTAGGTATCCACTTCTATTGTAGATTAGACGCATGCTTTTTATGTTGAATGAGCTGATGTTATTTCTAGTTGTTCAAGAAGAAATTTCTTGCTGTGGATTTTGCGTTCCAAAATTTTTAGGCCAACAGTATTTTTTTTTCTCTGCGGTACCAACTTCAGTTTGTAGACCCCGTTTTGTAAGGTTTTGCACAACCAATTTGTCCTGAGTTTCAACAGATTCTCCACATATAATGCTCTCTATTTTATACCTAGTGAAAGTTTTTGAAATAATTTTCCAAAAATGCATATGATAATGTAATTAATGATTAGACTAGCACAATTAAATACAGATAGGTAAAACCTCATGTTGCTTTTGCTCACTGTCGTTGAGCGCGTACAGGTCTTCCAAGCAAAGTGCATGCGGGAGACACGCGTGATTTCAATATCGGCGCGGTTATTACGTGTCCTATCGATCTCAACCTATTACATTTTTTTTTAAACTTCTGTGATTTTTTTGCTTCAATTCACTAGCAGAAAGTATGTGAAAATTCCTGGAGATGAAAAAGTTTTTCGATTGCTCAAGAAATCAATGCACAAAAAATAAATACGAGTATTTCTTATTTTTTTCTGAGAAGAAGTGAGTTTCCAAAAATGCGGCCGCATTGACACCAGCGCCAAGATTTCTACTTTCGAATAAAAAAAAACTTTGATATCTCTAATAGTTTTGGAGTTATCACGAGTTATATCTAAAAAAATACGTTTTTTGGATTTTCCATTTTTTCACACATTTTTTGCTATAGAAAGAGTCAGCCCCAGCTGGCGGTGTCGTAAATATCGATTTGTAATAGCCAATAACATTCCCAATAACAATACACCACTCGTTTTGTTCTACCTCAATTTGGTTTTTTTTCGTGATAGAAGCGTCTTTCGAGCGCGTTTTTACTCCACTATAAGAGGGAAGCAATATCAGTGGATGATCGACTAGCTGTAACGTTAATCTACGAGGATTTGAAGTTTTCGGCAATTATATCACCTCAAGCATTGAGCAATATAATACCAGAAACATGCTAGTGAACTTTTGAAGTTCTTAGTGAAGAATACATGAAGGAAAGTACGTAAGAAATGGTTATTTCAACAGGAAAAATCTGTATATTTTTTAATTCCCAGTCACTACGCAAGAATGGTTGAATATTGAAAAATATCCTGAAGCGGTGGTGTGAAAGGGCAATAAATTTTCCTTCGAAGTGCGCAGGTCGGTCCGAAATATCCAAACTAGCTGAAATATCGCGGATCTCTCCACTCGTGCCTTGTTGCCAAATTTATGGACGCCCTAAAGTACATTAGGTGCAACGGGTATTTTGTAAAAGTATACGCTTTCACGATTGACAGCGCCCCCCAAACAGAATTTTGTTGAACTAAAGATATATTTCGACTCTCATTGGACACATGATGGTGCATCCACTTATTATTTTTTCAAAACCAGATAACATTTTTGAGTGACGTCAGAAATGGATGTATCTGATATCTGCCGATAGGTCTTGGTATGTAGGACCTTCCAAAAAATCGACATGGACCTCCCACATAGTTGTACGGATTTATAATGGTAAAACTTTACTGCGTCCGAAATACGGACGCACTATTGTAGAGGACGCAGCAATGAATGGTACAAACCCAATGTATGGACGTAATAAAGTATGCTGGATAAATATATATATATATATATATATATATATATATATATATATATATATATATATATATATATATATGTTAGCATGAAGATTCTCACGGACGAAGTATGATGCGTTGTTTTTTCGGGTTTCATTCCGTGTTCTGTGGTTTTGATCCTCTGAAGGATAATTCTCACAACGTTTCGGCAAAGTCTCATTTGCCATCTTCTAGGTGATGTCTTGAGTTTCGATCTCCGAACTCGACTAATTAATTCGAGTTCTACTTCTCAATATATAGGGGTGTTCATTGATGGTATCTTTGATCTGGGCCCCTCCCACTTTCTTCGTTGGTCCGCCTGCATTTGTCATCGTGTCTGGGTAATTACGTGGTAAGGTCCGATATTGTTCCTCTGGTGTAATCGGCTTGTCTTTGTTTAGTGATATAATGGATTTCCACGTTCTTGGTAATCTTTGGGCGTCGTCTCTCTTGTTCATGCTACTCGGTCGTTTCTCAATTTCGATAGCCTCTCTGATTGTTCGAGAGTAGAAGTTTTCATCGCTTGCTAATGTTTTTGTGTTTTTGAAATTGATGGTATGCCCTGTCTCCAATACGTGATTGAAGATGGAAGATGTGGTAACTTTTCCTTTCACTGATAGCTCATGTTCATCCTTGCGTACGTTGATCCGTCTGTTGGTCTGGCCGATGTAGGACTTGTTGCAGTCTCGACATGGTACTTCGTAAACTCCCTGGGACTCCAGTGGTATCTGGTCCTTCGGATTACGGAGTATCGATCTTATTGTACGTTCTGGTACGAACGAAGTAGCTATGTCGTGTTTGCGGAGAATTCTGCTGATTTTATCTGTGGTTCCTTTTATGTATGGTAGTCTGGTTGTTATGACCGGTGTTTCAGGGGTTTTTTGCTGTTTCGGTTTGTTCTTGGAAGCCGTTTTTATAATTCTCTCCGAGTAGTTATTCATTCGTAGAGTTTCCTCGATCGTGTTCCGCTCTTGTTTTTGATGTTCGTTGTCTGCCAATCTGATTGAACGTGTAATTAGTGTTTTTGCCACAGCGTGAATCTGTTTTGGGTGGTGATGTGAATTTGCGTTCAGGTATCTGTTGGTATGTGTTGCTTTGCGATATACCGTGTGGCCTAGCGTACCGTCGGGCTTTTTCATGATTAGAACATCGAGAAAAGCGAGCTTGTTGTCTTCTTCAATTTCTTTGGTGAACTTGATCCGTGGGTGGAGTTCATTCAAGTGATTGAAAAACCTTTCGAGTTCCTGATGTCCGTGTGACCAAATCACGAAAATGTCATCAACATATCTCAGCCAGAGTTTTGGTTTCACGTCTGACATTGTTATTGCTTTGGTTTCGATCTCTTCCATGAAGAGATTAGCAATAATGGGTGACAGTGGTGAGCCCATTGGTGCCCCCTCAATTTGTCTGTATCTTTGATCGTTATAGATGAAATATGACAATTGAAGTCTTTGCTAGCTCTTGCTTGGTTGCTTCGTAAGGGGAGTGATTGACCAGGACGGTATGGACAGATATTCGTCTCACAGTTCTTGAAAATGAATTCAAAATGGAATTCGAAACGTCGAACAAATCAGAAAATACCTAACGGATAAAAACCCAGAAAAATTCATCTTGTATATCGAAGATCCGTGAAAACATCAATTTCTACATAATACCTGGATGGGCAGGATGCAGCCTTAATATCGGACGCAGTCGGATAATGACTGAGGAGAGTCATTATAAATACCAGTTTCCGTGGAGAACAGACAATTGAAGTCTTTGCTAGCTCTTGCTTGGTTGCTTCGTAAGGGGAGTGATTGACCAGGACGGTATGGACAGATATTCGTCTCACAGTTCTTGAAAATGAATTCAAAATGGAATTCGAAACGTCGAACAAATCAGAAAATACCTAACGGATAAAAACCCAGAAAAAATCATCTTGTATATCGAAGATCCGTGGAAACATCAATTTCTACATAATACCTGGATGGGCAGGATGCAGCCTTAATATCGGACGCAGTCGGATAATGACTGAGGAGAGTCATTATAAATACCAGTTTCCGTGGAGAACAGACAATTGAAGTCTTTGCTAGCTCTTGCTTGGTTGCTTCGTAAGGGGAGTGATTGACCAGGACGGTATGGACAGATATTCGTCTCACAGTTCTTGAAAATGAATTCAAAATGGAATTCGAAACGTCGAACAAATCAGAAAATACCTAACGGATAAAAACCCAGAAAAATTCATCTTGTATATCGAAGATCCGTGAAAACATCAATTTCTACATAATACCTGGATGGGCAGGATGCAGCCTTAATATCGGACGCAGTCGGATAATGACTGAGGAGAGTCATTATAAATACCAGTTTCCGTGGAGAACAGACAATTGAAGTCTTTGCTAGCTCTTGCTTGGTTGCTTCGTAAGGGGAGTGATTGACCAGGACGGTATGGACAGATATTCGTCTCACAGTTCTTGAAAATGAATTCAAAATGGAATTCGAAACGTCGAACAAATCAGAAAATACCTTACGGATAAAAACCCAGAAAAATTCATCTTGTATATCGAAGATCCGTGAAAACATCAATTTCTACATATATATATACATATAGATAGATAGAAAGATAGATAGATGGATATATTGATGATTATTTCTAGGCAGATGTTCAGCCAAAGCACAAGTCGTTTTCTCAAGTTCACAACCACTTTTATGTGATGTGATACGACCAGAGAATTCTAGACGTTTTTCCGACATGTCCTGTCACACATCTGACACGGAATCTCATATATCAATTTTGTTTCTGCTTAAGGAAAAAGGCAATTGGTGGTAGTGTCAACTCGTTGAGAGAATTTGATATTCTCCATCCTGAAAACATTTAGGAGTTTAGGTCTCAAAGAATGGAGTGTTGTATACTTCTGGCATGAAATACTTTTCAAAGAAATGTTTTTCATCAGGAACAGTGTCGAAGGCATGAACAAAAAAAAAAAGATTTTAACAATCTTAGCAATGTTCATAACTATATTTTAAAATAGGAATCGATACCTCTCCCACGGGGCGAAGAGCCTGTGCTTTTTTCTTTGGTAGGTTGTTGCCCATATGCCCGATCTTTTTGTGGATGGGTGGCACCGCTGCATTTTGGAGCGCCACCATTCCATCATTTCATTCATTTTGAGAATTTTTTGACCATGGCTTCGGCACTCCTGTTGAAGTTTTAGCTGTCATTTTTCGAAGATTTTTTCGTCTCTCTTTACTGGTACTCCTTCTCAGTGATAACCTCTGAGTAGAGCACGTGCTAAAAATGTTGACTTCAATATAAACTGAGAAGTGTAGAGAAGCCGAAGATATATGAAATCATTTGTCAATATTGCAACAGAAAGTTTATTGGTCAAAAGCTTCGGGCAATGAAAACTCACTTCAAGTAAAATTAAGCTCACCTGAGACATGGAAGTATAGAAATCCTTGTGTCACTCAACTATCATAGGATAACTATAATCAATAATTTTTATGATAATGACAGTAACGTTTTAGATTACACAATTTTGGGACACCAACCGTTCTGTTACAAATCAAGCAAATAATTTTTAACTTACCAACAAAAAACTGTAATTCCCAATTTTCTTGAAAGATACCATGCTCATCTTCGAGTTTCTTTTCACTTCCACTTGGTTTGAACAAAACATATCGAATTCTTCATATGAAACGAATAATAATAAGTACTGTTCAAAAGAGATCATCTTGTGGTTTCTTGTGGGGGCAGATTTTTCCTCCTTGGATCGGTCGAAAAATAATCTAAATACCTAACTTACAATACATCTTATGTGCGAGAAGTATTCTCTTTCGAAAATAGAGCGTCACGTTCCCTGAGACGACTTACATAATATGCAGTTGAGAATAATTCACCATTTTCTTTGATTTACCGAGAATTTTTAGCGAAATGACAGCATTATGTGAATTATCTTTCAGTACGTGCATTGTTAAATAAAAAAGATCCCTTTCTCGCACAAAATCTGTAAAATTAGTATTTTGGAAAATATCAGTTCTTGTATTTTTCGATGGGCAGATTTGAATTATATGACAAGTTGCTGACTAATAGAACGTCTTCCATTCAGAAGGAACGTTTTTAATTAACGAAGCAATTTTTCGGGCTAGATAAGAAATCTGCCTTCCGATATTAATTCTAATTTCCTCACACTATTGAATGTTATACCAATAAGTACGCAACTGTACCGAATACATCCAAGTGTTCTTGATCTATTTACGGAAGTGGGATTTCTCGATAGTTCTTCCTTCATTGTTCAGACAGCGCCACCTCTCTCGCAATAGAAAGACGAGTCCGGAAAATTAATTCGGGACACAGAAAAATGCTTAGTGGGTCGTATGTTCGACATGGATGATGACCGTAGAATCAGTGACAGCACCAAAGAGGGATCGGAAAGACTAGAATCAACAGAATGAAGTTAGAATAAAAAACAATACAGAGGACCTTTTTTATTCAACTCGCTATTCGGATCAACACTGAAAAGTCAGTCAGGATAATTGAAAGACAAAGTCTTCGTCTAACCAAAAAAAAAGTCCGATACTTATGTCTTCAATTCCAGAATCAATTTTCTTCTGAAACTGACAGCTTTGTTAGCGTATCACACGTGTGAAATGATTTTGTTTCGAAGGAAGCTAATCTGTAAAAAAATTATCCACTTTTACACCAAATGCTCCAATCACAAGTTAAAGAAACAAGTTCAGCTAGGCAACAACATACTTGTTAAAATCAAGAAGTATGTAGCGCAAATCATGTATCGGTTGTCCATTCAACAAAATTGGATGGATTGAAGAAAACCGTGAAAGCTACAAATGCAGAAAACTGTATTATCCACTAGCTGATGACATACATTCCATACTTGAATCATGCGATACAAAACAATAATAAAAATTTATCTTGCCACCAAATTACAATAAATCTCGAGTGCGAGAAACAATTTTCTTGAAAGATATGGCGTTACATCTCCGAAGACGACTCAAATCAATTGACGCAGTTCAGTAGAAAACAGCTCAGAACTTGCAGAAAATTATTTCGTTGAAATGAATTTGAAAGTTATGTTTCAGTGTTTCCAAAATTTCAAAAACGTATTACATGTCATATAGACGTCAATGCCAATCGACTGAAGAGGATTATTTCTATCATCCTGCTCTTGATATTATCATCGAATGCCCAGTCACTAATACACGGAATTTTGATCAAAGGTCCTCAAATCCAAAGTATAACTTCAGACGTGCAAATTTTCCTCTACTATATAACATGTTACTCGATGCGGAATGGTCTAGTATTTTGGACTTTACCGATGTTAATGGAGCTTGCCAGCATATTCATTCGATTGTCAATCGCATTTTTAGTACTTTTTTGTTGTAAAATTGTTCGTTCCGTTAACCAGCTGACGAACGTCAACCCTCAGAAGTCGAAACTTGTGCGAGCAATGGATCAACGAGGCCTTACCTTTTAACGTGCGATTACCCAGCACGGTGGCCCGGCGAGGATTCGAACCCCGGCCTTCCGCTTGATAGGCAGATATGCTATCCACTACACTACCGAGACCACTTGCATACCAACTTTCGATAATTCACGTAAAAACGCACATATCCGCCCTGGTTCTCTAGAGGAATTGTTGAGAACATCGATTTAAAAAACACTGCACATAAAAATGTTAGTTAATACAAAACTAACAATCACCTTCAGACTTTCAGAAGATTGAGGAATCTAATCGAATCTCAAATTGAGATATCTCACAAAGCATATATACGAGAATCGAGCCTATCAACAGGCCCTAATAGATTTTGGACCTTTATTAGTCAAAACAACAATAATACTAGGATCCCTGGCGTGATGCATCTCAACGACAACACATTCAACACTTCCTAATCTATAGTTGATGGCTTTGCCAATTACTTTTCCAGTGTCTCAGAAGTCTGACACCCATCAAACAATTATAGAGCCCCCTAAACACTTCGACATAACACTGGGGACAATCACTGAAAATGACTTAATAGGAGCATTTAAAAAATTCAAGATTAAATTGAAAGCTGATGTAGATCATGTTCCGAAATTTTTCGTCAAAGACAGTATTTTCATTTCAGTCAAACCTCTTCTTCATATATTCAATCTGATAGTTTCTACCGGTACTCATCCAGAACTATGGAAAACTGCCAAAATTTGTCCTATTCATAAATCAGGAGACCGTTCATTTATCAACAATTATGGACCTATAGCAATTTTGTGTATCTTTGATGAATTATTTGAAATTATCATCTAAAATCGTATTTGTTGTAGTATCAAATCATCATTATCCATCTATCATCATGCATTTATCCCTAAAAAAACAACAACTTAACTTAGCCTGTATAATCGACTACATATCTAACAGCCTTGATTCTGCAGGTCAGGTTGACGTTATATAAACGGACATTAGTCTCTGTTACAAAAGTTATATATTTTTGGTTTTTCTGAATAGCTGATCATACTATTGTAATCGTATCCGACCAATCGCAATCAGTTTCTTGAATATGCTGGCACCAAATCTTTCGATTATATTTCAAAATACGGTGTACCTCAAGGGTCCAATTTGGGTCCGCTACTTTTTCTCTCGTTTATGGATGACATTTTCAGTAGAATAACCTCACCGCATTTGATATTTGCTGGGGATTTAAAAATTTTTGTGAATATAGAAAATCTAACAGATTGTATAACTCTCTAGAATTCCCTCATCGACGTTAATAACTGGTGCAATAATAATTATCTTAATCTCAACTTAGGAAAATGTGAAATAGTTTTATATCATAGAAAACGTACGCCTATTATTTACGACTATGCAATCGATAAAGTTTCTCTTGATAGATGTATAACATACAAGGATTTAGGAGTGACCTTTGACACAAAATTAGCATTTGACAATCACTTATGTAACATTTCATCGTCAGCGCTCAGACTGTCGTTTTTTTTTTCTCCAGAAACTGGGGGAACTTCTCAGATGTATATACAATTACAGATTATTGTATATGACCTTTATAAGAACCAAACTTGAGTATGCAGCAATTACTTGGTCTCCAGTTTATCAAAACTCCTTGCAAAGATTGGAAAAAGTTCAAAGGAAATTTTGCAAACTTATATTCTTCAAATACAATGGCTACTATTCTCAAAAGGGTTATGATCACGGAAATATCTCTCTCAACTTACAATCTTTGGTCGAGAGAAGACAATGCATGGCATTAACATTCCTGTATGAACTTCTCAAAATCGAAATCGATTGTGGTTATCTGCTTTGCAAAATACAATTTCTGGTTCCTCGCAGACAATCTAGGCAAGCATGTGTCATCTTTTCAATGGTATCTCTCATTTCTATGATATACATTATGATAGCCTTGCAATTATTTAAGAAACTTTTATAAATACTCAGCATGTACATTTATTGCATTTTCTCTGTGATTGGGTGAATACCTGTTGAGAATGAAGTATTGAAATTGACAATTATTGTGGCTCAAATCTTACATAATTCCTATCGATAATACGCAGTGTACCGTTTCCACAAACAAAAGGTCCACACCCCAATTCATAATCCTCCAGTTGATCACTCAACCGATAACTTGGTCTGTGAATCGATTTAACACACGGCAGACCCGTTAACGAACCCATGCACACACGGAGGCATCTGTTATTTTTAGCACTCGGTGTTCAGCTGAACCTCGGAGGATTTTAAAGAGGGAAATTCCCTTTGACCGCTCAGTCGTTGTCTAATTAGCGATGGTGATCACGCAAATGTACTGTATCATCAGCTATAGAGTAGATTTGATCTGATTTCGTTCGATCGGGTGAGCACTACAGTGCTCAAACAGATTATGGGACGGTAGGACCGGTTGAGTGATAATTGCAAAGGTATATGGAAGGGCGTGTTTGTTCCTTCCATATTTTTTTCAGAAGAAGGAAGTGTTTGAAATGACAAAAAACACATTCAGTGGAATATGCCATATATATTTATATATATATATATATATATATATATATATATATATATATATATATATATATATATATATATATATATATATATATATATATAGATTTAACCTAACAATATTCTATCATTTCATGCCAGCGTTCGACATGTAAATGGACGTCTATTCATAAAAAATTTTGATATAATTTTAAATTGTTGTAATGTGGACTAAATTGAATAATTTCAATGAAAGTTTTATTGATTGTGACATATGGATCAAACATGTTTTGAATTTCTAACAACATTTTTGCATTCAATCTCTTGGACACTGTAAGTAGTTTTTCGCACTTTTACCTTTCGAAATGGCAATTTATATAGTATTTTAGCTTTCCCCGAGGATGAAAATAAACAATGTCGAAATATTGGAATTCGTGTTATATGAGTATATATATATATATATATATATATATATATATATATATATATATATATATATAGAACCAGTGAATAGTGGGGTGTTTCAGCAAGTAAAGGAGTACTCTTTTAAGTTATTCCAAGCTTTCGGAAAATTTTATTTCCATCATCAGGGAAACTACAATAATATATAAAAAGTTGTTAAGTAATTCTAAAATATTAATAGCTAATGACTTACATCTTATTTGAGGATGGTTACATTGATGTTATAGATGAAAAGATGGTACATTGTTGACGATGAAACATGATACATAATTAAAACTTGATTAAAAATTTTTTTTTTTTTTCCAGTTAAAATCTAGACGTTGCTCTCACGTGAGTTTGTCAGTTATACTAATTGAAATTTGAAGTTTGAAGTATGACATTGATTTGAATTTTGAGATATGAAGTTGACAATTTGAGTTGCGGCTGAGGGCCTGGGGTGTCAGTGTGTTACCAACTGAATTCTAGTTACTAATTTGATACAATTTGAATTGAAATATTACTAAATTGTGGCTACCTTGGATTTTGATTATGAAATTGAATTACTGAAACTAATATTGTTATTGGATAGGTTCTTATCTAGAGTCAATAAATAAGAATATATTTCACTTAGGTGATTAATGTCTGTTCGTTTGTTCATACAATTATTATTTTGAAAAATGTAGGACATTTCTAAAAAGGACCTCTTAACTGTTAGTGATTCAGTGGTTAATACTTTTATTGAGTCATAATCCATATGGTGGTCAAACTCATTCACATGGTTCGCTAGTGCACATCTCTCAGGGTGTAATCTTGAATCACTTTTGTGAGAAACGACTCTAGCACCTAATGCTCGTGAAGTTTGGCCAACATATATTTTGTTGCATTGTTGGCAAGGAATACTATAAACGACATTCACCTGATTTATCAAGGGAACCTTGTCTTTGACTCTGCTGTGAATTGATTTGATAGTTAGGACGGTTTTGTTGGCTATTTTTATGTTGGGTAAAATTTGGAATATTCTAGAAAGTCTGGGAGTGATCTCCCTGATGAACGGTAATGATGTGAATATGGAGTGGATTGGGGCATCATCAGCAACATTGCCATTGGTATTATTTGCGATTGAATTGTAAAAATCTAGTGATGTAGATGTACTGAACAAAATATTGTTAATTAATTGAGTTGGATAAGAATTGTCTATGAATAATTGTGCAAGAATTTTTAAATTTTTATTATGGAAACTTTTATCTGAGATTCTTAGCACTCTGTTCTTTAGTTGTTTGACCAAGTTCACTTTGATCGAGTGTTTGTGATAGGAGTGGTAGTTCATGTATCTACCTGAGCTGCAAGGCTTCCTGTACCAATCAATTAGGACTTTGTTGTCCGCTGTTCTGATGAACTTTGTATCGAGGAAGGGTACTGATTGCTGGTTGTCTTCTTTTTCGACTGTGAACTGAATATGGGGGTCATAACTATTCAGGGTGAAAAGAATCTCCTCCAAGCCTTCTTGGGGTATTGAAATTATAATGTCATCTACGTATTTTTAAAAAAAAAATGAGGTTTGAAAGATAAAACTGGTAATACTGTGTCCAGTAGATCATCCATCACATATGCAGCTAATATTGGTGAAATGGAGGCTCCCATGGGAGTTCCAAAAGTCTGTTTATATATTTTATTGTTTCGTTCAACAATAAAATATATAAACAGACTTTTGGAACTCCCATGGGAGCCTCCATTTCACCAATATTAGCTGCATATGTGATGGATGATCTACTGGACACAGTATTACCAGTTTTATCTTTCAAACCTCATTTTTTAAAAAAATACGTAGATGACATTATAATTTCAATACCCCAAGAAGGCTTGGAGGAGATTCTTTTCACCCTGAATAGTTATGACCCCCATATTCAGTTCACAGTCGAAAAAGAAGACAACCAGCAATCAGTACCCTTCCTCGATACAAAGTTCATCAGAACAGCGGACAACAAAGTCCTAATTGATTGGTACAGGAAGCCTTGCAGCTCAGGTAGATACATGAACTACCACTCCTATCACAAACACTCGATCAAAGTGAACTTGGTCAAACAACTAAAGAACAGAGTGCTAAGAATCTCAGATAAAAGTTTCCATAATAAAAATTTAAAAATTCTTGCACAATTATTCATAGACAATTCTTATCCAACTCAATTAATTAACAATATTTTGTTCAGTACATCTACATCACTAGATTTTTACAATTCAATCGCAAATAATACCAATGGCAATGTTGCTGATGATGCCCCAATCCACTCCATATTCACATCATTACCGTTCATCAGGGAGATCACTCCCAGACTTTCTAGAATATTCCAAATTTTACCCAACATAAAAATAGCCAACAAAACCGTCCTAACTATCAAATCAATTCACAGCAGAGTCAAAGACAAGGTTCCCTTGATAAATCAGGTGAATGTCGTTTATAGTATTCACTGCCAACAATGCAACAAAATATATGTTGGCCAAACTTCACGAGCATTAGGTGCTAGAGTCGTTTCTCACAAAAGTGATTCAAGATTACACCCTGAGAGATGTGCACTAGCGAACCATGTGAATGAGTTTGACCACCATATGGATTATGACTCAATAAAAGTATTAACCACTGAATCACTAACAGTTAAGAGGTCCTTTTTAGAAATGTCCTACATTTTTCAAAATAATAATTGTATGAACAAACGAACAGACATTAATCACCTAAGTGAAATATATTCTTATTTATTGACTCTAGATAAGAACCTATCCAATAACAATATTAGTTTCAGTAATTCAATTTCATAATCAAAATCCAAGGTAGCCACAATTTAGTAATATTTCAATTCAAATTGTATCAAATTAGTAACTAGAATTCAGTTGGTAACACACTGACACCCCAGGCCCTCAGCCGCAACTCAAATTGTCAACTTCATATCTCAAAATTCAAATCAATGTCATACTTCAAACTTCAAATTTCAATTAGTATAACTGACAAACTCACGTGAGAGCAACGTCTAGATTTTAACTGGAAAAAAAAAATTTTTAATCAAGTTTTAATTATGTATCATGTTTCATCGTCAACAATGTACCATCTTTTCATCTATAACATCAATGTAACCATCCTCAAATAAGATGTAAGTCATTAGCTATTAATATTTTAGAATTACTTAACAACTTTTTATATATTATTGTAGTTTCCCTGATGATGGAAATAAAATTTTCCGAAAGCTTGGAATAACTTAAAAGAGTACTCCTTTACTTGCTGAAACACCCCACTATTCACTGGTTCTATTCTTAACTAGTCAGCAACGACTACCCTTCCTCTATATATATATATATATATATATATCCTTTATATATATTTATATAAATATATATATATATATATATATATATATATATACATATATATATACATATATATATACGCAAAGGTGTTTTTATTTTTTAATATCAGGGCTTCGGTCTAAAGAAAATGATAACTCTATTTTAGCTACCTGAGCTTTCGCTAATTTTTATTAGCTTTTTCGAGGGATGTATATATATATATATATATATATATATTGCTATGTTTCACCCCCCTTTGTTTATTTTTATATATTGAGAATTTGTCCGAGTATCAATTATATTGAAATAAAATGAAATTAAGTTATAGAATTTTGTTAGAAGTTTCAAATGATATACTTATTTATATGAGTATATATATATATATATATATATATATATATATATATATATATATATATATATATATATATATATATATATATATATATATATATATATATATATATATATATGATGCAATGAATATTCAGTATAGATTTGAGAAACAAAAAAATGTGCCGCCCCTTAAAAAAAATGATTGTATGTTATTGAATATCAAATTATTGTTCAATTATCGGAAAGAAGGCTGTACTACTATGGAGCCAGCTATCTCTGTAACTAGCTGAACAAAAAACTTTTTGTTCGAGATCAATTACCCTAACACCAAACTGATATTATTTGCTCTCGACTCGCGTTTCGCTTACGATTTCAGCATTTTCAAAAAAAAAATTATAATGAATCCAAAGACTAGGGTGAGCTACTTATATACTTCACAAACTAAGGTAGTGCAAAAACTACCTGCAAAGTTTTTTGGTCTGCAATGAACTTCCTCTGTTACTTCCACTTATTCTGATTGATTTCCTAACGATGAACTGAAAAGCAGGCTGAAAGTGATAGGCCCTTTGTTACCATTCTTACTACTTTCACATTTTGTTATTTCTAGACTCTCGAATGAATCGGGTAGCCATGTGTCCATGCCATTCTCAATCAGTTCAAAATTGCTTTCACCAATTTTGTGATCATTGCCCAGAGAATGTAGGTGACACTGGACTTTTCCGCCCTTCCGTATCTGATTTGTACATTGAAACGGGTTTTTTATAGCCAGTCGGCTCTTGCGTATATATATATATATATATATATATATATATATATATATATATATATATATATATATATATATATATATATACATATATATATATATATATATATATATATATATATATATATATATATATATATATATATATATATATATATATATTTATTGTTGCATTCTCCACAAATTACTTCCCGACTTTTCTGTTTTCTAATTTATCTTCTGGATTACCATGGAGCTGTCGTAATTCCTAAAATGTGTATTATATGCTTCTTTTACATTCACTTTATTATCAAATATCTGTTCAAGTCCTCTCCTGTTTCTGGTTTTATATGGGATTACTATGAACTCTTTACTATTCTCATCTTTTCAAAGATTCGAAAATTTTGGAAGTGTTTTGTTGATCCATTGCTCGCACAAGTTCAAACTTCTGAGGGCTGACGTTCGTCAGCTGGTTAACGGAAACAGAAAATTTTAGAACAATTTACACTAGGTGTTCAGTGCGAGATACTTCATCTAGAAAGAAGACTTTGCGATGTTCGAAAAACACTGTTCCAGACAATTTTCCTCATTCGTATTCAATCTCACTAGGAAAGAAATATTTCAAGTTATAATGTACATACTACTGGAACTTGTTTTTCATTATTTTCTTTTCTTTACATTCGGATAGGTTGTAAGCCAGCCTTCGAAATAGTTAAACTTTATGATATGGTTCTCAAAGCTCTCCTCGATCTTGTCTTCATGTGAATGAACAATCGGTCACTTGCAAGATGCATATATTCCTAGTGCGATCGCCGATTCGATATTGTTTCGTCAAAAACTCTAGACACGATCAATCCTATACATGGAATTTACGACGATTTCCAGTAGATGGTGCAATAATCGAATTATGTCATCTTTTGACATTTGCATTCCAATTTATTCGAATTCTGCTAGAAGTTTTCATAATTCTACTGTTCCTTTCTACCAGCTATTTGTCGTTTCCAGTTCAATTCTCTACCGTAGTTTTCCCCTGTCATTTATCGTTTATCTGCCGCTACTTTCAATTATTAGTTGTTTACCGTTTTAGTATTTAATTAAAGTGTTGTTTTAAAAAGTGTTTTATAATTGATATCGAACGCTGTTGTATTATTTCTGGACGAAATAACCAATCATCTATATCAAGTTCCGATGGTTAGTACAAAACATTCAATGCAGATGTACTCAAGTTCAACTGGTCAATATTTCGCTGGATCATTCTGACGCTGATAAAAACAAAGTTCATCTTGCTCAGTTTTTACTTTGGTAGAAGTTATATTTGTGATATTTGCTGATTGCTTTTCAGGATTTTCCAGTTTAAGATATTCATGCCAAGTTCTGGCATTAGTGACATTGTTACATGCCCAATAAAAGGATGCGATAAAAAAAAATTCATCATGGAATAAAAGTTTTTTCGGGAGAGTATTTTCAAAAACGGTCTCGTACAGCGCCATAATAGCCTGCACTAAAGCAATCTTCCTAATGAATTGAAATTACTCAGGTCGATCTGGACTATGAAGGGTCCAATTCATTTCGAATCGAACACTATAATGCTCAATAAACTCTATATTGATGTACTATTATTTCCATGAAGTCCAACTGCACTACCTCCCAAGTCGATAACGAAATTTCGAAGAATCTCATCAAATCATCTGAAAAGTTTCAGAACCGAATAGTAATAATTTCGATGAATTCTGATATAAATTTCTTATAACATATATCGAGGAATATAAAGCAAATGCATCTATTTGTAATATATGTAGGGGAGGGTAGGTACGTTTGGGACGTAGGTATGTGTGAGACACCCTCATTAAATAGGAATCTTTTGAATTTACCGCTTTAATGTCTTGACACATGGTTACCACCATTGCAGCCATTCCTAAAACGAAGATAGAAGTTCACATGTGGTTTTACTGTTCAACAGGTGGAATTATTCAATTTAGTGGGTCAAAAAGAAAAATTTCTCACTACCAGAAGTTGTTTTTTTTTTGTTAAGGACCATATCTGCTGACCAAGTTAGGTAAGTGAGTCTTAATATTCTTAATATTTGTATACTATAGCAAACTTAATATTTGTATACTATAGCAAACGGTTATACACATAACCTATGTTTGTTAAAATCAGCTTTGAAATATTCATTGCTCAGTAGGTACGTTTGGGCCACAAGCTGGTAGGTATGTTTGGGACGAGCCAAATGTCCCAAACATACCTACACGCACTGTCCAAAACATACCCACTGCATTTTTAGCGTATACAAATTCAGTTTATAGATGCTGATTTGCTCACTTTGGGGAGGTATATCGAAATACCTGTTTTCTTACTTTTCAGATAAAAATGCCGAGCATTTATGAAAAAAATCAGGCGCAGAAATGAAGCGGAAACCACGAAAAACCCTGAATTTTGATGTTATCCAGAGGGCTTATTCAGATGTTGACAATGGAAAATCAATAAGAACCGCTGCAGAAGATTATGATGTCCCAAAGTCAACACTTGCCAGATACGTCAAAGAAAGAAACTTACCCGATAGTTCCACTTTCGGTTCTGTACATACAAGTAAACAGATTTTCACAAAGGCCGAAGAAGATCATTCAGCCACCTATTTGATCAAAGCAAGCCATATGCACTATGGTCTCGATCTGAAGCAGACGAAAGAACTGGCTCACCAGTTTGCCATTGCCAACAAAAAAACTGTTCCAGAAACTTGGGAAACTAACAAAACAGCAGGAAAATTTTGGCTTTTAGGTTATTTCCACAGACACCTGAATCTTTCATTACGAAAAACTGAGGCTACCAGCCTGTCAAGAGCCACAAGTTTTGAAAGGAAGAATGTGTCTGCATTTTTCGGGAAGTTAGAAGCGTTGTATGCAAGGTACAATTTCGACCCATCTCAAGTTTTCAATATTGATGAAACTGGGTTTACTACAGTCCAGAACCCCGGGAAAATAATTGCAGAAAAGGAAAAGAAACAGGTCGGTAAGGTAACATCTGCGGAGAAAGGGTCCTTTGTCACTGTTTGCTGTGCTATAAATGCTATTGGGAATTCAGTACCGCCCTTCTTTATTTTTCCAAGGGTCAATTTTAGGGACTATATGTTGAAAAATGCACCACATGGGTCTGCTGGGACAGCGTCGCCATCAGGCTGGATGAAAACGTCAATTTTCATGGATTATATGAAACATTTTGCTGCCAATGTTGGTTTGTCCAAAGAGAAGCCTATATTATTAATATCAGACGATCACGAAAGCCATATTTCGATAGATGTTATAAATTTCCAAGAGAAAATGGTATCCATATACTAACATTACCACCGCACTGCAGCAACAAACTCCAGCCATTGGACGTATCCGTATTCTACGCTTTCAAACGTTTCTATAGTAATGAAGCTGATAAATGGATGATGAATAACCCAAGAAAGACTATCACCATTTATGAAATTGCTGAACTAGTTGAGAAAGCATATTCCACAGCATTCAGCAAATCTAATATAGAGAGCGGTTTTTCCAAAACAGAAATTTATCTGTGTAATGCAGATATTTTTACAGACATTGACTTTCTTTCTTCATCCGTAACAGATGGTCCAGTTCCAAATGAACCCAATATCAAGGGCATATCTAATTCTACCGCGATAACTGAAGATTTAGCTGTTGCTGGTTCTTCAAAAGCAGGTGATAGAAACGGAAACCCGACATTTGTTTCACCGGAGTTAGTCCGCCACTATCCAGTAGCGCCTCCAAGAAAGAAGACCACTGCTGGTCGAAAACCAGGCCGCACCCGAATATTAACAGACACTCCAGAGAAGCTGGAGATGGAAGAAAACCTTTAAGCAAAAATGATGAAGAATACCAAGAGGCAAGTATTCAATGAACCAAATACTAGCAAAGCCACTACTAATAAAAAAGGAAGCAAGAGAAAAGCTGATACTTCTTCATCATCATCGGAAGAGGATCAGGAGGTATTGTTTGAAGAAAGTGATCAGTCTCCCTATGAAGAAGAAGTACCTTCCGATGAAAATGAAGAGGAATTCAGTGGTTTTAATATAAAGGACTTTGTTATTGTCAAGTTCTTTTTAAAACATACTGGTACCTTTTTTCACTATATCGATCAAATTATAGAAAAAAACAGTGAAAATTCTGAAGAAGGAGGTTTTTCAGTTAAATTTTTGAGCAGACGCGGAATTTTCAACGTTTTTTCTTATCCTTTGATAGATGATATTCAAAATGTTATTGGAAGTGATATAGTGAAACGTGTCTCTATGGTTACTGGACAACGTAATTATTTTAAGTTTCATTTGAACAGCCTTAACGTTTTTGATTTACGATGAATTTTGGCTATTTTATATGTTCCTGGGAATATAAAGTTATCTGTACTTAAGATTTTATCCAGAAACTGTATTGTCCCTAACATACCTACTTGCTGTCCCAAACATACCACCTGTAGGTATGTTTGGGACATATTTTGGCTTAAAATGTTTGTACTTACTATAATTACTTTTAGGCAAATGTGTTCATTATTCCTAATTGTTGACAATAAAGCAGTTAGTCGAATGTTAATAGAGGTTCCCTGTCCACAAAAAGTACATTTATGTCCAGAGTGTCCCAAACATACCTACCTTCCCCTATCGAGATGCATATTTGTATTTACGTCTAAACAGACACAGACAAACTTTAAAAATATAGCGAATTCTTAGGTAGAAACTCGTGCAATTTTTGACAGAACTCTTGTATCTTTATCCTTTATTAGGTAGAGTGTTGAAAAAAGAAAGTAATACACTGACCCATCTGCATGAGCTGTTCTAGAGAATTCGCTTATAGAAATTTCGTCAGACTTCATATTGTCATGTGTCTAGAGGTGCCGCTCGACGCCATCTGTAAAGGAATTTCAAGAATGTGAATTTTCCCCGATGTCATTATCAAGTGAGCCGTAGGTCTATAGTTTTTGACGAAAACATTAACATTGTACTGGTAAAGAAGTCATTTCACCAGGAATATACGCATTTTGGTCACTTGTCAACCTAAAAGATGCAGAATGATGGTGTGTAGCCAATTAGGCATTCCAGATACTTGTCAAAAATGTCAAATTAATCTAAATGAACCAATACGGCGCCATCTGCCCCCCAGGAACTTTCGTTTGTTTTCTTTTTTATAAGTGTGTGATTGGTTAAAACTGGTATTTGCCCCCCAGACATAACCTGATCTGGAATGCCTAATATGGAGATTGACGGATGACACTCAGGAAAGAACATAACCATGATGATGAAGCAGAAAAAATATGTATAACTATTAGGTTAAGATATTTTGAAGCATGTGTTGCCCCGATTTCCATCATTCTCAACTCAACTCTGACACATACCGGGAATATACACATCTGCATTGAATATTTCAAGCCTCAAGACTTTGACTTCCCTCAGTGAAAAAATTTCTGCCGCCTTGGTATAAAACCCATTAAGAAATGGTCTCGAATGAAAAGCCGCCGGCGAAAATTTATAACACGGCGTTCTAATATACATTCCGCCAAGGCCAGAACTGTCAAGTCAATTTCCAATAGCATATTTCAGATTTAGAAGTTTGCAACCACTTTCGAAGCTTTTTACAACGTAAGGAGCCCTGCTCCTAAAAATGTCGCCGCTAATTAGTGAGATGTTTCCGTTTTAGAAATTCTTGTGGACTTAAGATTGTTGTAAAACAAGTTTGGGAACTTCATGAGATGTTTTGTGGGTTGCACAGGGTAAATCAGTCAGCCGTTTAGGGAGCAGTTGCTGAAATATAATGCGTACTCTGGACCCATTATAAACCAAGAAAGTTTGGAAGGACTTTCTTGAGGGCGGGAAAGTGAAAGGAACATGGATGATGGATTACTAAAGGAGGATTGGAAGTATTTTAATGAATAATCCTGAAATATTTCGTTCTATAATTACTACATCCAAATGGTTTACTGAAAATAGGAGGTTTATCTTTCCTGGTGCAAGTGAAGGTGCACCTCAAATCCTAATGACACCGCTTCAAAAAATCTAGAGAATACCAAAGAACTTATATCTTTCGAATAAGTTGAACAAAGTTATGACAGAGTTTACAACATGAAACGGAAGAATATACACGAAAATGCCAGAATCGATTGGATACTCTCATGAAAATGGGAAGGAATTATCTCGGCTCTTGACATTCTCAGTCAATATGTTTTTTTCGAATTTAATGAAATGTAATTCATTTGGTCCTTTGTAAATGAGTGGAACTGAAATGAGTATGTATAAAGTACAATTTGGTTTTGAATTGTCTATGAAAGCCGAACTGTACTAAATAATTTTTTTTCAAAATTAAAAGATAATGATCCTGCGTTAGATCATTACAATGTAGTATGTTATGTCCCTTGCACACAGTGTGAAAAAGAGTATACTGGCCAAACCAAATGTATAGAATATAGAATTTGTTCTCACAAAAGTGATATTATAAATTTCAGAATAACTTGTTCATTGACTCCACATTCAATCACTCTTGATCACAATCCTGATTATGATAATGTGACTATAATGAAGCATGAATCCAATCTTGAAAACAGAATGTTCCCTGCTATGACACAACTTTTTAAAGAATAACATTCAATTAATTCCAGAGAAGAGATTGATAATCTCCGCATTTTTTACTCATATTCAGTAAGTCGACCCCTTCAGGTGAGCTTGTTAACTTCATTCTCAGTCCAGGCATTTACATCATTTCCGTTTAATTTCATAATATGGTTTCCACTATCCGTTAGGAGAAGTAACTTCTCTCACATTTTTATTCTTCGTTCGTACTCGTAAAATAATTCACATATTTGAATTAAAGTTTTATATAATTGTCTTATTACCATAACGTCTAAGTCTGATGTGTTGTGGAATGTTGTCTTTCAAATAATAAGTACGCACACAACAGGTAAGTTATAGTCAAGGGTAATATAACAAGACCTTGATAAATAGTCGAATATTTTGATTGCATCTAAATTTCGACTGTATTTTACAATAATCTGATTTTAGTTTTCAATTGATGTCGTGTTATATTCATGAAAATCATTCCTTGAACCCAATTTCTTATATCACAGCGATATTCACAAAATGAAACAATTTGGAATGATTCATAATCTTGGCATTATTAATCTGATATTAGTCTTCAATCAATGTCGTGTTATATTCATGAAAATCTTTCCTTGAACCCAATTCCCTATATCAGAGCGATATTTACAAAATGAAAGGATTTGGAATGATTCATTCAAAATATCAAAAACAATCAACGAAATCTAAACAGAAACAGCACCAGCTTCATAAATTATCAATTGAAATTGAAAACACAACTATTGTATGTGAATCCATAAGCAATTTTTACTCCTCACTGTATCATGAGAGATTGTAGAGTAGATTACAATATCCAATTCTTCGTTTTTGGTTTCGCCAATTCGATTCATTTTCAAACACTTCAACACGATTGATTCAATTTGCCGTTTAAGATCTTTTTATTTAAAGTACTGCCAGATGCACGGTCTGTTTGATATAATTATCATACTGAATAATCGTTGACTAATTGTGCACCAAGCAAATGGTCGCTAATGGTGCGTGTTGATTGGTCTTGTCAAACAGGAAACAGAAGTGTGATTGGTTGATTACTGATATTCGACAGATGAAAGAAATAATCAATAATAATGATCAGCATTTGACATTAAAATTTGAGAGTAAGTGAGATTGCGTATTTACATATTTGCCAAATGACATTTTTCCCGCTCATAGTTTTGCTGGATTACACGCAATTACACGCAAAAGGCTATTACACGAATTGGACACGAAATCTGTCAGGATTACACTCATTTCGTATAATCAATTACAAGCAAATTGGGACCATCTATAGAAACGAATGACATCGTCAGTGGCTCGTGAAAGAGGCACTCCTTTAACAAGCGATTTCCCCATGGAGAATAACAGGTACGGTCGATTGCCCATTCGATAATCGGCAAGAGTGGTCTCAACCCCTGAAACCCACACAATCTTCCGCAGGGATGTACATGATCCTATCACCTTCCTGCCGATCGTTGGATCAGCTGGGTATAATAATGGAAGCAAAAAAAAATTGAAGCCTTGTTTTTCCATATACTTTGACTTGGTGAATGTTCAATATTGAAAGGAATTTTTTTATTATTTCATTTATTTATTTATTATTCATCCAAACCTTGCGCCTTAATTACATGAATAAATAGATAATTACAATATCCAAAATATACATAATAAGATGAAATTCAGAAAATTTGCAATATTTAGAAAATGTAGACACCTTAAAATAGTTATACCTACCTATTTTATTTGGTGCGAAGGGAAGTTTGGGACACGCCGAAGGCGGAGTGTCCCATCCCTTCAAACAAAATAAAATCACTTTAAGCAGGTATATCAAACATTATTTTTTCTACAAACACCATTAGAAGTCCAAATTAACGCATACCTAATTAACATTATTCAATTGATAAAATAATAGCCTCGAGATTATCAGTTTTGAATCCAATTTCATCTAATCTAGGCATGAAACAAGTTGCCAAGATAATCAAAAACAGAATTAGTTGATTTGTCTTTGTTGACAACTAACGTCAATAAATCACGAATTATTTTTCCTCGTTCCTTCGTTCCTCGATGGAAAGTGATCCAAAAAATGAATTTCTACCGCCGGAAATTGAATAAGCTACCAATAAAGCTGCTTTTGAATTATTGTCTAGTAAGTCAAAGCGACAGTACAAGTTTCCATACGATCGTTTCTTGGAATGGTGTGATCAGAAAAATGTCAGTGGCAAGGAGGCCAGTGAAACGTCACGTCATTTTTCATAATATCGCACCATTTCCCATCCTTTTTCATTTAATTATCGCCAAGTTTTTTGAAATTATATTGAAATTCCATAATTTTTCAAAGGCTTGGGTTGTAGACACAAATCAGTCTTTGTAAATTACATGAAATTTTACTATTGGTATTAGAACATTTTCTATCGATCAAAAATTATGTTTTTCGATAATCACTTGAAAACTTGTACGTTTTTGAATTTTTCAACTTTCATTTGATTATGACATTTCATAAAACGAATATTGAATTTTTGATTCGCCTATTTGTATTTGTAGAATGTGGAATTCTTCTTCTTCTTCTTCATATACTTTTGGTTCCAGCTTCTAATAGGTGGCGCTGAAATTCAACAATTGGAATACATTTGTTTATTGTTCTAAAATTGTTCGTTTTCGTTAACCAGCTGACGAACGTCAACCCTCAAAAGTCGAAACTTGTGCGAGCAATGGATCAACGAGGCCTTACCTTTTAACGTGCGATTACCCAGCACGGTGGCCCGGCGATGATTCGAACCCCGGCCTTCCGCTTGATAGGCAGATATGCTAACCACTACACTACCGAGACCACTACCGTTCACACTATTATTTCATTAGGTTGGATTATGTTTGATTGAGTTGGATCGGTTTATGTTTGAGTTAGGCATTTCAGATATTTGTTAACATCTTGTCAAATGACGAAATGAAACAATACGGAGGCATCTACCCCCCCAAAAGCTTTCCTTTTTTTTATAGGTACCCTGGAATGCCTAGTAGGTTTGTTCATTTAGGTTGGGATATGTTTGAGGAGGTTTGTTTGTTTGGGTTGGGTTATGTTTAAGTAGGTTTGTTTGGTTGGTTTGAGTAGGTTTGTTTGTTTGGGTTGAGTAGGTTTGTTTGTTTGGATTGAGTAGGTTTGTTTGTTTGGGTTGGATTTTGTTTAAGTAGGTTTGTTTGTTCGTTTGGTTTGAGTGGGTTTGTTTGTTTGGGTTGAGTAGGTTTGTTCATTTAGGTTGGGATATGTTTGAGAAGGTTTGTTTGTTTGGGTTGGGTTATGTTTAAGTAGGTTTGTTTGGTTGGTTTGAGTAGGTTTGTTTGTTTGGGTTGAGTAGGTTTGTTCATTTAGGTTGGGATATGTTTGAGAAGGTTTGTTTGTTTGGGTTGGGTTATGTTTAAGAAGGTTTGTTTGTTTGGGTTGGGTTATGTTTGAGAAGGTTTGTTTGGTTGGTTGGAGTAGGTTTGTTTGTTCGGGTTGGGTTATGTTTAAGTAGGTTTGTTTGATTAGGTTGAATAATGTTGGCTGGACATTGTTTGGTTTAGAGTAGGTTATATTTGGATAGGTTGAGTTTCTTTAAGTATGGTTATTTTTAGTCAAAATTTCATGTCATATCTCACCTTAAAATATTATTAACAATAATCGATTGCAATTCACATTCAAACTCTGCCGGTTAGGTTAGGTTCGTTTAGGTCGAGAAAGTTCTTTATGGATTTTTCTTTTCAAAGTTAGGTAATGTTTGGGTAGATTCTATTCAATTACGTTTCATTGATTAAGTCTGATTATGCTGATTGGACTTCGTTTGGTAAAAATCTCGAAAATCCGTGAGTATTCCATAAAGTAAAATTTTACACTGTTGAATTTCAACGCCACCTATTAGAAGCTGGAACCAAAAGTATATGAAGAAAAAGAAGAAGAATTCCACATTCTACAAATACAAATAGGCGAATCAGAACTGTTTCGTCCCTATATTTCAATATTTTAAATGCCATTTGTGAGAAACCTCTAATACGTCATTCATATTACTTGTACAGGTTATATTTCTAAAACTAATTTAGTCCGAATAAATAAAAAGGTTTTCAATTCCTACTATCATGTATTATCATCATAGAAAGAGTCACAAAAATCCGTGAGTATCTCGTACACTTTCTCAAGAGTTTTTTAAATGTCAAAGTCAAAATGCATTTCATACACGAATGATAGTTAGCCCTGGTAGCTAAGGCCATGATGAAAAACGAAGAACAGATGGCGACTGTCAATTTTTCTAAATCTCAACATTCCAAATGTCAATGATGAATGATGAAAAAAATATAAAAAATGTCATACTTTGACTAGTAATATCTCGAAAACTAATCGAGACCGAATAAAAATAAAAACTGTTCTGGATTCCTTGCACCATGTACTATCATCCTAGGAAAAAATCTCGAAAATCCGTGAGTATCCCATAAAGTAAAATTTTACCAAAAAATGCTTGCATACTTTGAAGAAGAGTCCAAAATATAGAAATCGTCAACGTTTTGGTTGAATTACTCTATGTTGAAGTTAATGATGAACATAAATAATCATGACATAGGTAGGTATTACAAGCTTGTGACTTTTTTGAACGTGAAGGATATCGAACGAGAAAGTCAAAACTATTGACAAGGGAACAAATCGACGAATTCCTCGCAGAAGCCCCGGATGAAATATATCTAACGCAGAAAGTTGCTGCGATTTTTGATGTTTTTGAGGCCTGTCGTCGAGAGGAACTGTGCGATTTGACATCAAATAATAACGAGGAATCCGGTAGTTGTGCATATACCAGACACAAAAACTAACCTGCCACGCACCTTTGTTGTAAGTAGTACATTGTATATGAACTACTATGAAAAGTACATAGCCCTTCGTCCAGTGGATATTAATCATTCAAGAGTTTTCATGAAATGCATTGAAAATAAATGTGCCAGGACTCCAGTTGGAATCAACACATACGGTAAAATGCCTGCCAAAATCTTTATACTGGACATTGTTTCCGACGTTCCTCAACAACTTTGTTGGTGGACTCTGGTGCTAGTCTTACTACAATTAAAAGACACGGTGGATGGAAGTACAGTAGCAGAGGGTTAAATAGAAGACTCGCTACAACTCGGATAACATTGTTCTCTACCCTGGTACAAGCTTCATCTTAATAAATTCTGTTATATCTACCAATGAGACTGGCCATGGAATTATTTACTTTTCACACCAGTGTCATAAAATGGCATTCAAGACACTGACAGCATGCATCAAAAATTATACTTTTACTGACGTTTGTAGAAAAATATCTTTTTTCTTTCATGGATATATCACCTTCCATATTTTCCCCAATATTTAGCAAGCGAAACTTTGTTCAAAACCCTTCTTGAACTAGGAGATTATTCTACAATAGAGGATATGATAGCCATATCACATGGGGACGGAATCCTAAGGCCAATATCCACTCTATTCACACAGTTTATTCCGAATAGAACTCGAGACTTGACGATAATTCACATCAAAACATATACCTGTACAGTTTTGTAAAAGATTCCTACTTCAATCATCAATTCCTACCGATTGGTCGCTTTCGAATTATCGAATTGGTTCATTGTTCACAGTTGAGTCGCTGACCACATGACCAATATTATAACGGAAAGCCTCGTTTCACAAAACATATACCATTCACCGAAGCCCATTGATATAATATAAACCAATACAACTTCAAACATTGATTGCCTACCGACCGTCTGGCTTTTGATAATTCTAAAATCGAGCTATAAGCGAAGGCAAATAATATGTATGAATAGAATTGAATTCCATTCGTTGCCACGATACAAAGCTACGGTATGCCAGCTTTCACATTACCGTAATAGATATTGCCGAGTTGTATATATCGGATGAATACCTGAGGGAAGACTATATCGACTATAGTGGTGTAGGGTTTTAGGGTTTGTTTTATCTCCGAACATCACTTCAATTCCTGCATTGTTGAATTGTTAAAATACCACACTTTAGTTCTGGAGTGGGTTTTCGCTGAACGGATATGAAACAAGTTTCATTCTCTGAGATGTCTGTTGTAGAGTTTCGGAGACAGGGAAATTAAGAACAGATAGTTTCAATAGATATTTACTTGTATTTGGAGAAACAGATGATTGGGTTTATATAACACAGTTACAAATTTTAAATCATTCGACAAGCATAAATACATGAAAGCATAGTGAACGGAAGGATAGGCATGAGTGGAGCTGGAAAATAAAGACACTACATCAGGCAATGACGGAGAAGATGATTTGAAGGAATGATTGACAGAATTGTTCGGGGCAAGGACCGAAGAAGAAGTATATTCACAGTCTGCACTACTTGGAATCTTTCTTGGAATAAACTTGAGTTGAATCTAGTATACAGAAGTATAGTTATATGTATTTCAATGAATACTACTGGCCTAAGTTGGCTGGTCTAACGATACTGAAATAATGTTTGTCTTCGGAATTTGCATCGAAATAGTGCCTGAGACAATTTGAAACGCGAAAAAAAAACATTTCCGAGTGATAGGTATGCATGATTGTTTGTTCATAATGTTATTGCAAGCATTCAGAGGTCGCACTGCTCACAAATACACGGAAATCTGCCTGTATATCATTATAGTTTCTCCACTAACACTTTTGCCCTGAAAACTTTATGTTTTCCTTATGTCAGGTCGAAGTTGGAATGATCTATATGGAGTTCTCACCATGATGTATATGTCACTAAAATTCAAAACATACAGGAGTTTTTGAGACTCAGCTTTCAAAGTTGATGGTAGGTATCCATAGACTGAGAGGAACTGATTTTCATTTTATGATAGAATAATTCAATTCTGAAAGTTTCGGTTTAGGAGGAACTCAACCGCAATTTCGTACTTTTATAAGTTTTGTTACAATCTTATCGGCTGTCCTGTTGAGCAAACTCAGTTTCAAGGTACCGCAGTGTGCTAGCAGGAATAACAACAAGTGAAAAAATTTCAATAGTATATTAACACATGCGACTCATTTTGTTACAGCTTGAAAGAAAACAAGTTTGGGATGCGAAAAATGTAACAGTTTTTTCATTTGAACTACATTATTACTGTTGTGATATTATTCGTTGGTATTTTCATACTGTTCTGTAAAGATATTGTTATATCTGCTGGACCATAAACGTTTTCATTATTATTCATCAAACTCAACTGATACATATAGAAACGACTAATTAATAAAAGTTTGTATCATAATGAGCTTATCATGGTACAGATTTCCGATCGATTGGAAATCCAATCGTGGAAGGCTACATTCAAAATTCGGTTCAGAATAAAATCAGCATATCTGATACAATATTGAACTCTATTGAGATTAGCAATAATGAAATGAATGTTAATATTCCTTCCACTTCCATATAAGTGAGACCCACAATACAAATTCAATATAAATATAATATTTGAAGTTCCTCATAATCCATCGAGTGTAGACAAAAAAGCGTATCTAACTCTCACGGTAAGATCTCAATACGTATCTTCTGCATGGAACCCATCTTATGCGAGTCACATATTGAAGCAAATTCAGAGAAAATTCCAAAGATTGGTCGGGTTAATCCAGAATTACTCCTGAGAACTGCATTTATAACTATTTTCCACTACATTCTCCCTTGAATCTTGAAACACTCCATAACAGAAGGGATACAAAAGACTCAGAAATATTTTTCAAAATTATTAATGGAATTGTTCATAGCTATCAACAATTGGACTTTCAACTTCTTCCAAATTAACTAGAAATACAACATTTTTCTCAACCACACCGTAGAACAGTAGATCAGTACCTTCATTCCTTCATTATGCTATAAGGGCGCAAATGCAACGAGCCTCGGTTTCTTCTCTTCTGCATCAGAGTCTCAGTTTCAGAGTCAGCTTGATTTGGGGTAAAATATGTAGTATCTGCGAACTTCGTTCTAATACAACATTTTATCTAGTGACATACTTTCATACGTACATGTATTTGATTGTTTGTATTTTTATAATCTGACTGGTTTTATATACATAATTTTTCGATTGTATTGTAATTTCAATGATATTCTGTGAATCAAAGAAAGGGTTCTTTCTCTTCTCTACAACAATGGTTGATATATATCGTTGACTATTTGTCACTATGTCGATGACTTCTCAAGTCACACCCATGTATTGGACCAGTATTGGTTCAATATTACGGAAACATTGGCCCAATCTTGTGATTATTTTTGTGATAAGGAAAAAATGTGAACAGTATCACTACTATGGTCCGGCCGTCGTTTTTTGGAATTTCTTCCTGGCGTTTTGCTGGCGCGAGTGGCTAGCTTCTCAGAGGCTCATACATCTTGAGTTAGACTCCGATGACTCAACTCAACACAAATGTATGAGCCTCTGAAGAAGCTAGCCACTCGCGCCAGCCTTCAAACCCGAACCATAGTAATGATACTGCAAACCTCGGCCGCGAAAGACTTTGTCAAAAATGTGAACATTCGTAATTTTTAGTTTCCACATTAAAAATTATTGGTCATTCATCCCAATTCAACTTCAAAACTTCATTCACCTTTACTTATATGTATTTACCCAATTTACTTACGTAGTTTTATGACATGTCAATTCACTAAATTTAATATTGTTGTTTTCAATAACATTTTTTAGTAATAATTCATAGTCATTATGACATTACCAATATTGAGATCTCAAATCGGATTAGTTTCCACTGTTGAAATTACAATATCACTGGTAGGATGTGATTTGAGAATCATAATGATAACAATATAATAATAATATAATAATAAAATCAATAAAAATAATGATGTTTACTCATAAGCATACAATTTCTTTCTCAGAAAGAAACATGTGAACATGCTTTGTATATTCCGATTTTGATGTGAATACAAAATTCTAGCAATATCAGAAGTCGCATATCTATATTGCAATATTATATGCAACCTATATTGATGATTAAATATTGTTATACTCTCCCAAACAATATTGAATAGATATTGACATCTTAATTTTCTAAAATTGAATTGAAATAATATTGAAATCCCCATATTGTTGAAATGATACTATTAAATATAATCTGTTATAGTAATTTTGAGAGTGGTAATAAGCTATAGAGCTCATATATTATAAATATAAATGCAATATGCAGTTTGGAATATTCACATTGAAATATTGTTCATTCCATATCAATCCATATTAGTTCAACATCAATTTTGCCACATACTTATTTATATTGGACCAAGCTGGAATCGGGGTTCAACCAAGATGACGTGCCCATGAGTTATGGTGAATTTCAAGCTATCTGATATGTCAATCGAAGTTCAGCCTTGATTATATAGAAAAATCTTACATCTGAGCCCGAGGTATAACCCAATTTTCCACAAGCCTCTTGGGAGAAATTATCAATGATGATATTAAAAGCCCTCTCACTTTCAACGTGAATTGGGTGTTAATTGATATAAATGATAGAGGGTTGGAAATAAATCTTCCGAATAGTTCACGAACAGAAAAGTAGAAAGAGGTGTAACGTTAATCAAAGAAGCCGATTTATTTCTAGGAAGGTTCTTGGCGTTCAGTCTATCCCATTTCGACTGACAGGATGGTCAAATTTCAAGGGCTCGGATCGAGAAAGGAATAATTAATTTTGTCCACGACTATTGTATGATGTATCCATTAAGAGTCTGTTTGCTCGACCTTAATAATATCCATTAATCACAACAGTGATTAATTAGTCATCAATCACTGCTGTCAGATGCTTCCTTCATTTAGCTATAATATTATATTGTTTTGATGTTTATTCCATCCCTGAGATTAACTTGGCCAATTTTTCAAATATTAAAATTATTAATAACTGCAAATAAATATCTTGTAATATAAATGTCATCTCGTAAGATTGGATACGTTATATTCAAAGCTAAGCACATGGATTTTCGTGTTAATTATTATGAGCTATTATACGATTATCAAAACTTTCGATAACCATGAACTATGTATAGATGAACAATAATGTATTGTATGAAATATTCGTTAGAATAAAATTATACAACATGAGATTTTCGTGACACAAAGAAGATTTATTTTTTAATTAAGATAGAAATAGTGTATTCCATTAAGAGTAGAGGAAATCCGTTTTCTCCACCCGTGCAAAATAAGTTCCTGTGGGAGATGCAGCCTAACACGCGATTACACGTAATTAGCTAGTACTTTTTCTACACCCACCATACTTGTGCGGTAATTTTTGTTCGTGAAACACAATATAATAGACCAGGAGGTCTCGTTAGTGTAGAAGTTAGCACATGCGCCTTTCAAGCGGAAGATTGGGGTTCTATTCCCCGCCGGGCCACCGTGCTGGGTAATCGCACGTTGAAAGCTAAGGCCTCGTTTATCCTCGCACAAGTTTCGACTTCTGAGGGTTGACGTTCGTCAGCTGGTTGACGGAAACGAACAATTTTAGAACAACGATATATATATATATATATATATATATATATATATATATATATATGTTGTTGTTCTAAAATTGTTCTGAAATTGTTCGTTTCCGTTAACCAGCTGACGAACGTCAACCCTCAGAAGTCGAAACTTGTGCGAGCAATGGATCAACGAGGCCTTACCTTTTAACGTGCGATTACCCAGCACGGGCAGCATATATATACACATATACATATACACATATACAGATATACATTTCGTAAAAGGGAAGATGCCTTACGTAATATTTTAAATACTACATTCATTTTAAAATACGTTCATTTCGTAAATATTCTTCAAGAGAGTAAAAACTTCTTTCTAATAAAAACATTTTGAGGGCTTTTCTGAAACTGGGTACTAATTGGCATTTTTTTTAAATTAGTGGGTAATCCATTGAATATCCTAGGTGCCATTGCTATACATGAATTGTAACGAATTTTTGTGTTGCTGAAGGGTACGTGAAATTCATTTTTCTGTCGAGTATTTACTTGGTGTTTTGAGTTTATTCTTACAATTTTTTTGCTGTTCATGTAGATATACAAACACATATCAAAGATAAACAGTGATGGTAGAGTTAATATTCCAAGATTTTCGAAGTGGTCTCTGCAGGATTCTCGAGAAGAAATTCCCACAAGGGAGCGTGTAATACGTTTTTGTGCTAAGAACACATCAGAGGAAGCACTCGATGATCCCCAAAACCTCAGACCGTGTCTCAATCTAGATTCTATCTGCGCATCGTACAATCCCATAATTCGATTCTTAGATATGATAGGTTTCAGATTCCTAATCTGGTATGAGTAAGAGTTGAGTTCGGATGTCAGCATTCGACGATGGCTTTTCCATGTGAGACAGTCATCTATATGTTAACCCAAGAACTTGATCTCTTGGGTTTACATTTATAGCTACATGCATGACATTTACATAAATAACTTGAAATCATGTATAATAATAAAATCCGAAACGGCATGCAAACCAAAAAAAAGCACGGAAATTCCCCACTCAAAAAGTGTTTTTCCTCATGAAATTCACACGCGCGGCTACCAGGAACCTGTCTATTTTTCATATTTTAGGGTTAATCATCAAGCCTTAAGAGGCATGCAGTGTAAAATGGGAAAACCTCACCTGCCACCACCTACTGGTCCATAACTCGTTATCACTCATTTCTAATGATCAACGAGACACTAAATGATAGCAAGTAGGTGAAACAATTGCTTGTTGATTCATGGATATAACTAGATTCAGTACCAACCCATAAACTGTTGAATGTTACCTTTCCTGAAAGTATAATTTTTAATTTAATTTCACAAAGAATTTAGGGAAAACATTAGCTGAATTTTGCTTCTGTGTGTAATCATGAGATCAAATTTATCAGGTTGAATGTTACATATCCCATCATTTCACAAGAAAACATCCGGAACCGGTCGCTATTGATTAAGAACACACGTGTATCCTTAATGAACCATTACCTAACAGAGGTCAAATACGTGATGAACGGTTTCAAATAGTGGGAGTAGAAAATAGTATATTGTTTACCAGGTAGAAAAAGCCGAGCATTTCTGGACGACAGTGGAGATTGCTAAGTCGAGGCGCAAGCCAGAAGATATCAAGTAGTTTTGAAAAAATCGCGAATAATTTCATTCACAAATAAATAGTGTTTTGAAATTCACAATGAAGTCAATTGAGTAACTATGGAAAATGTTTCCAATCATTCATGTAGAACATTCAAAACAATAAAGAATAGTAGTTTGTGCAACAAGAATAAGGTGGCCATATCGCAAGAGGACGAAGTTTGAGTACGATGCCGTATGTGAGCGCTCAAACGTTAGAGGGCAATGTGGGCAATATCCATTCGAGTTATACAGTGAATTTTTTCTTCTACCAGGTATATATTTCAAAACTCTTTCAAGTATCATATATCTAATGAATTCTAGATATAGAGTATTTTTTCGATATTCGTGAAAAACCCAAAGGATAGAAAATTTATTGAATTCTATATTAAAAGATACAAACTGAATCAGTAATGTCAAATTACAAAAAAATGGGTATCGGTCAGACTCAAACCTACGATTCTGAAGTGAATCGTCTTGAAGGACGTACGACTCAACCACTAGTCTATTTGGACTGTGAGATTTAAGTTGAATACTAGCTGACATGCGTGCACTTCTTCGGGCGATAAATATTTTTGTCATGTGATTATATGGTGTAGCTCTTTTATTAGTAGTGAGTTTTATCAGGTTCATCACAGCTCTGCCTTCTAGGCGCACTCGACAGAATGTTTGGCCCCGTTTTTTACCCTATAGGAGTGGAATTCTGGAACATTCTTTCATAGCGTATGCCTCCGTCATACAAAGAATATACCCTCCGGGTTTCAGATCTCTACGATCAGGGGTTTAGTCTGTGCGTTGATTTACCCCTAACTCATTTAGGTAGTTAATTCCAATAAACTACAAAACACGTCTTCCATCTTTTCTTTGAAAGGTTGTTTATGCAAATTTTCACCGCGTTTTTCACCCTCTTTGGGGTGGAATATCCGAAAGCACGATAAAACAGGATAAAATCCTATTCTATGTCCCTAGATTGGTGTGAAGAGTAGATGTAAGTCCTTCAAAAAAACATCAATGATGGCAATTCTAACTTGACTCAATAATCTAGAGAATATTCCAAACATAACTACATTTATTTATGCTCAAATGAAACAAGTTGGATTTAGTGTTTGTACGTAGACAGACCACAATTGTGACGTTTCTACAAGGTTGTCTCTGGTAACTAGGTATTCCGTTTTCTGTGATTGGTGAAATTCATATCCTACCCTGTGTGTATATAATAGAATATTACTTTATGAGGCGGAGAAGCATGACTTTTCTTGACGCGCCTCACTTCGTTCGGCGCGTAATAGAGGGCAAGTCAAGAAAAGTCGCTTCTTTGCCGAATAAAGTATACTATTTTTGTTTCAAACAGAGCAATTTTCAACCATAAATAGTACAATTCATACGCTATTTTTACTCGAAATCAACTGTGACAACTATCAAAGTCGTCTAGATGTTAGAAATTAAAATAATTAAGTCGTCGCGTCGGTGGGATTTGCGTCTCCCTGGTTACAGTTGTTCGACAGTTATTTTATGTTATTAAAGACAGCTCATTGTTGTTGCAACCGCAAGCGCAAATTTAATGCGAAAATGGAAAACCTAAACAAAATTGAGTCCGCGGCTAATGATGCAGTAGCACGTTTGGGGCCCTCCAAGTCCGGAATAAAGTATCGGTTAGCGTACAAGCACTTCCAAGAGTGGTGCGATACAAGAGGAGTACGGCAAGTTACCGAAGACGTTTTACTGGCATATTTTAATATAATGGAAAATGAAAACAAATGGAAATCTTCTACAATGTGGTCACGATACTCTATGATAAAATGCGAGTTAGTTATTAGAAAAAATGTGGATACAAGCAAATTTTTAAAGTTACGTGCCTTTCTGAAAAAGACAAGCGAAGGATATACTGCAAAGAAGTCTAAAGGTTTCACTAAAGACGAGATAAGTTTTATTTAGGATTAAACGTAAAAAAAATTATATTGCAAAGCATGTAGTATACTCTACTAAATTATAAAAATATTTCAGATTGTTTTGTTAATTGGGGTTACCGGCGCCTGTCGATGCGACGAATTGGTAAAAATGAAGACTGGACATTGAGGATAAAGAAAATGTAATAATTATCAAAATCCCAGACAGTAAAATACGACAAATTAGATCTTTTACGATAATTGGTCAAAACTACATTAAACTGTATAAAAAGTATGCATCACTGCGGCCTGAAAATTTCACAGAAAACCGATTTTTTATAAAGTACCAAAATGGAAAGTGTTACCGAAGCGTCATGGGAATACATTCGATCAGCGCAGTAGCCCAAAAAGTAGCTAGTTATTTAAATTTAAACGATGCAAGCGCATACACGGGTCACTGTTTACGACGAACTTCAGCAACACTTTTAATTGATGGAGGCGGAAATCTAGAATGCCTCAAACGACATGGGGGCTGGAAATCAAGCACGATTGCCGAAGGATATATAGAGGATTCGATAAGAAATAAGAACGATAATGCTCAAAAAATTTTAAACCTTCATAATTCGCCAACATCGGGAATGATTGCTGAAAGTTGTGCTCGACCATCAAATTCATCAACAATTACCAATGCGTATCAAGAGTCGGGAACATTTTTGCACGGTTTCAATTTTGAAAGTGCTTCATTAACTTATTGTACTTTTAATATTACTATAAATAAAAATGATGTTTAATCGTTGTTAATGACATTTGTATTGTTGCTTTGTGACATGTTTCATATTGTTGCCATGACAACATTTTTCCCTCCGCCGTAAAGAAATGGGAAAAAAAAACTGCTGCCGGCGGAGACATCAAACTTTGACATGATCAAGTTAGATAAGTAATGTCATCATTATTTGACGTTTGAAGAAAAAATCATATCCATTCAGTTGACTGGAATCGCCTACTCATCCGTTCAGTGAACTTTAAAGAAATCAGTATATTTACGGGTGGGAGAGATAAAATATCATTTCCTTACAGTAAGGAAATCTTGACTTCATCTTCAAGGAATTCTGACAGAAATGTCAAAATTCACTAGTGACTTGCGAATAGAGCTTTAGTGGGCGTGGAATGAACGATATTTTTCATTTTATCTACTGGAAACCACAGGCTGTTGAGATGATTCAAAAAGTATAGAAAAAAAGTATGTATATATATTCACCCCGTTGCTAAGGAGATAAACATTCTAGAGTACTGTCATTGACATATTATTCCATTTTGAAATGTAAGTAGGCTGCTAATGTCACTAGCGTACCGTAAAATTATGCGTGCGGGCGCACGAAAGAAGTTTTTTCGTTATATCGCCTATCAGCTTGACGTCTTTCACAAGTATGATAACATCGATTCACAGTGAATGTTTCACGAGATGAATAATATGAAACAGTGATGATAGAGAGTGCAGTTGTACTAATGACACGGAAAAAACGACTGAAAATGCCCAACGTGATATATTATATCCGGAAAGTCTATAGGAATATATAACGAATGCTTATAGACTGATGAAGAATATACCATTTCCAAAGAGTGAAATTGTCAACTACACATGTATGTATACGGGGTTACCATGACCGAGATCTAGTCACCATGACGCCTTAGCGTATTTCGAGATTTTGATGGGTACGCCGGTTTTGGCGGGTACACCTGTCCGCTATTATTAATGTCCGCAGGTATTGAACGGATGGTTTCATCGCAGACTTACTTACATTAAAGGCTTTGTCGGCAGTTCTCAAAGGTGACCGCGACCATGTTTTCGAATGATTAATGGGTTCGACAATGCGAAATCAAGGGGCTAGACCCTAGACCTAGACCATCCTATCACCAAAGACTACATCGTGGATATGATCGATCACTATGTACATGACAATGAAGCAGTCGTACTTGCATCTGAAAATGAACGTATAGTATAGACATAACCAATCAAATCATTTGAACAGTGTGGACAGTTCGAGCACCGCCAACGAGTTCCAAGTTCAGTTATCTCCGTGATCCATTCCTGCTGTCCACTGCCACTCGAATGGATGGAAGGAGATGAATAAACTACTCTGCATGTGACATGACACTTGAGCGTGTAAGCAGAAGTGGAAACTTTGAAAATTTTGTCCTCAGACGCAAATACCCATTGTTGTGCGCATAAGCAGTAAACGCTGAATTCAGGCTAAACATCAAAGTGAACGTTCTGGTGCGAAATTTGAAAGACTTCAGCCTGAACAGCTACAAACGCTATGGCGGACACTTTGAAAGGATTGTCGTCAGACGCACACAAACTTCAAAGTACGAACGTCCAAGTCACCGAAAGCGATTGTGCGCATAAGCGGCAAACGTTCTAGGCGGGAACTTGGAAAGAATAGTCTTCAGACGCACGAAAATTTCAAAAGTATCTAGCTGTAATACAGGTAATAGAGGATTTTGTTTTGCAAAATTAGGCAGGAGTTATTTTATGGCATGGATAGTTGCAGTCTGACGTACTTAACCTAAAAACACAAAATACTTACAAAAATAGCGAACGGAAGTGCCGCCATTTTGTGAAAAACCGTTTGGGCCTGTATCTCCGTAACTGTGCCCTTTAGGCCCACAATTATGAGGACCTTTTTTATAGATAATTGAATTTCCTATCTTTTTTATTCAATAATTTTTTCCGTAGCACTTACCTTTCACGACTAGTATTATTATTAATTTTTGTTTATTTACTTTTTTACCGATATCTCTTTAAATAATTGTTTGAACAATGATTTGTTGATCATAAAACTTTTAAATCGATTAATTGTCTACAACTTTTATTGAGAACTTTTTTCTCTAAAGTTAATATTTTTGAAGTTACAACGCGTTAATTTCAATCGTCTTGTATCTGGGAGATCAACTAGAGTGCATTCCATGCAAATGCAGAACTGGCTGTGGCAGAGCCTGTGGGTGCCGAAAAGCAAGATTAGACTGTACGGTAAGAGAGTGAGAACCGCACAGAGGAAACGTGCACTAATCAGCTGAAAGTAATCGTCAACAACACAGAATTGTGCGACATCGATGAAGATATTGGTGATGATTCTAACGACAAATTAATAGAGGCGTTACAATCTTCATATGCCACTGCCGAAGATAACGAAGAGGAAGAGGAGAATGTAACCAACATCGAAACTTCACCACCCTCGAAAAGCCAAAGAGTCAGATAAGACATATGATTCATTTTGGTGTACATTTGTAAAGATAAATTTCACATATATTCTTCAATGAATATTCCATTCTTTTATTTGCGTGTTTAATTATGGCAGTAGTTTCAAAATTAATTATAGTAATATTTAATTGTATAAAAGAAAATACAAAGAAAAATTTTTAATGGGTATTCGCTATTTCTTGCAGGTAAGAACTTGAATCATTGATTATTCATTAAATCAAAAAAATTCTAAAATTCATATTTTTTTTTATTATGTATCGGAATCGCATCATTACGCTATGCATACCTCGTTCTTAATAACCTTGTACTCGGTAGTACAACATTGAACGCGTTGTAACTTCAAAAATATTAACTTTAGAGATAAAAGCTTTGAATAAAAGTTGTAGAAAATTTATCGATTCAAAAGTTTTATAATAAAGAATTTATTGTTTAAACAATTATTTAAAGAGATATCGGTAAAAAAGTGAATAAACAAAAAGTAATAATAATATAAGTCATGAAAGGTGAGTGCTACGAAAGAAATCATTGGATAGAAAATATAGGAAATTTGATTATCTATAAAAAAGGACCTTATAATTGTGGTCCTAAAGTGCACGGTTGAGGAGATACAGGCCCAAACGGGTTTTCACAAAATGGCGGCACTTCCGTTCGCCATTTTTGTAAGTATTTTGTGTTTTTAGGTTAAGTACGTCAGACTGCAACTATCTATGAAATAAAATAACTCCTGCCTAATTATGCATTATGGACACGAGTAGTTCGCTCCCTATTACCTGTACTACTGATCGTGGTGCGCATGATGTTAAAAAATGACTTTCATGCGAACGAAATGGTGGGAATTCTGAACATTCCAGCATTCATAAACTCACAGAGTATCGGAATCAATCATGGTTACGTGATTCGTCAGATATATGTAGGCGGGAACATTTAAATTTCTCGTATTTCTCAAAGACTGACTGTCGTGGTTAACGGCGTTCTTGGTGGGAAATTAGAACGTCCTCAGACGTAAGTCTCTCTACAGCTATTAGGTCACATGAGGCGTTTGACGCGGGATATTTGAAAACTCACAGTCATTGCAATGTATGCAGTTTCCTCCATCATAGGCCGATTGACCAAACTACGGATCTTAGCATGGATACAAACCAACCGACGACGTCAAATCGCACTTGAGAGTACATTTTGGGCAGATTTATGTGCAAATGGAGGTGGAATGAAACGAGGCGCCAAATTCAATCGTACATTCAAGATACATAAATCTTCATGAATGAGGTGATTGGTGATTGGCAAACTGCGCAGTTTTCGCATCTCACACAGCATTCGATGTAACAAATCAAATGTCTATAAGGCATGAATACAATTCATACTCCATTTTACAAACAAACTTCATATGTTAGCGGCGGCGGCAGAGACGCCTTTTTGTTGGATGCTGCTGAAATTGCATCATCATGAAATCGCATCCGTCGTGACAGCCATGGGTCCAAACCGAATCTCTTTGTTTTCATTGGGCTATTTCGGTGCCGCAGTAAAAGAATTTCACGTGATCTCCTATTCCGGTGTAGAAAAATCCACATCCAGCAATTTCTTGGGGCGTCCGACTAAGACCAATAGGCCAGTCTTCGAAATTTGTGAGACGTCTCCTGAAATCGCCATTCTCCGTATGTGTTGGTCGTTTCACCCGATTGATGAACGAAGAACTATAGCTGTCAGGGTGTCCACCTAAAGTGGTCCATCAAAGGATCATCGCCAGTCTCCCAATTGAATCCTTCAATAGGGCAATTGAGACAGGTACCCGTTCATCTCCTGAACCGGTGTAAACGGAACCTGTACTGGTCAACTTCTCTTATGGAAATGTCGAAGGCTAGTTGCGAAACCTTTAGAGTATTTCGGCACACGAACAGTCTGCAGCCATTCTCGATGGATGACAGGTAAGTACTGAAGACTTCCTCCAATATTTCGAACATGTCACGAATTTGAGATTGGAATACCCACAGCTTATGCGAGGTTTCGGTTCGATATGTCAACTGGATCATCGCGTTCGGCAAGTTTTCCGCCTGACGTACTCAGGTAGACGTCTTTATTATGGTTGGCATGTTTTCAACTGAACCGTCGCTTTCTGTAAGTTGTTGGTCTGATGCACTCAGGTAGACGTCTTTGATATGTTCGGTATGTCTTCGACTGAACCTTTGCCTTCGGCAAGTTGTTGGCCCGATGCACACAGGTAGACGTCTTTGATATCTTCGGTATGTCTTCAACTGAACCGTTGCGTCGAGTCAGGAAGCATTTGGAAACTATTCAATCGAGGTTTGAAGGTCACCACTCCATATATGAAGACTCAGAGCTGGACGTCTTTGTTCGTTTTATCGCTGGAAATCTTGAAGATCACCACACTCTGTTTGTGATGACTCAGAGCGGCGTCATTGCAGCTGATGACTTGTCTGAACATGTCTGCGATAACCTCGCATTCCTTATAGTCATTTTACCGATTCTTTCTTGAATCAGAGTATTTCAATGGGATGAATCGCCTCGCAGAGGAACATTGAAAAAACATCCTTTTTCGCTTCGACGAAACACTCTCTCGGGTCTCATATGCTAAATTCCGAATCTGGGTGAATCGGGGGTTCTTTTACACCCATTTTCGAGTCGAATAGTCAATAACTCACGAACTGGTTCACATCTCAAGAAGGTGGTGGATTACGTCTTTCCAATCCTTCTTCAGTTCACGTGATGAGATTTGCATCACGGTCTTTTTCAGTTCTGGCGACGAACGAAAACTACGTTTTGTCACGGTTGAACCGACTAGTATGGTTTGCGTTGACATGCTTTCTCAAGACATCGGCTGAGCGTCCAAGTTTTGATAACTGGAAATTATGTATCTTTTAAGAAACGCATATTTCGCGGTCACAGACTGTTCGAGAAGAAAAAGTAAAAAATCCTCGATGTGGTCAGCTGTGTCGATATCGTCGTTTTTTCAGGAAAAATCTCCCTTGTATATTCCATCATCCCGGACGATTGTTTATTGGAGAACTTCTCCCTCACCGAAGTCATCAGAAATCTGTCATACAGCGCCGCCACCCCTGCAGTGGTGGAGGTAGTGAGTGTGAGGTAGTCGTCAACAGGGCTTTTCACCTCGGAGGAATCGCCAATATCGGTTATCAGTGCCACAATTTCCTCTTCAAGCCGCCAATGCCCTTTTCTCGAGCTCACGGACATAGACAAGAAGACGTTTCGGTATTTGAAGATGTACGTTCTTGGCATTCCATATTCTTCAGGGTACGTCGAGCACCATGATGTGATACTGTCGTATAAAAGGCCTTAATAAAGAACCTTTTTCGGAATCAGGTCGCGACATTGACTTACATATACACATTCATTGCCATAGGTTGATGCACGCTCAATTGTTCCGGCCAACATCATATCCAGCAAATCGATTGTGTTATATAATGAGTGTCGTGGCTTTGATGGGGGATTATTGAATAAGTCTTCGAACGTTCAAGATATGAAGAGATAAACAAAAATGTAGTCCGTAAAGCTATTCTACCCTCGGGCATGTATATTCAGTGATGTTGAGTGTTTATTTTGTAAGTATATGTTTATAATGAATGATTGTCGTTTTGAGTGAATATGTAAATCAATAACGTTTATATTTATGTTTTTACCAACTGATTCCATCCTGGTTATCACATAGACAATCTGAGCTATAATTTAACCCCAAGAAAGGACCAAAATGCCTACCTTACTTCCCAACAATACTGCATAAATACCGTCTGCCTTCGGCTGAAGGCATCTACTTGATAGGTAGCCAAGAAGCCGATTTTCCTCTCGGGAAAAAATAAAGGGAGAAGCTGGAGTGATCTGCCCGCCGACTATCCAGGAGGTCTCCCAATTCGACGTTACGTCAACGCCTACGACTTGTCTGAACCACGCCGCCGCTCAAACTCCAAGTTTATGTGCACCCAGACATGTTGGGCTGTCATTTGTCATGCACATCATATGTTAAACGTCTGTCATAATACGTGTGTCATACGTCAACTGTCGGTCAAGTTTTGCGTCTGTCATAAGTTGTCTGTCAGTCAAATCATCGTCATTCAAGCCTTACGTCCTCTGTCATTCGGGTTGGTTGTCGTTCACGTCATACGTCAAATTTCATCCAAGCAAACGTCGTTCACGTCATACGTCCTTTGTCATTCGAGTCATCTGTCGCCCACGTCATACGTCGTTAGAGTCATACGTCTATCATTCAATTCCTGCGTCAGTGACAAGTCAGTCATTTGGCTTTTCTGAACACTCTCTCTCTCTCTTTCTTTCTCTCTCTGTCCCTGTGGATGAGTATATGGGTGAACAGAGAGAAAACTTTACACATTTCATCATGTTGTTGCCTTCTTCCGCCTAGTTCTCCATTAACTTGAAGGTGGTTGTCTTTCCTGTCCCTCTTCTTCTTCGACTACCAGAGCGTACTTTTGTTCAAGTTGTCCCCTAAGTATTGCAAACACTATTTTTGGAAGGAATACTTCGTACAGCTGGATATCGGCTACAACATTCTCTTCAAACTTGGTTTTTCCCAGATGAAGCTTCGGAAGTGAATAGAGCTTGTTTTTTTTGCTGCTTATGGAAACGATCTACTCGTATTTAGAAGCCCTGCAGATTGTGTTCAACTCTAAAAGGAGGTCTATCTAAAGCAAAAACATCAAAGTTTGAACACTCTGTACATATGTCTCATAGAGAGAAGGTTTTGACATACACTGTATATGCCTATACGTTTGAAATAATGATTTGGCTCACGCAACAACTTTCCCAATGATTGAAAAATTATTCATCTTGATATATTCGAAATAAAATTTATTGACACACACTGTATATGCTGATTCGTTATATTGGTTCACCCTGTATGAGCCAACAACTTGTACACACTTCAGTTTGAAAGAAAATTTTTGGAGCACACTGTATATACCGATGCGTTTGGAGAAACTCAACTTGTATGAGCTGAAAACTTCGCCCAGTTCAGTTTGAATGAAGGCATACGCTATATATTCCGAAAAGGCGAACCATTTGAAAAAAGATCAACATTCAGCGCATGAATCGCATTCAAACTTTTGGAGCCGGCTCGAAAAAAAAACATTCCAGAACATAAGGGAAAAAGAGGTACTCACATCTTCTGTTTGATGGCGAATGGCGCACACACAACACTGTTGTTCAAATCGCTAGCAGTAGACTGAGCTCGAAGGCAGACGCAAGGCATCAATCGAAATGTTGTCGTGATCCCCCTTCTCACCTCGTGCTATCATGCGTCCATCTATTTGGTATCAGCAGTTCGAGGAATATGACAGCATTGACTCAGCGTACCGCCAGTATGTGTCGAAAATCGAAAACGCCGCCTGGAAGGAAAGACACTCGCTCTGTCCACTACCGTTTCTGTGGAAACAAGTTCGAATATTCCCGCTCGAAATGGGTACGGTTGCACGAAGTCGACCGAACGTTTCCGATCTCCTCCTAAGCGAAAGACACCGCTATGTTTGCTATGAGCTGTTTGTCGGCAACGGACAACGGATGTCGGAAAAGCGCTTACGTCAACAAATGCACGTATGCACTGAGAGACGCAAAAACAACTTGAGATTCACTTGCCTTGCCGAACCCAGTAATATTTCGAAAACATGGTAGCGGTCACCTTTGAGACCTGCCGACGAAGTCTTTGAAGTACACAAGTCTGCGATGATAGCATCCGGTAAACACCTGCACTTTTGCAGGATTATACCTGTCGCTGGCTCAAATGAATAGCGGACAGTTGTATCCGACAAAACCGGCGTTCCCACCAAAATCAATGTACCCACCAAAACCTCGAAATACGCTGAGGGGTTACCGTGACCAGACCTCGATCATGGTAACTCATACTACTAGCATATCGCTTCACATCGACTGACAGTTTATGTTTTCTGAAAGAAATAATACGAAAGAGTGATAAAAGTGAGTGCAAGTTTACTGAAAATACGACAAAAATGCTTCATATTATATATTATATTTGAAAAATCTATATAAATTTATGATAAACGCTTATGGAAACTGTGAAATGAGAGGAGAATAAGATATAGGAATTCCACCGATATTGCACACACTCAAAATACTCCGATCTGGTAACAATTTTTGAATACGTTCCGAAAGATAACAATTGTGATAATGTTACAGCCCCATGAACTGAATAGTATAAAATAGCGATGAAGGTTCAATGCTCAAGTATATTCATTCTAATATTCCAGAAATATATACTATAAATAAATTTCAATCAATACTGGTATTGAGTACAATTTCTCTGTACAATAAATTCACAGCAACCACTCTGTATAATTTTTCATTCCTTCAGTTGATTCATTCTTGTTGTCAAGTTCCATGTTCTTTAGGGTTTTCAGATAAGCTTGACCTTGGAACAAAAATCCCAATCTCAAGGCAAAAAAAAGGTTCACTTTTGTTTCTTATCAAGCAGAAATTTTGGTTATCTTTTCCTGAGCAGGTGTTTCAGCTCAACACATTCGTGGATTCTAGAAACCAAAGTTGGAAACACGAGTAACTTGTATTATTTTGTTTTTTGAAGAGATAACTTACCCACTGTATTCATTTATCTAATGAGGCCATCCATTATCTACGGTAAGGACCCTCTCTTCGAGTATAGAAAAGAAACATGCCAATTTGACCGAATTCTCCTTTCAGGCCTTTTCATTTACACCCCAATCTTCCTTATTTTGCCTACGGAAGCCAAGAGCAGAAATCTTCCTTTATTTTGTTCATTGTTCGAAGGGTGACATACATACATACATACATGTCGTATTGCTGGCAGCTCGACTTGGTTATTCGTAAAATCCTCAACAAGTAAGATATTTCCTTTTATACTTGTACCAGACATAGAACCCAGGAACCAAATTTTATCTGTCACACTCAATAAAGGGTACAATCCGTATGCTGAAGGGGAAACTGTAATTAAATAATGAATTTAGAAGGAACCAAGGTTACCTACTTTATCACTGTTAACCTAAACTATACTTCTGGGCCACAAGTTTGTAGTTATCACCTTCACATCAGTCAAAATGTTTGAAGGGAATATATTCTACAATTCTAAGTTGAAATTTTTTTCACCCAGCATCCCTCTCTGATGAGCTCCGGCATTCGAAACCCCGCTTTGAGAATGTAACACCCCCTTTCATTGAGATCGAGGTTTGTTAAAATAAGTTGAAAACATTTTGAAATTTTAATATTATTACATCTCCGAACTAATTAACATGACCATAACTGACAAAATCAGAAAGAAATAGCTACTGATCTTCAAATAGTTATTTCTTAAAGGATAAAAATTTTACTTTTCATTTCACATTACCTAAGGTCACTATAAATGAAGCTCGAATCTCACCATTTGTATGGCAAGGCCTCCATTGCTAGTAAACAGCGTCGAGTATATTTCAGGATACGAGAGCAAAAACGTTCGATATGCGATGTTCATTTCATGTTATACATGATAGAATCTGTATTCAAACAGAACTAATTCAGGGAAATTGGATTTCAGCGTCGCCGTGCATAGCTACCTATCTGCTCGACAAACATAAACTATCAGTCCTCTCTGTTGACAGTTGCCCGAGAATCCAGTGTCCCGATTCGTACGTGAGGGTTCGTACAATAATATGGGAGAGGATTGGGAGGTTGTGAATCTGGAAATAACGAAAAAACGGCCAATTCGTTCATCCGGTCTCGATATTCGACATTCCAACAGTGTTTCATGAAAAATGAAAGGAAAAATATAATTGGAGAATATCAAATAAGCTTGAATGAAAATAGTCAACATTCCATCGGATATTTTGAAGAGGCAATGAGGAAAACATGAAGATTTTTATAAAAGCATTCATTATCATCAGATTGTGCAATTTTCTAATAGAGAAATGACAATATAGAATAGGAAGAAATCAAATAACTGCAAATTTTATGAATAAATTCGAGACGAAAGCGCAACCCTATACTTAATTATTTAAGTTACCCTGTTGTTTTTCAAATGACTGAATGCCATATTTGTGATTATTTCTTTCATTTGTCAAATATCAGTCGTCAAACAATCACACTTTTGTTTCCTGTTTGACAAGACCAATCAACACGCACCATTAGCGACCATTTGCTTGGTGCACAATAGTCACCATTCAGCATGATAATTATATCAAACAGCCCGTGCAGCTGACAGTACTTTAAATAAAAAGATCTTTATTTCTGACCGGGATATTATAAGCTCATATCGTCATAGTTAGGCTATCAATAAAGAGGGTCATAACTCCCTTGGGACATTATAGATTTTATAATTCCCTCTACCTTTCACAAGTAAAAATAAAATTATATATATATATATATATATATATATATATATATATATATATATATATATATATAGTGAGTAGTAACATTTTGCCGTGTCAGCCAGTCCAGATATATCTTGTATTCTTTTTGGTATACGGCTTCACTTTTCGATGGAATTAATGATTCTCTTGCTTGTTCAGCTTTTTTCAAAATATCCTCCATTATATTTGGGGTAGAAAACACGTTTTTACCGCCAACACAGCTTGATAACAAAGTTCTGTTTATAAACAAGTAACATAGATAGCAAGAACCTAGCAACAAGAAAACTCTACTATAATCAACGGTACCTGATTCAAATATACCGGGAAGGTAATGAATTGGTACATTTTTCCGTTTCAAAAATGAACAAAATTTTATTGAAATCGGTCAGAAATAAAATTATCTATGTACCACGGGAATTAATGAGCCTTAATAACCTCAGGCAATTGCTGTCCCTTGGGCCAGAGGCCCTCAGGACGCAAACTTTGCCATCGGTAATTAAGGCCCTCCTAATTCCCTTGATACATAAATAACTATAAACGCAAATTGAATCAATCGTGTTGAAGTGTTTGAAAAGGACTCGGTTTGGTGAAACCAGAAACGAAGAAATGGAGAGTGTAATCCAGTCTACAATCCTTCATAATACAGTGAGGAGTAAAAATAGCGTATTGAGTCACATAAAATATTTGTGTTTTCAATTCAATTTGATAATTCATAAAGCTGGTGCTGTTTCTGTTAAGATTTTTTCGATTGTTTTGTGAATATGTCTCACTGATATAACGAATTGGGTTCAAGAAATAATCTTCATAAACATAACACAACCTTGATTAATAAGCTACTTTTTTTATTGCTGCTAAATTTCTCTTCTGTTTATTGATTTGACTTGACATTATTTTGGCATTAATAACCGGAGCCTCGCTCTCGGGCTTCTATCAGATTTTTATTAATGAGAAAATTATGTCTCGTCATATTACTATAAAATACAGTCGAAAGTTAGATGCAATCAAAGTATTTGACTACTTATCAAGGTCTTGTTGTATTATATATCTTCGATCATGTGCATATGGGAATATACTAGATCTTGCAACAATAATTGAAGTTGATAAAAAAGTGAGGGGCCTGAAATTATGCCTTGTGGCACACCAACAGTTGAAACATATGAATTGGAATAGTATTAGGAGATAAAAAAAATTTCGTAACAGAAGTCCGATAGAACTAGATAGATCATTGTAGAACAACCATATCGGTTGAATGTTTTCAACAAAACTTACGGCCTATCAGAATCTCAGTCACGACAGAGTCTTCATATATTTCTCTTTTTCTCTTATTGATAAAATTGAGAGTATGAAACAATCGTTGTATTATTGGACGGAATATCAATCTTATCAGGCTGTTCAGTCTTGGATAAATTATATATATATATATATATATATATATATATATATATATATATATATATATATATATATCATGTGTGTGTGTGTGTAGGTGTGTGCGCGTGTGTGTGTGCGTGAGTATATTGAATTTTTTCATTACTTCTAAAGAAGTGAGCGATGCGAGTGGAGTCTCAATAGAAATGTATGGAATATAGACGTATTGTTGTTCTGAAATTGTTCGTATGTTAACCAGCTGACGAAAGTCAACCCTTCAGAAGTCGAAACTTGTGCGTGCAATGGATCAACGAGGCCTCACCTTTCAACGTACAATTACCCAGCACGGTGGCCCGGCGGGAAATTTATACTCCATGTTTCCGCTTTTTATAAATACGAGTACGAATATATTTCATAAATCTTGAATATTTTTAATATATTTTCAGAAAATACGCTTTTGATTACTCCTCGAATATTCTTCTTGCATATTCCTGAGATATTGATGGTATATTCTGAATAGATACTCCTTGAATAATATTCTTGGAATATTCCCCGTTTAATATGCTCCAAATATTCTAAGGATATTCAGGACATTTTTATTTGAGAATTAGTCTCAGAATACCCCAAATGTTCGCCAGGAGCATTTCCAAGGATTCAGGAATTTTCATAGGAAGTATATTCACACATTCATAGAATAATAAAATATCCATAGAAGAACATTTTAGTCATATTGCTATCTGGAGTCAGCCAATGAGAGTGTCGGTGCCCAAATTCACTGGTGTGATGCCACCTGATTGGAAATGCTGCTTTGAGAAATCACATTTTTAGTCCATACGCTAGGTAACATCCTGTGTTTTTGATAGTTCTACTTATTATTTTTGTGGCGTTATATTGTACGAGACGTAAATTTTCGAAATCTTATGGTTACCAGGCTCAAATGTGGCCAGATTAGTTTTTATATAGGGTGGGTATGTATTTAAACGAAAAGTATTATTTTTGCATACAAATATTCCTCACTTACTCAAAAAACTTGAGTATATTTCTATTGTGGAATAGAACTTACAGGATATCTGAGGTATTCATTTCATTTTACTTTATAGGGTGCTTCAAGATATCAAAGTATATTTGGGAAAAATCAGGTAGGTAGAAACGATAAAAAATAATATGGAATTATGCGTCATATGGATTGGTATACTGGAATATTTCACGTCGATGATGAAAGGAACAACGTTATTCCATCTCCAAGAAAGAACTTTTTTTTTCTATGTACACGTGTATACATTCATCACAATTGCATTTCGCATCAAAACAAAAGGGGAATCCAAAGGTGTAGTTTTTTTTTCAAGTAGTTGTTTCCTTCGAAAATAATAATGTATAGCCCAATTCAGCTAGTAGATGGTAATTCTGTTACACAAAGGAATTTTCCGTAGTGATGCATCAAGAATTTGAGGAATAAGATAATCTCCTATAGACTTCTCTACAAGTAGGAAAAAAAACGATTCTCGTTCGCAGTCTGGTTATATTTACAACTTGGAATTACGATGTGCCCGTTGTGAGAGCTCTCTTGTTCTTGGTGTACACGGTTTGAGTCTTTGTTTACGCAGTAGATGTATTTTCCTCTTGGGGTTCACACCGTCTTCATCAGATTACTGAAATATTTTTTACGTTTGGGAATATTAGTGGACTAGGCACTGCACTTCACATAATTTACATCAGTCTTATGGTTAAGAGCTAAAAGAATAATGCTTAATTCTGAACCATGGTAATCAACCATCAAATGCAACATGTTTTTCAGTTGCTTCTATATTATCTGCCCTTGTACTTCATGAAAAATTATTATGTATGAAAAAATAATCAGCCTGTACTACTGAAATGATACAGATCCAAAATTGTTATTCTGGGAGTTTATCCGTTGGTTTGACGGTATTGAGTTTCGAAGTTTCGACAACATCTCAGGCATTTTCAAGAATTTTACTGCTCCATAGGGATACGTGATGAACCGCAGGACTGACTAGGTTTGATATAGGATGCACTGCATATTATTCAAACCCCTTCCAAATAATAATGGGCATTTTGTGGAGGATATTTTCGAATAAATGTTTGAAGCCTATTTTTTTTTTCACCACGCAACTCCAAGATTGCTGGGCTTCTACAATTCTCCTGCATGTTCATAATCACTCTTGAGACTTGGGTGAGATATAAAGTCAATTCTCTTTTAATGTCTCCTCGGTGTAACACTCATTAGGTTGCGTAATAGCAATAGCAACAGCAATATTTTGAAAAGTTGTCAAATTTATCAATCGCAGTTTTCGTATACTCATCAACACAGTGAGTCATGAACAAAATTGTTCTCAGGTGACAGGATGTAGTCTTGGTGATGTCATACCTTCTCCAAAAAACAGTTATTTTGAGTCAAGTCGTACCTCAATAGTTACTTCATACTTCATTCAAGTTCGACAATACGCCTCTATATATTGTTTTCGTACAATTTTGAACATACACCATATACCAGGCGAACATTGTTGTGAATCAGTGTCGCCTCATTTAGTATGAATTTTGAATAATAGGAGAATTTGCTTATCAACTCATCCTGAGTTTTGTGACCTACAATTCATTTTTACTGCAGTTAATAGCAAACAATCGAATCAGACCTATTTTTTAAGGGTGGTAACCAAAATGCAGAACAATAGCTTGCGTCTGTATTAATTAGTATCACCGCCTACCCTACAAAAATGTAGTCTCTTACTTTGATTTCTCAGATCGAGAGGTTGACTTATTATAATTAAAAATTATCACTAACACGCCAACGAGAAGAGTCCTGTATGGAAATACCCTGACCTCTTCTGGTATCGATTATATAATAACAAACATAACTGACTTCACAAAAAATGAAGTAGTTGATTTCGGGATATCTGACCATAGCAGTCAAATATTCAAATGGAATGACAACAATAGTACTCAACCCAGCAAAACTCGAGAAGCTTTTGGCAGAATATTCTCATCGTCTAATATAAACGAATTACAAACAAAATTTGATACACTAAAACTAGAGAAAAAAAAGAGTATTCAAGAACAGTTCGATGAATTTTTTAATCACCGGGCATGGTGTTTCGAATCGTGTTTCCCTAAGCGAAAAATGAAATTGAATTATCTCCCAAAAAATTTAAATATTCTACTGACCTACGAATGACACTAGATGATCTAAAAATGAAGAATTGGATGCGTGAATAAGAACCAACAAACGATAATCTTCAGATTGTATATAAAAATATAAAAAAAGTATTAACGATAAAATAATCTCAGAAAAACAACATCATCACACCCAAAAACTACTCACTTCGGAAAATAAAACAAAAACTCTCGAGAAATTAGTGAACAACAAAATAGAAAAAAGCAGACAATGTGAAAAACACATTGAAATAGAATCAGACTCAAATGATACTGGCGTGACTTCACCGAATATATTCGGAAATTATTTCTCAAATTCACTGACAGAAAGAGTACAGAATTTAAACCTACCACAAAATCGATTCACAATTGAATCCAAGCCACCCTGTGACTCAATGTATTTCATACCTTACACCCAAAAAGAAATAGAAACAATTGTAATGAATTTCAAAAACAAACATTCAGCAGGTATTGATGAAACACCAATTAAAGTATTCATCTCATGCATTGAAATATTCTCCAAAAATATGTGTGAATTAATCAAACAATCAGTAGCCGAAGGGTTTTTTCCTAAAGAACTTAAAATTTCGAAAGTAGTTCCAGTATTCAAAAAAGGTAATCCTTCAGCCATTGAAAATTACAGGGAAATATGCATTCTAAACTCGGTATCGGAAATAATGGAAAAGGCGATATACGAAAGAACAATGAACTACTCAAATAATAATAATTTGATATCTTGCTGCCAACACGGTTTCAGGAAAAAATTCCCGATTGAAACTGCCTCGACGGACATGATTCAATATATATATGAGAATGTTGATAAGGGTTACCATGTTATGGGGATATTCTTTGATCTAAGTCGAGCATTCGAAACATTTAATCCAAATTATCTTTCCGAAAAACTTTCTCATTTAGGCATAAGAGGATCTTTGAACCAATGGTTTAAGTCGTATGTTACAGATAGTAGTATGAGTTGATGAAGAATACTCAGATCCATTCAACATGGGTCTGGGGACGCCACAAGGTGGAGTTTTCGGTCCTTTATTGTTTATTCTATATGTCAATGACTTGCCATCAGTCATCAAAGATGGACGAGTGTTCATGTACGCAGATGATACTAACGTTATTGTGGTGTCACCGGACTTACATAAGATGGAAACTAAAGTGAGTGGGGTTATAAATGTATTTGAAAAATGGTGTGAAAATAATCATCTGATTAATAACAGAGATAAAAAGTACATTCATCAAGTTTTCAAACAAATATTTTCATAATGTTCCACTAAGCAGCAAATTTCAGCATTCAGAATGCACAAATTTTTAGGTACTCAGCTAGACAGCAAATTAACATTCTCTTCACATATTGATGATTTATGTCGATCTCTCAACAAAATATATTTTGCTTTCTTGACTCTCAAATGTAATTGCGTTAGTCAGTACCTTATTAACATTTACTACGCATTAGTCTATTCTAAACTCAGTCTGAACATAGGTATCTGGGGTCAATCAACAGAAATCAGTAGGGTATTTGTGATTCAAAAACGATTTATGCGATCGATATTCAATCTTCGGTATAAATAATCCCGCAGAGAAAGGTTCAGAAAAAATCGCATCTTCACGATAACAGGAATATATCTCTATAAGGTAATAACTCACGTACATGCGAATCTTCACACAATCACCAAAAATAAAAATAACCATCATTATAATACCAGAAACAAAACTAACATTCATTTGGACAAATTCAACTATTACCTATTCAAAAAGTCGCCACTCTATGCAGGTTCACAGTACCCCAATCTGCTCCCAGATTCAATAAAGAATAAAAATACTCATATGAAATTCAAACGAAAACTCAAAGATTTCCTTGTTGAAAGTTGTTTTTATTAACCTTTCGGAATTTAGGTCTTAATTAAAAAAAAATTGACGTGTCATATATACCATTGTATCTTCAAATGAGCAATAAAGCTATGACTATGACTTAACTGGGTTTTTATGCATCTTGCCCATGATTCCATTGAAATATTGTATCTTCCCTTACCAAATATTCGCTCACCCTAACGGGTGAGCCTGAAACTATTGATTTTCAGGGGTTGAATGAACATCGAACGCATAGAGCCAACAAAACGGCAGTGTTAATTCCATTTCAAATTCATCCTGTTTCTGGCCAGGTAGTTGAATATCGTATTATAACCTTTCATACGTCGATCAATCCTATCTGCTTTTGACAGGCCTTGGCTCATAATAGATGATCCTTCTATCACAATCGAAGTATGATTTGAACTGTATGAATAGAAGGGTTATATTACGTTCATTAGTTAGTTTGAATATTACAAAAACAATATTATCTCAACAGGCAGTAACCAGTTGATTGTACAGTTATTATGTTCTGCATGAAATGCCAAACCCGAAAATAGAACTGAACATTTTCACAGTTTGCCTTCGGAAGAGAAAATACTTGGAAATGAAAAAAATCGCGACTTGTGGGATACCTCGTATTCAACCCAGGATTCGCGTTTCTTGGAACTTTGTGTATACTTTCAAACAGTATTTATTCCCCATGAATTTTTGTCAATCTCACAATGAAACTAGCACAAGTTTCAATAGGCATGCTGTGAAAAAGTGATTTTCATTGATTTTTCGCAATACATTCGAGCAAGTTGTGGGTTTAATGAATCATCTTCTGGCTTTCCTATTCTTCGAAACAAAAATAGAAATTACAACTTCTATGAGAGAAGTAGAATAAAAAAATTTCGTTGATAGACACGTGTACCTATATCATTCAAAGGCCTTTGATTCACTCACAAAAATAAAGAAAGAGTCCATCTGAAACACTACTCCCTTGCTATATAGCGCGACGGGCACTGGGTTACATAGAAATCACTTTTTCTTGCTCAAATTGTGTACCAAGCATATGAAAATTGATTCAATAGATAGCGTACCTAGGAACTATCTATACAAAGCAAATTAGAGACCCATTTGTAGACAAAATCTCACTCACTAGGATAATATTTCATTCCCACCCATACAAGATCTCGTTTCCCTCAGAGAAAATTACCTCTTCAGTTCTTCAGTGGGAAAATGGATAAGAGAAATATTCAACTTGTGACAAGTGAAATTCACTTGAATTTACTCACAATTAAATGAATGAATGCAAGATGCAAACCCTGGTGCATCCACTTATACCTGAATGAGTTTGGGAAAAATATGGCGAAAACCGATTGCTTGATTCCTGAGATCAGGAAAACTTCTGATCGCTATTGTAGATGGCGATCAGTCATATACCATATGGAGCTCAATTTTTACTACAGAGGAATGTGCAACCGAATATTCTACTACTGTTTATCATCTGCCTACTGAGATTTCGACAGCCATGACAGCCAATCAAATGCGTCTCAGAAAACGCGCATGTAACATGGAAACCTACCGTTAACAACCTGTCAATCCTGTCAGTGTCACCTGCTACCCTTGCAAGTTTTTAATTTTTTATATCAGTTTGTAAGACTAGACTTTGGTTCTGAACAAATATTCTTTGCCCATTCACTTTAGAATGTACGACAAAGTTTCCTTCTATTGAAAAAAACAGGCTAGTATATTAAAAGTGATAGACAGTGTTTTGGAATTGGGTATACATACATCAGTTATGCAACGATTTAAAATACGTATCACATCGATTTTTTCCTTCATTAGAACAGCACCCTGTTTTCAATCTCTCATTGCTAGGAGCTATAGTTTTTTTCAAAATTGTGTACCATAAAACAAACTTAACAAACCAAACGTTTCAAATTTTTATACACCTTACCGACTACATGAATTTCGGCAAAGAAGTTCCAGAAACTACAAAATCTAATACACAACGTGAAAAAGAACTTGTAATAACTTCAAAATTATTTCTACTTGTATAGACTTTCAAACACTGTTGAATGCGAAAATATAATTTCAGATAGTTTCAATTGACAACAATAAACACCAAAGTTACGTCAATATTACAAAACCGACATTTGACAGATTTTTGAAAATGCTCATATAACGCCTGCTATACAAAAATAAGAGAGCTTTCGTGATCTTCGATTGTTTTTCGCCAAAAAATTATAAACACTATCGAATCACTAGATACACCAGGGTTTACCAGGGTTGTTACCGAAATGTCAATTGTAACTGATGACAGACTTGTCACGAGTAAAATATTTCGAAATCGCCCCAAGATTATAGCGGAGATGTGTCGTAATTTATCCATTTCCCCACTGGAGAACTGAAGAGATTTTTATCTTCAAGAGCGAAATGAGGATAATTTATTCTTCACATAGCTCTCTATTTTGCTTTGTGTAGATATTTCCTATGTATGTTAATAATAATAATAATAATCGACTTTATTCACCAATGAGAAACAAGTTTGTACATTGGAAAAAGGAAAGGTGAATAGGCGAAGAATCAGCTGAAGCTGTTTTTCATCTTAACCATTGGAAGCACATGATGCTGTATAGAATTATACTATATAGAATATAAAGAAGAAAAAGATTATAATATTACTTATAATAATAATGTTATACATTTTTTCTGGTATTCCGAGAGAATATTAAGAAATACATGTATGGCGGTTTCTTGGGCGACTCCCATTCCATATTTTTTCTTGGGTTTCAGATACGAATATATTCAAAGCCAGACGACACTTACGAACACGAATTACTAATATTCTCATTTTTCCCGATTGTAATTTAATTCTACCCTCGTGACGGTGACGCGATCCCATGATTTGGTGAGGGACTACTAATCACTCCCGCTCAACGCGTCATTCTCGCTCGCTCGCTCAGATCTCTCGATCTTCTTTCTAGCGCGACTTCCGTTCAACTACCGAGAGCGACTTTTTCGTCCACTCTCAATTCGAGCCAACGCCCGTCATTTTTGCAGATTTTGCAAAAATCGCAATTCTTTCACAGCGTGCCACCTCGCCCACGCTGGATGAATGGAACCATTCGTCGGACTGATTCTGAAAAAATGTTTGTTTACTCTACCGCGTTAACTCATTTCTTTCTCTGGACCCAGCCATATTCTTCATTTATGAATATTTCGTGAGAGAAAATCTCAAATAAAATTCCTACACATTCGAATGAAACTCGTATACAGGGTGCGAATACTAACATGAATTTCATTTCCAATGCACAGCATTACACTGTCTGTTTGACGTTTCACCGATATAATTTTCACCGCACGAAAAGGAATTTGACAATTTTGAGTAGGTATGTCTGAATATTGAACGTGAAGTTGTTGTTTTAAATGTTGTTTCAACATCATACCAGTTGCCAATCCTTACAATTCAAACAAAAAATCGAGAGACATAAAATATTATGTTTATTGCACTAATGTTTTTTTATGAATAATTATCTGGAACATCCATTTTCTCTCAAAATTGATTTTATGAATAGTGTGGTGGTTCGAGTTGTACAGCTCATGCAGTTCAACTTGGCACGAAACTTCTTGTAGGCTGCTTGTTTCTCGAATCATACAAATGGGAAATTAGCATTCCATTCGAGTTATTCCCCATACATTTGCTACGGCTGCAGATGATAGCGAAATGACTAAACAAATAATATGAACTTCAAATTCGATGATATTCAAAATTTCCATTTAGGTACAATTGAATAAGTAAAAAGGGCTGTAATTGCTTGATATTTGACATTCCATTGAAGACCTGATCTATTGTGTGAAAATAACTACAACTATAACACAATGAAATCATTGTATTTTCAGGTGAGGCAATGACATTGAAGACATAAGATGTACCTCATCAACCTATCTGTCAAGATAGAGCAATTTTATGTTGTCGCCATAAAAAAGTTAGTTTTCTCTGAATTTTTTTCGAAACACATTCAAGCTAGCTGTAAGTCAACCTGTATCATTCGAAACAATATATCGTTATCATTTTGTACTGTTGTTTCAATAAGTAACGAATGTAAGGCAGCCTGTAAAATAGTTTCTTGGATAGATTTTTTGCAGATCACGATTTGTTTTACTCATTGTCAGGAATTTGAGGAAAAATATCTATCATAGTTCATATATTATAGTGATATCGCTTCTCCATTTCAATAGCACGAAAAGTAACAGCTCTTGAGAATAACAAGAAAGTGGCAAGTTGAAGATCATAGCAACAGGAATTACTGTAACGTTTAGGAATTTGAACATTCTCAAGATGCATTTATTGTTGAAGTGATAGGTGTTTGTGAAGAGGCAGGAAGGAATCTTCTTCACATCATGATATTACAGGAACAAGAAACATTATTATAAAGTTACTAAGCCAAATTATAAATGAAGACCATACGCCAGTTTACAAATATTATAATGATTGGAATATTGGAGTTTGAGGTATATTTCTCAGATTGTGAGATTTGTATCATACAAATTATTTTGCTGCTAATGAGTTTGAAAAGTGTCCTTCATATTATGTCGAAATGAAAATCCCATTTATTTTTTCATGAACAATAATGCCAGAGATCCGCTTTGGTTGAATCAGCGATAATGTATTCAACTGGCTTTATCTATTATTTCGATGCAGTGAGTGGAAATCAAATCCCAGTTTTAAGTATACAGTTGGAAACTAATTTTATAATTACTATCTGCCGCCATGACCACGGATGAGCTTTCGAATAATTGGACGGGCGAAGTAAATATTGATTACGTATAGGTCTTTCAGAAAATTTCAATATTTGTTTAGGTATATTTATGTGTGATGGAAAACGGATAATGGCATTGCATTAGGTATTTGCAATGTGATGATTTCGATGATCGGGAGGCACTCTAAATCTAAATTTGAGTTGGTAAACCAATTATCTATGGAATATTTGCATATTTTGAATCCCGTTGTTGATACTTGATGATAATCTGTACCCTACAGCACAATTTTATTCATAGAATATTCATAGAATATCCTCTGAGAATTTTTGAATATTCTCTGAGTATTATCACATGATTCAAATATTCTAGTCATGTTCTATGCATATTCGGAATTGACGATTTCGAATATTCTCAGCATATCTCTCGAATATTCCTGTAAATATTGTTTGAACATCTTTATTATGTGGTGGATCGATATTTTCCCCGTAGTTTTCTGGGTTTGTAAACTACCACAATCTAAAAAAATAGGGATCAATATTGAAATCTATACGAGTGTAGAAGGGTAGATTTTCAATCTACCCCGAAAAGTTGTTGCGTCTATTGAAAAACAATTCTTTCTGGATAGAACAAGTCCAATCAGTTAGTAACTTCTCGTATAACTCAAATCTTGCATATCGAAAAAATAACATGGAACAAAAATATCATACTATTTGCTATTAAAAAAGTAGGGAAATATCTTACGAATTCTTAGGGCCGACAGTGTTCAATAGTTTACCGCTGTACACGAAATTGCAATAAAGTATAGGAAATCATTTAGCTTGATGACACAAATTATTATTGATAGAAACTGAGGATACCCCAATATTGCCATTCTCGAGAATATCGGGTATTTTGAAAACTGGGTAGTATAAGTATCATCAACTTTGATATATACACGAAATTCCTCAAAACATTTGTATTTTTATTGAAAATTAATTAAACTTATACTCATTTCGAAGGAGGTGTCATAAGAATTCTTCTTCTACCAAAACAAAACCTAGGACAACGAATAATGCCACACAAATATTTTACCATTTTCAATTTTTTTCTTGGTGATCCATCCCATTCATAAATCAATCAAAGGAAGGAATCACATTTCCACCCCATGCGAGTGAAATTACCGTATTAGGAAAATGCTCATTTCAGTGAAAATATTTTCAGCTATATTGTCATGAACTAAAAATACCGAATGAAATGTAATAATCCCAAAATAAACTCTGGTATGGAGGTATTTCAATTGAAATGTTTCGCATTAAATGTCTGCGTATTTGTTGGATGGAAAAAAGTTTGGGTTTAGTAAATTCCTAGAATTTTTATTCGTGTTTCGGTGAAATATTTCACGATGGGCTGTGATGTGCGCAATGCCTAATTGAATTCCTGTCGATGAAATTCCAAAAAAAAACTACTTCAATTCGAATTGAAAGGAACTATATTTTAAATATCGAAGGACTTTGAATAATATGGTATTTTCAGTACTATACTTCATTTAGCTTTCTTTTCAACAATAAAATCTTACAGTCATTTCCGAAAAAAAGCACACAATTCGAGAATACGTGATTTTTATAATATAGTGCCCGTTGCGCCACACAGGCGGTGGAGTACACATCCACACTAAGAAGAAAGACCGACATTGTTTTCCTCTCTTCCTCCATAACAGTTTATACGCAGTCGAATTCTAAGCGAATAGCTAATTTTTTCCTTTTGATTTGGATTTCACAGATGCAACCATCTTGAAACATCACTATAAGATCAGATACCCTCAATTTCTGTTTCCCGCCATACCTCTTTCTTGCTATTGTTGAAGTTTCATTCCATTTTTCTGCGTGATTTCCATTAGAGAAAGAATGTGTTCTGAAAATTTGAAACAACCAAGCTGTCTGTTCCTGATGTACATTTTGTGGTCAGTATTTGAATGAATTGATGGAAGTAGCCTATTATGTGGTGGAAGATCACCATGGAAATTATGAACTAAAACTTATTTTGTTTTTATAACACTTATATTGGTAACTAACATAACAGCATTTCGTATGGACATCATCAAACGAAGACCATTAACTAATTCATGAACATAACATAACATTACATAAGTAATAATAAAAACAAATAAAAATGAAATATGTAAAACATAGAAAGTTTCACTTCTCAATTCTCGACCGGCTATTTGTACGCAAATTTGTTTCTTATATCACGGATTTGGTCTATAGGAGAAGATTACTCTTTTTAGCTACCCGAGGTTTCGCTAATTTTTATATGCTTTTTCAAGGGCTACAACATATGAACATCGAAAAGTATGAATATAAAATATAAGGTACATACATGTGCTACTTGAGGTTTTCCTTGATCAATGAAAGAATTAGATGAAACATGAGAAATGTGAATTTTGTCAATGAAAGGTGAAGTTATCGATTTTCAAATTCATGGTGTTCTCTATATTGACGACAGTAATATACAGTTGTATTCAGTTGTTATATATAATCGTAACAAAAAATATATCGGTCAAACAAAAATAGTTTTAAAACACGAATAGCTCTACACAGAAGTGACTGTAAAAATATGAGCCAAAATTCATGTGCATTAACTAAAGATTCTATTGAAAATAATCATTAAATTAATTATAATAAATAAATTCTTCATATTGAAAGGAACTTGATCAAACGTCTCATTTTGGAAATGACTGAAATTAAAACGAGAAAAAACAACATGAATAAGAAATCAGATATTGGGAGCCTCAGTAGGATGCATTCGTTTCTATTAAACAACTGAATACATCCCGTATATAACTATCTTCAGTAAAAAAACTATGAATTTCAAAATCGATAAACCTCAAGTAGCACATGTATGTACCTCATATTTTATATCTTCTACAGGTCGAATCTCTGATACAAAAAACAACTTTGTATGTATATATATATATATATATATATATATATATATATATATATATATATATACATACAAAGTTGTTTTTTGTATATATATATATATACATAGAAAGTTGTTTTTTGTATCAGAGATTCGACCTGTAGAAGATATAAAATATGAGGTACATACATGTGCTACTTGAGGTTTATCGATTTTGAAATTCATAGTTTTTTTACTGAAGATAGTTATATACAGGATGTATTCAGTTGTTTAATAGAAACGAATGCATCCTACTGAGGCTCCCAATATCTGATTTCTTATTCATGTTGTTTTTTCTCGTTTTAATTTCAGTCATTTCCAAAATGAGACGTTTGATCAAGTTCCTTTCAATATGAAGAATTTATTCATTATAATTAATTTAATGATTATTTTCAATAGAATCTTTAGTTAATGCACATGAATTTTGGCTCATATTTTTACAGTCACTTTTGTGTAGAGCTATTCGTGTTTTAAAATTATTTTTTTTGACCGATATATTTTTTGTTACGATTATATTAAACAACTGAATACAACTGTATATTACTGTCGTCAATATAAAGAACACTATGAATTTGAAAATCGATAACTTCACCTTTCATTGTCAAATTTCACATTTCTCATGTTTTATCTAATTCTTTCATTGATCAAGAAAAACCTCAAGTAGCACATGTATGTACCTTATATTTTATATTCATACTTTTTGATGTTCATATATTGTAGCCCTTGAAAAAGCTAATAAAAATTTGTGAAACCTCGGGTAGCTAAAAAGAGTAATCTTCTCCTATAGACCAAATCCGTGATATAAAAAACAAATTTGTGTACAAATAGCCGGTCGAAAATTGAGAAGTGAAACTTCCTATGTTTTACATATTTCATTTTAATTTATTTTTATTATTACTTATGTAATGTTATGTTTATGAATCAGTTAATGGTCTTCGTTTGATGATGTCCATACGAAATGCTGTAATGTTAGTTACAAATATAAGTGGTATGAAAACAAAATAAGTTTTAGTTTCCAATTTCCATGGTGATCTTTTACCACATGATAGGCTACTTCCATGAATTCATTCAACTACTGACCACAAAATGTACATAAGGAACAGACAGCTTGGTTGTTTCAGATTTTCAGAACACATTCTTTCTCTAATGGAAATCACGCAGAAAAATGAAATGAAACTTCAACGATAGCAAGACGGGCACTAAATTATAAAGATCACGTTTTCTCGAATTGTATGCTTTTTTTTTGGAAATGACTGTAAGATTTTATGGTTGAAAAGAAAGCTGAATGAAGTTGCTATAAATTTTGTTTTAATAGTACTGAAAATATCATATTAATCAAAGTCCTTCGATATATAGAATATACTACCTTTCAATTCGAATTGAAGTAGTTTTTTTTTGAATTTCATCGACAGGAATTCAATTAGGCATTGCGCACATCACAGCCCATCGTGAAATATTTCACCGAAACACGAATAAAAATTCTAGGAATTTACTAAACCCAAACTTTTTTCCATCCAACAAATACGCAGACATTTAATGCGAAACATTTCAATTGAAATACCTCCATACCAGAGTTTATTTTGGTATTATTACATTTCATTCGGTATTTTTAGTTCATGACAATAGAGCTGAAAATATTTCCACTGAAATGAGCATTTTCCTTATACGATAATTTCACTCGCATGGGGTGGAAATGTGATTCCTTCCTTTGTTTGATTTATGAATGGGATGGATCACCAAGAACAAAATTGGAAATGGTAAAATATTTGTGTGGCATTATTCGTTGTCCTAGGTTTTGTTTTGGTAGAAGAAGAATTCTTATGACACCTCCTTCGAAATGAGTATATGTAAGTTTAATTAATTTTCAAGTAAAAATATATCACCTAGAAGATGGCAAATGAGACTTTGCCGAAACGTTGTGACAATTATCCTTCGGAGGTTCAAAACCACAGAACACGAAATGAAACCCTAAAACACAATTCATCATATATATATATACAAATTAGTGGATATTGGGGAGTGCAGCACGTCAAGAGAAAACTCTTTTTAGACATACTTAGAAAAGTTTTCTTCTGACGTGCTGCACTCCCCAATATTCACTAGCTTGTACCTAACTAGACCTAACTAGTCAGCAAAGACTACCTATTTATATATATATATTTATATATATATATATATATATATATATATATATATATATATATATATATATATATATATATATGTATATATATATATATATATATATATATATATATATATATATATATATGCTGGCTGGAACTTCCGGTTGATCCGCGTCTGGAAAGATTTACTTGTCTACGTTTCGACTCCCATTTCGGAGCCATTTTCAAGACTGAGTGACCTTGCGTCTAGGTCTGAGTTGTCTCACTAGCTGGCTATCATCACTGGAGATCGAGGATAGAAGGTTGGTGGGATTTAAGGGTTCATTAGTAATTATGGTAGGATCAGGTATCGGACGGTCGATGGGAGGTTCGAACGGATTAGTTCCCAAGTCGGAGTGAATAGAAGTATGTCGGACCAAAAGTGGTTTCCAGGTATTGGGGAGTCTTTGAGAATCGTCGCGTTTATTGAGACAGTTGGGACGTTTTTCGATTTCAATGGCTTCACGGGTAATTCTGGTTTGGAGGGTTTTGGCTGTGGCAACGGTTTTGGTGTTTTTGAAATCTATTTTGTGGCCTGTTTCTAAATGATGTTGGAATAATGCTGAGTTTGTGTCAGAATTACGGACTGCTAGTTCGTGTTCATATGCTCTACAGGACACTCGTCGGTTGGTCTGGCCGATGTATGTTCTGGGACAGTTAAAGCATGGTATTTCATATATTCCTTGGGTTTCATTGGGGATTGTGTCTTTGGGTGTTCGAAGGTAGGTGGATATTTGGTTGTTAGCTGTGAAAATGGTTTTGATGTCATGTCGTGTCAGAATTCGACTTATTTTATCAGTAACACCATGAATATATGGAAGGAAAGCTTTTTGTCGTTCAGGTTCGTCCTTCGGGGGTCTAGGGTGAAGATCTCGGGTTTGCTGGAGTTTGATAGACTTGTGGATTTGGGAATCGGAAAAATCGTTTTGGGTAAGATGTGTCAATGGCTCTGGTTTCGAAGTCCACCATGTAGAGGTTTGCAAGAACTGGGGAGAGGGGGGAACCCATCGGAGCTCCTTTCACTTGTTTGTAGAATTTGCCCTGAAATAGAAAGTATGTACTGGACATACAATGGCTGATGAGGTTGAGATTATCTCTAGAGATTTGATGCTTGGTTTCCAAAACACTCAAGGTTTCAGCTAAAGGAATATTCGTGAAGAGAGATGCTACATCGAAGCTTACGAGAATGTCTGTTGGTCGGATATTGAAGGTTTTGAGTGTTTCAATGAAATGAAAAGAGTTTTGGATATACGACGAACACTGTTCTACTAGAGGTTGGAGGGTGTTAGCTGAGTATCTGGAAAGGGGTTGTGTTGGGCATCCAACCCCCCTCTCCCCAGTTCTTGCAAACCTCTACATGGTGGACTTCGAAACCAGAGCCATTGACACATCTGAACTCAAGCCCACTTGCTGGCTCAGATACGTAGATGACATCTTTGCCATTTGGCCACATGGGTTTGAAACCCTACCAACATTCCTGACCCACCTTAACACCATTCACCCCAACATACAATTCACTATGGAAATAGAAAAGGACGACTCCCTCCCATTCTTGGATGTTCTCATCAGGAAGTTCAACAATTCTTTCACTCACACCGTCTACCGCAAACCAACCCATACAAACCGGTACCTCAATGCCAAGTCTCATCATCACCCAGCACAATTGAATTCGGTTCTGAATTCTCTCATACATAGGTCCTTCAAACTCACCGATAACCACAATAGACCCAATGAAATGGAAAAGCTCAAATCCGCACTTACCCAAAACGATTTTTCCGATTCCCAAATCCACAAGTCTATCAAACTCCAGCAAACCCGAGATCTTCACCCTAGACCCCCGAAGGACGAACCTGAACGACAAAAAGCTTTCCTTCCATATATTCATGGTGTTACTGATAAAATAAGTCGAATTCTGACACGACATGACATCAAAACCATTTTCACAGCTAACAACCAAATATCCACCTACCTTCGAACACCCAAAGACACAATCCCCAATGAAACCCAAGGAATATATGAAATACCATGCTCTAACTGTCCCAGAACATACATCGGCCAGACCAACCGACGAGTGTCCTGTAGAGCATATGAACACGAACTAGCAGTCTGTAATTCTGACACAAACTCAGCATTATTCCAACATCATTTAGAAACAGGCCACAAAATAGATTTCAAAAACACCAAAACCGTTGCCACAGCCAAAACCCTCCAAACCAGAATTACCCGTGAAGCCATTGAAATCGAAAAACGTCCCAACTGTCTCAATAAACGCGACGATTCTCAAAGACTCCCCAATACCTGGAAACCACTTTTGGTCCGACATACTTCTATTCACTCCGACTTGGGAACTAATCCGTTCGAACCTCCCATCGACCGTCCGATACCTGATCCTACCATAATTACTAATGAACCCTTAAATCCCACCAACCTTCTATCCTCGATCTCCAGTGATGATAGCCAGCTAGTGAGACAACTCAGACCTAGACGCAAGGTCACTCAGTCTTGAAAATGGCTCCGAAATGGGAGTCGAAACGTAGACAAGTAAATCTTTCCAGACGCGGATCAACCGGAAGTTCCAGCCAGCACATTTCTGACCGCGGAAGCCTAGCCGATCAAATATATATATATATATATAAATATATATATATATATATATATATATATATATATATATATATATATATATATATATATACATATAAAGAGGTAGAGATTTGAATCGACTGAACAGATTATGAATTATGATACAAGAGATTGTGTCGGGTTTTCCAGTCTAAGGAATTGGTGTATTCTTCATTTCAATTCGAGCTTTCGAGTCTATTTGGCTATTCTGCAGGAATATTATACAATCATAAAACAATTTTTGAATATCTGAAATGCAGTATAAGGGAATTAACTTACGAAATGTGAGATTGAAATAAGAAGCTGCAAATTCTATGTTTATCCATCACACTTGTATATATCTTGTAATATTGTTTGTATATATATTATATCATATATATATATATATATTATATCATATATATATATATATATATATATATATATATATATATATATATATATATATATATATATATATATATATATATTAAGGATTTTTTGTTCAAATAATTCTCCCATTTTCTAAAGGATGATCAGCAGAATGGAAATACTTTCCGAATTAAAACAATCTTACCGCAGAAAAGTTAAAAAAATCCCCCCAATTTTTCAACTCTACGAATTATACCCTACACTCAGGATCTGGTAACATTCAATCGACTTGTTGAATTTCCTCTCGAAATAATACTCGTATCCGAAGTGCGCAAAGTGAATTTCGAGTTCTATAATGGCGTAAAAGCTCTGATTATAGAGAAGGTTTTCAGGTCACGTCTTCAGTGGTTGTAGCGATAAAATATACTGGAATTCTCCAGGCAACGATTTCTCTCTATTGTGATCCGTTGAATGTGTTTGAAATTCAGATGGATTGAATAATTCTCTCCAACATCAATTGACGGATTTTGAAAAGTGTTCGAAAATGTAAAATCATTATATTAGTGTGGTTGAACGATCTCAGCTTTCCGTTCACTTTCAACGAGAATTATGTTGAAGCGGATGATATTAGATTCGGGATGGCATTTCAGACCTTCCTGGAGAAATTGTATTTCAGCATTTAGCATACACCCGAAAAAATATTTGGAATATCTGAGATATAAAAACAGAAGAGGGACTTTCCAACAAAAAAATTCTTACTCCTAGAAATATTCCTCCAATATTTATACTAGTTTGATTGAGAGGTGACATAGGGTTGGGAACATCTAGTGATGCCCTTGAACACGCCATTTTTGCGCTTCCCCTTCAAAAAAATCTGTTTCACCTATCTAATGTGAATTGGATGAAATAGGAAATTCGGGTATCATAAAAGTGAATAAGTGAATAGTAATGCGCCATAAAATAGTAATAAGATTTACAATTTAAAATTTCACGTGGAAACTATGATATTTTCCAACTAGAGACTACTTTCTTATTTCATATTTTATTTTATTTACTTATTTAAAACTAATATCACTTGCAACTGACACGTGTTTTGCTATCAAATGTAGCATCTTCAGGACAAGATCATTGGGACTAGCGTGCAATTGATTCCGAGAAAATTCTTACTTTCATACTAAAGATCTCAACTAACATTTTTAGTTATAATTACGTTGATCTTACCTTCGATCAGGTCGGCGACCTTTCTGAAAGAAGACTAGATTATGTAATTTTTACCTTGTAATTACCATTGTGGGAAAAAAATTCGAATTAATTTGGACGTCGAAAATTGGAATATTTGGACATTTAGTTTACTAGGTTGAGGGTAAAAATTGGAAATTTTGACATGAAATTGGTCAGAAACAAGTAAATATCAAGCTTAAATCAACCTTTCTGTTACCAATTATTCCCTTGGACGAATGAGTAAACAAAGAGAGGTTTCTTTATATGAATAGCATACATATATACATATTATCTCTATCTCAACTTCTCATAATTTGGTTGCCACAACGAATCAGCTATGGTCTACATAAAATGCTGACAATAAGTATGGGAATATAAAAATTATTATCATACGGTAGCTACATGCTCTCTCTTCAACAATATTCTCCTTGCGGCGCGAAATTTTCTGTAATATGATGGTTCTTACCTTCATAAAATTCACGGGCTTCTTTAAATATGCGATTTAATGCAAAAATAATTTAGATTGATTGCACATGCTTAAATTTTTTCTCCAAAAAACACTCTTTTAGCAAAGTTATGGTTTTAAAATGTCATATGCAGCCATTATTTAGAAATAAATCGTCAGAATGAACTGACATTCAATATATTATCGATATTTATTGATGGGTAAAACATATATTCTAATTAAATATGGCGTGATTTTTGAAATGTACCTATGAGTCAATATTCTTCTTCTTACGGTATGAAATCAAGTTAATAATGGAACTATTAGACCTGTTAAATAACCTTTATATTCCCTGACCGTAACGGCTTATATCTAGTCACATTTAGGTAACTATTCACCAAGAGAGAATACCAAAACATTCATTGGGTTATGATGACATTAGCTTCGTAAATTATACTTTAAATAATACCAGAATTCAAACCGCCCCAATCCTTGCGACGCCGACGGTTGGGTCATTTTCGAAGGAGAAAATAGGTAATTTCTCACATGTTTCTTGCTCTAAAGTGGCTTATGGAATTTGAAGGGGATACTGGTGATTACTTTCCTGTAATTAACCAAGGTTGCTACTTATAAATTATTTATACTTTGAAGTTGAATATTCAAGGCCTGTACTACCAGTATTATCCTTTTTTTAGACATTTCTCCCCGGCATGTGGAATAACTGTCCTAAAATGTAAGTTGGGATTCTCATCGTGTATTTATAATGCATTCGTTGATTGATTCGTTCTTTTCAGATGGGTGTCATATCATCAACCTAATATGTATGCATATCATTTGATCTGGTCTGAACGAATTCTTCTAAGTTGATTTTATTTATAGCCATTCCTCAGGTATGCTTACCGACTATATGTCGAAAAGTTGTCAGTTTTCATCTCTTACAAGAAAGAATGCTTATGAATTTGTTTTGGGTTGACCCTTTCACAAGTATGTTGCGCAATAATAGTTTTGCTCGTGATCAGCGTCAGCTTTCCTCGGGGTATCATACACTTGAAGGGATATATTGTTGGTTTTTTGAAAGCAATGACTCTTATGTTGTTCCACCTGTCTGCAAGTGTGTCCGTTACGATAATTGGACATCAATTCCGGGACTTGTATCACCCTGCACTGGTACCTATTGCTCTTTGTAGTATTAGCCAGGAGGGTAGATGCTTTCTGAGAAGAGTAAGCCCATCAACCTACTGTGTAGGTATATAGTTGAGAGCTGAGCAAATGTTCTCAGACGATTCAATGAACATTTCATCTATTTCTTTGGAAAATAAATTATTATTGGGTGAAAAATTATCGCGACAAAATTATTTCTTCTACTCCCACTGCTTTGAAACAATCATTAGGTATTTGAAGGAAACTGTTGGGAAATAGCTCACATTGAAATACACGTGTATTATAAATCGATGGCAGCCGCTTCCGCCTCTCACAAAAATTATGTTGATCCCAAATAACATCACCGAGTGCTCGGTTTAGCTATCATTGATTGGATGTGTCAATTTTTTCAGAGGTGTTTTTTTTTTCTTTCATTCAACGTCAGCCTGTTTCCGCTACCAAGGCCAATCACCGATGCCGGTGAGCACACTTATCCCAACCGGAAATTTTGCCAAACTCTCTGGTACTCCAACCAGAGGTAGGGATCTTTTACGAGCCCAACATCCATGGACTCGGGACCGCCGGCGTTACTTCCCCTCCGAAGGACGGCATATCCTCAATATATCTTGTGCTCATTGATATATTGCCTGCGAGCTATGATATTATGCTATTTTGCTGAAATTGTAATGGCTTTCGACGCGGTCTTTCCCTGCATGAGGTCACCAATCCAAGAACGCACGACACTGCTTAATTTCGGATATCAAATGACTGTCAGTCAACCTGAAGAGCTGGGCCGTGCCCAGATGATAAGTTTGAAATCGACTCTTCAGAAATTTTTTTGTGTTCTGATAAGAAAGTTGTATGATTCATCCATATTCCCACTGATGACCTCAATCTGTGATGAAACAAAATTTTTACAAACTACTCTCCATTCATGTAGAAATATATTTTCAATATCATCCGTTCGATTTAAGTTTCATGTGCTTGAAATACAAATTGAAAATGTGGCTCAGAGCCTGTCGCACCATATATGCAGGAAAACAGCTGGTTTTAGGAAAAAAAATTAACGTCTATGAGTAATATACACTTATCAACAAAGGGGGTTAACTAATTATGTGATGTTATTCCTTTCAGAGAAGTTATAATTTTTGCATCAACTTGTAGAAAAAAAAGTCAAAAATGTTTTGATTTCAACTAGGTAGATTTTCATGATAATATACCGGTAAGGGTAGAAATCATTTATTTTATTTTCAACTAGACAACACAATCGACCGGTCGTTCCATCAAATACATCAAAATGGGCACTATACGCCAAGCAAACATCAATATGGTTCATTCCCTCGTAAATTAACTGAAAACCGCGAAACTAATAGCTGTCTACTACATTATACGCTTTAATTCACATTTATGTCTATATTTGCATCCATAATGATTATTCAAGGGTTGTTTGGTACGTTGTACAGCTAATAGGGTTATACAAAGTGTTCGGTTCATCGCTCAGTCTGCAAACTTGTTCTGCGAGATGTAATAACCGCAAACTATGATGAATGGACGGGAAAGAACGCCAAAGGAGAGGAAAAATATACGAGAAATGAGAAATATTTGGAGTCTGTTTAGGATTTAATTATTCACTTATTTAAATTCGGAACATGTTGTATATAGTTACATAAAATCATGTATATTCGATAAAATATCTGACGTGAGGTATGACTGTTGTTGCGGAAACGACTCTATAATGTAAGACTGATTACTGCCTATTTTTTCAACCTAAAGTTCAGTTCATCGTCTTTTATGAAGTCTTTGGTTAAATTACGTTTGTTGACCCACTAAGATAAAAAAAACACTTTGCAGGAACTCACGTATTTTCACCTCCTGAAGAAAAAATTTAAATGAAATTTTTGGCGCTCTAAATCAGTTTTGGAGATATAGGCTAAATTTCTGGTGATTACTGGCATTTCCCAGTACACGTTTCTGCGGCAAAATGACACTCGAAATGCCTCCTTCTTTTTCTTCAGCACAATCTACAAACCCTTAATCACCTGTTTTTTCGTTGATAAACACTTTCCATGAAAAAATGTGCCTTTTTTAGATGTCAGAAAAACAACAGATCATGGAACTTGAATAATTTACCTGTGTATCTGTTCACCACAGCACGCATATGCCAAATTTTTCATGTTTTTGTGCTCGTTGAAGAAAAGTGCATTTTTTGTTAAAGAGTTAGTATTTTCACGATATGAATATAATCGAGTAGTTCTCATGTGAATAAGTTCAATACGAATAAGTAACACAAAAAAGAAATTTAGTGTATGCGAAAAATTAAAGCACGAATTCGAATGATTGTAAATGAACATTGGGCAATATTACTGTTATTTTTATATCTAACTTATCTGAATTCCAGGAGTTTTCTCGAACATGAATTCATCAGAAATATAATCTTTTCTGTTATTTGGTTATCAGAGCAATTGAAAATGCTTTGATCCATCTTATACCCTTTGGGCTGCAGAACACGAATTCTCTTTGCCATTGTTCGGAAGTTGTGGCCATTCGATGCTCGGAAAAATACATATTGTACCTTTTTTCTGTAGCCAAAAAATCATTCATCAGATAGGCGTTTCCCACCACTCGAATTTTTCTTTTTGCATCCAGAAACTCGTTTTCACTGTGGAACTTTATGACAATCACTGCTTCATATTGAATCTACACCTCGGAAACTTTATCTCATGTAACAATTCATTCAATCTGTTGAAACACTATTTCAACAAGGGCCACTCATAATAAGTATGTTTTTAATCAGAATGGTGGAGGCAGCAGGAGAAAACTAAGACGATCTTTCGGATTCCTAGCCACGCACGAATTGTATGAAGAAGGTGTTTCTAATAAGATGATGACTTGAAATCATTTTCGAAAAATTATATTACAAATATGTAGTAGAAAGAATGGAATAGGTAAGGAGCAAAATCTGTGATCTGAGAAACCAAGCATAAGAAAACAGATCCAGCCTTCCACGGGTAGCAAGAGACACCAAGTGATCTTATATCAATAAGGAATACGCCTTCACGACTTACGAACTCATTCATCCACATTGAGGAAACAGACTAACGGTGGCGGATCGAATTGGATGAGGATGTTTCACTGACATCAGAAGAATGATAATTTCTCATTGAATTGTTCTAACAAATTGTTCTATAATTTTGTTCGTTCCGTTAACCAGCTGACGAACGTCAACCCTCAGAAGTCGAAACTTGTGCGAGCAACCCAATGAACACAGATATGTGTCAGTCTTGTATCTATTATATAACACCGGTAACATAGGATGTGTCAGACATGTCATTTGTATAGTTCAGGTACTCCCCATTTACCACACGATGTCCGCCTCTACTGATGTAACATACACGTATCTGAAAAAAAATTAAACATGATTTCAGCATTCAGTGTTATGTGTCAGACATGTCTCTTGGAAATGTTTATGACATATTTCTTGAAAGGAACAAATTATTTGCACGAAAATAACAATTTCATTAATTGTCTATGTTTCAGACATGAAACATGTAATATATTTTTTCATTCCACTGTTATCTGTTTGATTCGTCTCACGGATCTTTGCGAGAATGATTCCTGAAACGAACAAATGAATGGCATGTACGCTAACATTTTCATTCATTTAATTTATGAAGTATGATACTTTATTAAATGAAATATGTTGTAAGTATCAAATCTCATACATTAGAAGAATAAAAATGTTAGCGTACATGCCATTCATTTCTATTCACTTTTGTCACATAGGTTTTGTTTCATGAATCAACTCTATTGGTTTTTCAATACCCCGGTAAAATGAAATGAATTGCATTAAATCATATATTGTTCGTCAATAACAAACATATTTCAAAACAAAAACACATTCCAGTTCATCATTAATTGCCTTTCATGGTCCTCCCTTGCAAACCTCAGCTTTGACTGCCGCAACCATTCACTCACTATATTCTCGAACTCTTCCAGCGAATGAGGGCAGTTGTCTGCTACAGCAGCTGAAATTATTAATTCAATGTTACACCATTAGAATTGAATGGGCGATACTAAAAATCCATGTCAACCAAGAATATCAGTTTTCTATACAAAATTCTGACAATTGGTTTACAGAATGGCAAAATGTATTTCGTTATATGAAATCTTCCTTGAGCAGGATAAATTCATCCTGCACGTGTTTCACTATACCATTGTCAAAATAACTGACTTTCTGTAAAAAAATGTAACTAGGTGCTGTAGGTTGAACGAACTTTCTGAAATTATATTTCATTGTGTTAATATTCATTATTACAGATAGTAGGTCTATTTGATGTTTGATGTGTTGAGATTTAATTCCAGATTGAATAGGTCAGGATATAGGTGAGCAAACTATATTGGTTTTATTTTTTGACTAATAGTTCATAGATCTACTTGCATTTTTTGGCTAATAATTCATGGATCTACTTGAGGCTGCTTGTTGGACTGCTCCCTTTCAGAAATCCAATTGGTGAGAAAGGCGGTGTGTGTGTGTGTCAGAAATGAGTGAAAAGTATTTTCCAAAAGGAAGGGGGCACAGAGCAAAAAAACAGACATTCAAGAATGAATGCAAATGATTCAGACAATTTAGAAGGGGAAATCATGGTTAATCAGTTGTAATAATATTTTGAAACTCAATTGATGTATCTTGATGATTTTTGATGACTTCAGATATAATAAAAATGACAACATTTCCTGAAAATATAGGAAGAATGGAATTGAATGAATCTGGTATGTTTTCATTGTCCATATTTTCTTTGGGGAGGGCAATATATCGTTGTGTCCATAAATATGTTGTATCTCCACTAAAATTAAAAAGCAAAACAGATTTAATTCAAATTATATATGTTCTTAGGGCAAAATGGTATATTTGCTATTAACTGTAGAAAGATTGGATAGAAAAAATCAACTGAATCACTGTTGTACTGTTTTATACATTCATTTTATAGCATTTCGATATATTACCCCCCCAAAAAGAAAATATGGACAATGAAAACATAACAGTTTCATTCAACTACATTCTTCTTATATTTTCAGGAAATGTGTTGATGAATACAATTATTCACCAATAATTCCTTCTTCTGAATCGTTAGAATCATTTTCATCTTTGTGCTTGAATGTATGTTTTTTAGCTGTGCCCCCTTTCTCTTCGAAAAGACTGTTCATCTTATTCTGACATACACACTGCCTTTTCCCTAGCAGTGCTCCTCACAGTGCTCCAAGATTCTGAAATGATGATCTGTTTTATATTTATTATGAATCAATGGCAATGTACTAAAAAAAATCTGAAAGGGAATAGTACTAAAACATTTGAAGACTAGGAATATTTTCTACAGTCCAATAACAAGCAACATCAATTAGATCTAGGAATTATTTGTCAAAAAATCAAACCAATATAGTTGGCTCAAATATTTCAACAAGCTGAACTTGAATCTGAAGACAAAATGATGCACTCTCTATTTGTTCGAATGTTCTGACCCAGTGAAGTCATAAAAGAGACTCGAAAAGAGATATATTTTCTTCCATTTTGTACGAAAAAACTATAAAGATACACAGAATCCTGTTCACCACAGCACCTCTTGACTTTTTTCTGCATTTTGAACAGGTTGTTCAATTCTCTTCAGCCAATGTTTATTCTTTCAGAAAATAGGTCAAATTTATAAAGGTTATTCTGGAAATCAAGAGAAAAACATCCTGTCTAACCTGAGACGTATTCTGAGAAAGCTCTCTATTCGCTGATGATGAAGACTATGGTTTATCACTTGAGGGATCCAGAGCATATCACTTTGCGCAAGTTTACGACGTTTCTGCAGTCTGCTTAGTTCATAGAAGTATTTTTTCCAGACATTTTTCGCACTAAATAAACTCAACTCCTATGCAGAACACACATCTCACAATTCTGCACAAACATTGATATCAAGATGATACAGTTTTAAAATGTGCTCAAATTCTGGTGGTACCTGAACTTCTATCAAAGTTTCACAAACACAAACATGATACTATAAACTATAACCTATAACCTCAAATACAAAATCTTGGCCTGAGCGCTTGAGTCAGTCTGACAGATCACAGTCTTCTTTTACCTGTCGTTAACTGGAAAAGAATGTTACGTGACATGAAAAAAGTTGTTTCCCGAAAATTTTCCAGTACCTTTCATTATTTGGGTAACTTATATATCCGGTACATATCTGGTTCATATCGTGATCAATGGCGTGCAATGTTCATCTATGTGTACAAATTTTGAACCCATACATATGTCATAAAACGAACAAAGTTGTTGCAATGAAACCATCTAGCACAGTAACAAATTCAGCTCTCTTATATGTCCGATATGTATATAGTGATATGCCATCTGAAAGGTACAGGTAGGTTTTGAATTATATGTCAGAAATATACCAAACGGAGATCATTGAAATGTCTCAAATTTGTTTCGGTGAACTCCAAATGGTATATGGCAGACATATGTGTGTTCATTGGGAATGGATCAACGAGGCCTTACCTTTTAACGTGCGATTACCCAGCACGGTGGCCCGGCGAGGATTCGAACCCCGGCATTCCGCTTTATAAGCAAATATGCTAACCACTACACTACCGAAACATAGAAGAATGAATAAAAACTGTTACACTTCCTCATAGGAGTTGTTATTCATAATGGACTATCACGCACATGACAAAGTAATCGATTTCCTCAAATACAAAAACATGTACTGTGTTTGTTCCGTAGTTTTCTGGGTTTGTTACCTACCACAATCCGAACACAGTCTACAATGGAGACATACACCCTCCACGAAATACACAACCTGTATCAAACATTATACCTTATGTCCCTCGTTTGTCTGAAAAGAAAAAGATATAATGCTAGAACAACTTCAAAACAACAAATACTTTGAGGTCAATACTGACACATACCAAACCAAAAAACACAACGGAAAACACAAAAAATTGTATTTATCAAATTCCTTGTTCGTGCGGTCAAAAATATATCGGTGAAACGGCTTGACCATTGGAAGTGAGAAAGAGTGAACACAAGATGTAAATCAGGAAGAGACAGATAGGTGGTTCTAAATTATCGGAACACATTCCTACCGCTGGAGATCACACAGTAGAATGGAACGACACTCGACAAATGGTTAGAACTAAAAAAACTTAACATATCTAAAAAAAAACGTGCTGAAATTCCTTCACATTTGAACTCGGTCGAAGATATAAATAACTTTTTTCTAAACGCTACAAGGGACATTCCGATGGACAATAACTTACTTGATTATTATAAAAACAATAAAAAAAGATATCAGGAACGAATTCATTTTTCAATTAGTAAACGAAGAAACTGTAACTGATATAATAAATAAAATTGGTAGTAAAGCCTCTGGAAATGATGATCTCAATATTACTATTATCCGGTTATGCTGTCCCCTAATAGTTCCCATCATTGTCCACATTATCAATGTGTGTTTATTGGTCGGATATTTTCCTTCAGATTGGAAATTTGCTAAAGTAATTCCACTCCCAAAAGTAAGTTCACCTAAAGAATATAGTGATCTGAGGCAAATAAGTATTTTACCAGTTCTTTCAAAAGTCTTTGAAAGGGCAATTGAATTTCAAATTAGAGACTTTGTTATTGAAAACAACATTTTACCTATGAAGCAATCCGGGTTCAGAAAGGGATATAGCTGCGCCACGGCACTCGCAGATGTTGTTGATGACTTATTGAGAACCATTGATGGTGGAAAAATATCTGTACTGATATTGTTAGATTTTTCGAAAGCCTTTGATATGTTGAATCATGATATTCTAGCAGCTATGTTTAAATACTATAATTTCAGTGAAACAGCTTGTTCCCTTCTCTCATCGTATCGAAACGACCGAAAACAAGTAGTACAAATCGGTAGTCAGATATCTACATTCCAGAGTATCACATGTGGAGTGCCTCAGGGTAGTATTCTTGGACCATTATTCTTCACTTTGTATACATCACTCTTTCCCAATTCGCTCAAGTTTTGTGACTACCACCTTTATGCAGATGACACGCAGCTATATTTCTCATTTCAATATACTGATGTATCCGATGCAATTCAGCGCATCAACAGAGATCTCGAGAAATTAGCCAACACCTCCCGACAGCACTGTCTGAAAATAAACCCTAAAAAATCGAAAACTCTTATTTTTTTGTAATGATAGTACTTTGGCACTAGTCAAGGATAGAGTGTTACTTGAAATTGTAGGTACCTCAATACCAATCGTAGCACACTGCAAAAATTTAGGTCTAGTCCTCGACACCAAATTGAGATTTAAAGAACATATATCCTCTAAACTGAAAACTGCATATGCCTCACTCAAAATGATTTATTCCCAACGGCAATTTCTCTCGTGTGATATGAAAAAATTGTTATGTGATTCGCTAGTATTATCACATTTCAATCACTGCGATGAAGTGTACGGTCCTTGCTTAGACAGTAATGACTCGAGACGAATTCAGAGGCTTCAAAATTCTTGCGTTCGATTGATTTATGGAATAAGAAAATATCACCACATCTCAGAGAAGTTTAGGAAAATGAAATGGTTGCATATGTACAACCGACGAACTCTACATTTTGCATGTTTGGCCCATAAAATCTACTTAACGAAAACACCCCCCTATTTACATAACAAATTAACTCACAGAACAGATATTCATAATTTGAATATCCGACAAAAAACCCTTCTTCGTGTGCCGGGACATAGGAGAATGATTTTTAAACGGTCATTCTCCTATGGCCTGGCAGTCTGTATCAACAAACTACACAAATTAGATCCTACAGTGCTAACTTTATCTACCAAATCTTTCAAATTAAAATACGGAAAATATCTTTTGTTCACACAAAAATAAACTTTTTTATGAATTCATATCTCCTCTGTCACCCTTCTTTACCTTTTTCTATCTCACTCGCCTCTTTTCCTTTCCTCCCTCCTTGTTCTCTTTTTCGTTTTCTTCTCGCACTCAGCCTATTATTTGCTTCTCAAATCTATTTTCTCAATCTCGCTGGCACTGGTGGAAGAACAGGGGTGGATTCGTCCACAACTGAACCAGTTGAAGCCTTTTATCCACATTACAGTAACACTATGCTGTTGTAAACTTCAAATTATGTGGATGATAAATGTTTAATTATTAATTATTATTATTATTAAATTATGACGAAAGGGAGCAATGGCAGGAAACGAAAATGGAAGGAATTGGCTTTCATCATGCTGTCTGGTGAAGAATGCATATCTATGAGTTCGCTTGATATGGATCGCGGATGGCTGCCCCTCCTGAAGGACAAAATATTATGTCAAATCTGAAATATTTGACAAATGTCAATTACGAAGATTGTCAATTGTGAATTTGCATATAAGTTTTGGGAAAGGAAGGCAAATTCCTGTTCAAATGCAAATATCTCTTGTTGACAATATAAATATATATAAATATATATTTTATCCTATTACATTTTTGATATGCATAATTGAGTTATACAAGAAGTTGCTGACTAAATATGAGTATAATTAATATAAAATTATAATAATAGTATAAATTCTCACATTTGAAGATCTACAATAAATGATATTTTCATGAATTGTAAAGGACATATCCTTCAGGAATCTGATACGGTCAGTTTTCCACGAGATATCATCATAGTCTTGGGTGCTTTAATGGTTTTGAACGTAGCTCGATTGTGAAATACGTTGTATATAAGAGTGAAATAGAAAATGAAAATAAATATTACTGTTTGAACATCATTATTTTGTAGTGGATTTTCTCCGTATTCTTCTGTGTTTCTAACCTACCATAATTTGAAGAATTAAGGAACTGTTTTTCAATTGACACAGCAAATTTTCGGATACATTGAAAATCTGGCCTTCTACCTTCTAAAAACCGAGAAAACTGAAAAAATTATATTTTTATGCGAAGTTGAATACAATAGTTTCCTAGCTGTATTTTGATAAAGCATGATTGTAGGTTACCAATGGATTCGTTACTGAAGTATATAACTGTAGGTTCTGAGTTGAACCAATGAACCTTTCCTAAGACACCTTCAGATATAACAAATAATATCAAAGAATGGACACAAAATTAGAAACACATCCATATTGCAAGCCACCACTGATGATCCAGTTCTCGCGAATATCGAAGACAGAACAGTCAACAGTGGAGGAAATATAAAATACGGGATCCGTACCTGAGAATATTTTTGCCATCATTCAACTCAATTTCCATGTAAATGAATAATTTGGAACCCCTTGGTACTAAAAGGATTTCAATGGACATGAGTCAAGCAATAGAAATTTTATTTCGGCCTGACCTTCCTTGGATGAAGTTTTTTTTATTGAATGTTTTAAACCTATCTACTTGGTTTCTCATGGATAGTCTATTGATGGTCTGAGAGGACTGCAACGGTTTCTTTCGATGTGAGGTTTTCTGTTCGTTTCTCTGTTCCTAACAAACCTGGAGATCCAGGGATATCACCTCTCCACAACTATAGCAGAATAGGTGACCCAACTAAGTGAAGATCGGTCCGGAAAATGTAATGTCACTCGTTAGGGACACCTGACATTTTTCAAGCGGTATGAACGCTCTGAGTGGAATCAAATCAACCTCATTACTTCAGGGGTAATAAGAAACCTCATCTCACAACCAGAGGTATATCGAATCAACTTCCGTTACCCACGTATTTTCAAATCCCTTTTCAGAGTGAATATAATTTCAGCTCGTTAATTGCATTTCAGAACAACAACGGTTTCCTCTCCTGCATTCTGACTTCGTGAGAAAGCCAGAAAAGCATGGTAATGGGACTTTGCAGCTCCTGTAATTTGCCTCATGTAGTCACATTCCATAATTAAATATATTCAGTTTGAAACTTTGATATCAATTCAATTGGGTTTATATAAATTTTCAGTTTCGCTTGGATTTGAAAGCATTCGGTGTATGGCAAAATTTGTTTCAACTCCAAATTATATAGAAGTTCAAACTGTTGAATGCAACTCTACCTATAATGATGATTGCGTGACATTGAATGAATACAGAATTGAACAAATAATATACAACTGCCTGTAAGATCTTCACATAGTACCCCTAATATATGAAGATCTCACAGGCAGTTGTATATCATTTGTTTATTATGGATTTTAATCAAGAAACGGCTACTTCCATCCAATACAGAATTAATTGTAATGAATTGATCTGTCATTCATCAAGAAAAATATATTGACATCTTTCTTTATAGACCTAACCTCTGTCTTCGATTGTGTGAACCATACAAATCTTTTGACCGAAGACCGAAGCATATTTTTACGGAGTGAAAGGAATATGATTGTATATGATGATATCATATCTGGAAGACAGACAAGTTGTTCCATTTGAACATACACAAAGTGGAGAAAAGCAGTTGCTGAGAGGATCACCTCAAAGATCTATTTAAATTCCACTGCTTTTTGTGAACGCACTCTTTGGGAATTTTTATCACAATGCAGATGATCCGATTTGCAGCAAAAATATTGAATAGAAGGGTTACTTCTTCCATGGAAATCACATGGCATCTTCCGAATTGAGGGCAACCGGAACTCGCTATAATCAGAGAGAGAAAGAGCGATTTGAACTTTCATGGTCAGTTATAGATACTCCACAGAACCGGAGTTCAAATTAACCGAGGTCAGTTCTAAAGCAACAAACAATTCTATTTGCTGATCTTGACACCTGAACTGAGTTTGCTCGAAACACAGAATGAGTTGTGAGACAAAATCGAGCGGGTAGACATTTTCAATTATTTATAATCGAAGTTCAACCCCCTTTAATCAAAACACAGTTCCTTCTGAGTGGAACACGTTCTATTAGTCAGGAACATCTCGTAAAACTCAAAGGACCCCGCAAAATCCTTATTGAATTTGGGTCTCGGTGGATTCTTAATATTTTTGATATGATGCAGTCCAAGTAATTCTCAACAAATGTTACCATTGCGTCAACCCCAAAAAATGAACAGTTTTGCCGCTAGGGGTCGTTTAAATCACCCTTTTCTCAGAATAGACTATTCATTTTCGAAACCGGGAACGACATTTTCACTTGTTTTATTGTAGATGATGTTGCATATGATTATATTCTTTTGTAAAAAAAAACTTCACCTCCCCCCTCTTCCCCTACCCTCCATTATGAAACGTAAAAAAATGATATATGGATTACTTTGAAATGCATCGTCGGATGTTTGAATATGTTGTAATTAGGGAAATAGCACTTTATCGTGATTTTCCCCTCCCCCAAGGGGTACAAAACCAAAAAAATAGGTGGATTTTTCTGAATTTTTGATATGTTATAGTCCAAGTAATTCTCAACAAATGTTACCATTACCATCCCTAAAAAATTGATAGTTTTGCCGCTAGGGGTCGTTAAAATCACCCATTTCTCAGAATAGACTATTATCCAAACCGGGAACGACATTTTCACCTGTTTCATTGTAGATGGTCTCGGTAGTGTGGTGGTTAGCATATCTGCCTATCAAGCGGAAGGCCGGGGTTCGAATCCTCGCCGGGCCACCGTGCTGGGTAATCGCACGTTAAAAGGTAAGGCCTCGTTGATCCATTGCTCGCACAAGTTTCGACTTCTGAGGGTTGACGTTCGTCAACTGGTTAACGAAAACGAACAATTTTAGAACAATTTTAGATAATATTGTATATGATTATGTTCTTTTGTAAAAAAAATCTTCACCCCCCTCCAACCTTTTCACCCCCACCACCTATTATTATGCAACGCAGAAAAATGAATCTGGATTATTATGAAATGCATCGTCAGATATTTGTATACACATGAATTAGAGAAACAGCACTTTCTCATGACTTTCTCCCCTCTCCCGAAGGGAGCAAAACAAAAAAAAATTGTTGAATTTTCTTAATTAATAATCTTAATAATTTCAAAAATGGATAGTTTTGTTGATGGGGCCGTTCAAAATTGATTATTTATTTTCAATACTAGGAATAACATTTTCACCCGTTTCATTGTAGCTAATGTTTTATTAGATTATGCTCAGAACAAATAAAAATTGCTGAATTTTTCTCAATTATTAATCTTAATAATTTCAAAAATTGATAGTTTTGTTGATAGGGGGCGTTCAGAATTGAGTTTTTATCTTCAGAACTAGGAATAACATTTTCACCCGTTTCATTGTAGCTAATGTTTTATTAGATTATGCTCTTTTATAAAAAATAGCCACCCCCCTTTCCCCACTACGTACTATGTAACGCAATTTTTTTTTCAAACCCTCACTTACCCCCAAAAAATTCTTGACTACTTATAGTTGCGTCATCAGAATTAACGTTTTAATGAACTTAGATTAAAATCGTACAAAAATGTTTGTGTGCTATGGGACAGAACTTCAGAATATATGCAAAAGTAGATTCAGCGTGCACCACTGGGTTATACCGTATATTCGCAAAATAAGTAGATATGTCATTTTATTTTGCATTTACATCGTTGTGATGATGATCTTTGTATATTAGGATTTCCATTCGAGTAAACATCTATCCATCTATATTCTATACCTACTGCTCTTTCTAAAGAAAATATTCATGCCCTTCTCCACCTATTGGATGTAGTAATGGATGCCGCCAACAGGCCTGCACAAGTTGATCCGAATCAAGCTCCACCGCAAATTCAAATTGTTGATGTTTAAACTTGTTGATGTTTGTATGATTTTTCTGATTTGAACTGAATTAAGCATTGATTTTGGCTACGGCTTTAGAAGAAAACAAGAATTATTTCATTAATGTTCTGAAAAGGGTCAGTGGGAGGTTTAAAAATTATTCTTTTGGAAGATTACAATAGGACTCATCGTTATATGCTATTGAGAAAGTACAATCATCGATCCCGCCTATAATTAATAGTCTATTCTGAGCAAGATATGACTTTAACGCCCCTAGCATAAAAACTATCCATATATTGGGTTCATCACCCAATTGATTTCTATTCACAATAACATGAACTGCATAACATTAAAAATTCAGAAAAATCCACCGATTTTTTTGTTTTATTCCCTTCGGGAGAGGGGAGAAAGTCATGAGAAAGTGCTGTTTCTCTAATTCATGTGTATACAAATATCTGACGCTGCATTTCAGAATAATCCAGCTTTATTTTTCTGCGTTTCATAATAATAGGTGAAGAGGTTGGTACCAAAAATTCAGAAAAATCCACCGGTATTTTTGATTTTGTACCCCTTGGGGGGAGGGGGGAAAATCACGATGAAGGGCTATTTCCCTAATTACAACATATTCAAACATCCGACGATGCATTTCAAAGTAATCCATATATCATTTTTTTACGTTTCATAATGGGTGGTAGGGGAAGAAGGAGGAGGTGAACTTTTTTGTTTTTTTCAAAAAGAGCATAATCATACGCAACATCATCTACAATGAAACAGGTGAAAAAGTCTTTTCCGGTTTCGAAAATGAATAGTCTATTCTGAGAAAAGGGTGATTTTAACGACCCCTAGCGACAAAACTGTTCATTTTTTGAGGTTGGCGCAATGGTAACATTTGTTGAGAATTACTTGGACTACATCATATGAAAAATTTCAAAAAATCCACCGAGACCCAAATTCCATAAGGACTTTTCGGGGTCCTTTGCCTATCAAAAAATAAAAGATCTAATGATTATCAAGTACATATCGTTATTATAGTTTCGGAATCAAATCTGTTTTTATACGAAGGTAGTAGTCCATACTCAAAGTGGAAGACCAATTTTATTGAAAGGAAACACGAAGTCATCTCCACAACATATTTAATTCCTAAAGGAACTATGTCCTAGTTAAGACATGTTTCGAACATATATATGTTCATCTTCAGTTAAGTACAAAAAGGCTGAAATAGAGTTAACAATGAGAAAACAGTAAAAGTGATTTTTTACATGATACTTACGAAAGTTGGGAGATCAAAATCGACAAACTACATATTAACTATCCTTAAACTACTTTCGAGAACCAGAGTGGTTCAAGAAGTTGAATTATATGTTATAATATGGGGGTGGAACCCCAGAATAATAATGAAAACTGCATTACAAATTGAAAATATTAACAAACACCATGCAAATGTGGCATGGGTAGACAACAAAATGGATGAAATCGTGAAACAAAACCGAGATATAAGCATCAAGGAGACAAGTGGAGGCACCTAGGAGGAATGAGGCAAATCAAAAATCCAAAAAAAATAGAAAACTATGAAAAGTTTGAAGGTTCATTTTGATATTTGACTGAACCTTCAAACTTTTTATAGTTTTCTAGTTTTTTTTTGGATTTTTGATTTGCCTCATTCCTCCTAGGTGCCTCCACTTGTCTCCTTGATGCTTATATCTCGGTTTTGTTTCACGATTTCGTCCATTTTGTTATCTACCCATGCCACATTTGCATGGTGTTTGTTAATATTTTCAATTTGTAATGCAGTTTTCATTATTATTCTGGGGTTCCACCCCCATATTATAACATATAAGTAACTTCTTGAACCACTTTAGTTCTCGAAAGTAGTTTAAGGATAGTTAATATGTAGTTTGTCGATTTTGATCTCCCAACTTTCGTAAGTATCATGTAAAAAATCACTTTTACTGTTTTCTCATTGTTAACTCTATTTCAGCCTTTTTGTACTTAACTGAAGATGAACATATATATGTTCGAAACATGTCTTAACTAGGACATAGTTCCTTCAGGAATTAAATATGTTGTGGAGATGACTTCGTGTTTCCTTTTTCAATAAATCTGTTTTTGTTTTCAAAATTTCTTCACAAATATTTCTCTTTTCGTTAGTTTTTAGGAATCTGTCGAAGATTTGATTGTTGACATATGATATTGTCTTTCAAGAGGGGTAGACATGTTCGACTTATATCAACAGATTAGGATGAGATGCAATTATCTTCCAACAGCATGATAAAAGCAGATTCATTCAAATTGCTCACCTTTGTCATAACTTGAGTGTCATTTTTTCTTCTGTGTGATCTTCATTGGCAGTTAGAATGTGTTCTGATAATTTATAACTACCAATCTGTCTGTTCTTGGTTTCGTTTCCGAAACTTCTTCACAAATATTTGATTTTCGTAATTTTTGGAAATCTGTCAAAGATTTTATTTTGGACATTTTATTTTGTCGTTCAAGAGAGGTAGACATGTTCGACTTATATCGACAGAGCAGGTTGATATGCTAGTATCTTCCGACAGCATGTTAAAATCAGATTCATTCAAATTGCTTTCCTTTGTCATAACTTGAGTGTCATTTTTTTCTTCTGTGTGATCTCCATTGGCAGTGAGAATGTGTTCTTATAATTGAAAACCACCAATCTGTCTGTTCTTGATGTACATCTTTCGTTTACTCTTTCGCACTTCCAAAGGTCTGGATGTTTTCGCCGATATAATTTTGGCCGCACGTAATTCGATAATAATAACTCTTGGTGCGTTCTGTTATATTAGTTGGTTTAGTGTGGGTTAGAATATTCCAATTTTAATTATTATTTTTTAGATTTTGGTGGGTTGAGGACCCAAAAAATCTAGGAAGAAAGAATTTATTGACCGGAAGATTTTCAAACAGATTTTTTTTTATGTTCGGGGGGTCAACTTTACGCGCTATGACTCGATAAATAATCATGGCAGGATATTTCGCTTTATCGCATTCTTTTTTTATATAGTCTTGTTCGTGAAAGTGGGATTGCATTTTCTGGTTCGAGGCCTTGAAAATGAACAACGAGTCGAATTATGAAAAGAATGATTTTTTTTCGAGTGATTTCCATCATTTCTAAGCCGACCTTTCAGCCTTCACATCCCGAAAACAAGTGAATTTCACCATCTGGCAAAATCTACTTATGTTGCTATAGAAAATGTTGAATAGACGATGAGAAACTTTTCCTAGAGATAAATTACCCAGTCATCGGCATGGTAGTCAAGATTAGTGAGCCTCTGAAGGAGCTAGCCACTCGCGCTAGTGAAACATCAGGAAGAAATTCTCCAAAACCTCCAAACCCGAAGAAAAGTAGTAATACTACCCTAACACCAAATTAATATTTTTGCACTCGACGCGCGTTCCGATCATCTTCAGGAGAAGTAAATTGATACCGAATCTGAAGCTAGGGTTAGTTATATATACCTAAAGTTTTTTCGGTCCGCTATGGACTTTGTTTGTTACTGCTAATTATTCTACTTAATTTCTCGAAAATGAACCAATGCAGTCACTACTTGCAAAGTTGTTGGTCCGTCATCTGTTATTATTAGTTATTCTGATTACTTTCTCACGAAAAAATTGAATAGCGGGCTGAAAGGGATAGGTCCCTTGTTACCATTCATGCTGTTTCTACATTTGGCTATTTCTGGACTCTCACATGGATCGTGTCATCTTTAGAAAAACTCACATATGTCGGGATTTTCGGAATCAGTTGTCAAAATTGCAACAACAAATACATCGGCCAGAGCCGACGAGCTATTAAAACCCGTTTCAAGGTGCATTTTGCACACATGAAATACACTAGGTTAAAAATATCCAGTGTCGCCCAAAACGCTCTAGACAATTACCCTAAAATTGGTGAAAGCAATGTTAAACTCATCAAGCATGTGCATGATACAAGACTACTCGATGCATGTGAGAGTCCCGAAATAGCATAATGTAAAAGCATGAATGGTGACAAGGGACCTATTCTTTTCAGCCCGCTATTCAATTTATTGGTGAGAAAGTAATCAGAATAATCAATATAATAACAGATGACGAACCAACAACTTTACGAGTAGTGACTGCACTGGTTCGTTATTGAGAAATCAATTAGAATAATTAGCAGTAACAAAGTCCATGGCGGACCGGAAAACTTCAGGTATACAAACAACTAACCTTAGCCTTACATTTATTGGTATCAATTCACTTCTCCTGAAGATGCTAACCTTGTTAGCGAAACGCGCGTCGAGTGCAAAAATATCAGTTGGGTGATACGGTAATTGATCTCTAGGAAAAGTTTCAATAGGAAATTTTGTCTACAAAGCATTTGAACCCTGTCTACGGATCAATTTCCAAAATAATTGTATGTGAACGTACAGTCTCATGATGCATTGCGAGTTCCATCCATTCTCATAACAATTCCAAGTTATTGTGACCTTGTTTGCATCAACACCCTAATCAGAGCAGAACTTCGCAACCTCCGACTAACGCTATAAATATCTGAAAAGCTCGCAGTGTGCAATTTTGTCTCCATTATTGCGTCCCGCAGGGAAACAGGACTACATATCATACACCTCGTTCTGAACAATGTAGACGCCGCGTTACGGGGGCAGCGAGGTACGGGGGAGGTTAATTAAAAGTTATGGAGCGCCAGGATTGTTTTCGATACTGCTGACCCGGGGCTGCTCGCATGTAGTGTCAATTAATAGACTCAATAATTGGATGGATATCTCCTACAAAAAATTACATTTTACCTACTGATTTTAGAATGAAACATCTTTCTGATGATAAGTTTTTTCGTCCTCAAACACTTTTTGTCACTATGTTACGGCACGGTGCGAAAGCGATGATGGGGTCATTTTCGTAGCTTCACGATTCAATAAAAACATACGTGCCTGTGACAATAGCTATGAATGAATGAATATCTATTTAATATAGGATTCCTAATATACATAATAATATAAATGTTACATTATAGTATTAATAACATAACAAAATATTTACAGAGCAGGAATGTGTAATATAACTAGTAATTGAATTACTTTATTTTATATTATCTTACCAAAACAAACAAAATGTTGAGAGTGATAATACAAAGTGAACTATATAAAACAAATGACTCAGCTCCTTTTGGATTTTATGTGGTTCAAAAGTAAATTTTTGAACTGCATAGTGGAGTTGCTACTAATGATATCACGCGGGAATTCATCAGTCCCCTATGGAATAGAGAGTTCCTGGATCTTGAATAGTCAGTTCTTGACACATAAAAATTCATGTTACCTCTTGTAGGATAATCGTGAATTTCGTTTTTGTAAACTATGAACTGATTGAAGTAGCTAGGAAGTACTCCTGATTTTATTTTGAAAATGAGAATCATAGAATGGTAATATAAACCGTCCTCAACAGATATCCAATCAAGTGTCGTCAACATTTGCATTATTGGAGCATGTCGATCACATTTTAAAAGAACTCTCATTCCTCTATTCTACAGTTTCTGCAAGGATGAGATACACTTAGCATCAAGAAGGAAGAGTAAGGGAGGACAATAATTGAAGTGTGGTTCGATTATAGAGTTATAGACTGTAGGGGAAGCTTGGAATGTCAAGTGTCTGTTGATGCGTGTGAAGAAGAATATTTTCTTTGTGATTTCATTATAAATATATTTGAAATGTTTTTCAGGTTTAACACATCATCTATCATAAATCCTAGATATTTAAATTCTTCAACCATTTCAAATTTTCCCCCATACAATTCAAGATTTACCAGATTTTCATCAACTTGGTTATACTTATATTGAGTGATTAATAATCATTGATTTCGTTTTGTTGATATTGAGTTTTAATTTGTTAATATTGAGAAATTCTGAAACTTTGATGAGTGTTCTATTGATTTTGTAAATAGCTCTCGACAGGTCGACATCACTTGTTGTTGATAAAGTGTCATCAGCAAAAAGATTCATGAACTCACATTCTTCAATGTATTCGATATCGTTCAGATATAAGATGAACAATAGCGGTCCCAGAACACTGCCCTGTGGAGCACCGGTGTTAACGCTCTTCACGGTTGATGAAGCATTATTTACCTTTGTTCATTGAGACCTATTCTGTAAATAACTTTCAAACCAATTGTAGACACTACCTGTCAGTCCATGTGTTGAAGTTTCTCAAGCAGAGTAGGTATATCGATGGTCTCAAAGGCTCTCTTAAATCGAGAAACACTTCTTCAATGTATTTGTTCGCGTCAATATCGATCCTCCACTTAGACAATGTTAGTTGCAGTGCAGTTTCGCATGAGTGATTAAATCTAAAACCTGACTGACATTCAATGAGAAGACTGTTATTGTTAACGTAATCAAGGACTTCGTTGTATGCAGCCAGCTCAAGTACTTTTTCCAAGCATGGTAAAGTATTGATTGGTCGAAAATGTATAGCTTCATTGGTATTACTTATTTTGGGTACAGAAACAACTGTGCTTGTTTTGAGTCGGTGGGGGAAAACACCTGTTTGAAGTGAAGTGTTGACTAGGTTCAAAATTGTTGCGCCCGTAACATCAAATATATGTTTTAAAACTTTGTTATTGAGAAAGTCCGAATTACATTTATTATCAAAGGTACTTATGATCAGCTTTAGTTCTTCAAAAGTGAGTAACTCAAAAGTTGAGAGTCTACATTCAATTCTAGGTAGGTCAGTATTTGACCAGGGAAAGGTAGGTGGGATACTCTCCTTGATTGCTAATATGTTATCTATAGAAAATGAATTGAACATTTCAGCTTTATCATGGTCTGATATAGCTTTCGTTTTTGTTTGACCTGTTTCAAAAATAATTTGGTTACAAATGGGTTGGTCATCAATGTTTTAAGTGTGTCCCACATTTTTTTTGGTTATGGGAACAATTGGCTATTTCTGTCTGATAATAGGAATACTTTTCGAGTTTGACGACTTCATTTCTACAACTCTTATATAATGTTCAGTTCATTTGCTTTCGATCTGCCTCATAGATATTTCTAAAAGTTTTAATATGCCGTATCCCTCGATTTGCTGAGTGCTACCAATTCATGGCCATACCAAGGCAGCTGTTTTCCTTTTGCTTTATATGATATCAATGGTGATATAATATTGACTTGCTTTTCGATATTATCAAAAATGTTTTGGTAAATTACATCAACTTCCACACAGTTCAAATTCCAATTACAGAATATCAATTGCTCACTGAATAAATCAAGATTGTTTCTACTGAAATTTCTGAAAGATCTGGTAGAATTGTGGTTAACTGTAGTTGCAGTTCTTATAGAGACTGATATCATGCTATGGTCAGTGATTTTTGGAGTGTTATGAACCCTACAGAAACTATCGCCCCTGTTACTAAGAACATGATCGATCAGAGAACTACTGTTGTCAGTTACACGGGTAGGTTCGTTAATTATTTGTTCAACCCCGTTTATAGTCAGGAAGTTTTGATACTGAAGGACATTGTTGTCATTAGAGTGAAATGAGCTAAGATTGAAATCCCCCATAATAATACATCGAATATTTTCTTTGATAATATGTTCAGCCCAAGAATCAGTGTTCCAGGAAATTATTTAAATTAGAGTTAGGTGAACGATAAAGGCATCCCAATAATACACTTTCACTATGAATTCTCAGTTTGATGACAAGACACCAGTACACCTTGTCTATACAAACATTTGTATGGATTTTAAATATAAGTTCATTTCGTAAATAGATTACCACACCTCCAGTATATCTGCTTGATGAATCACATCTCACCATCTTGTAGCCATCGATGTCAAGTTCAAAGTCTTCCATATCAGAAGTGGTACGTGCCTCGCTCACCAGAGCAACTGACGGTTGGTAACACATAATGTCATGTACAAGTTGATCATGGATAGCATACAAACTTTGTATATTGATATATACGATGTCACTATTGAAAGGTATATCAGGACATTCAGTATTCACGTTTTTCCTTCTGTGGAGGATATATCTACAATTGTGGGAATATTATTGATATAGCGAATTGTTTTGTTGTTTATTCCTTGGGATGAAAGTTCAGCAAGATTAGCCTTAATTGAAGAATAATATTCTTTTTGAATTTTTGTTTGATCGTCAAAAATGATGATGCCAGGAGCAGTAATTTTATTTTTATTCCTTCAAACTTTCAATGCTTCTTCTCTATTGTTAAGAATGTCTTCAATTGGTCTATTCTTGCCATTTGTGAATTTACCAAGACGAAATTTTTTCTTGATATTGATCTCTTCAGCTCTGGCTGAATGAGTTTTCTGATTAGATTCTTGAATGTTGCACATGATTAGGTTAGATGCTCTACTCTCTCCATCTTGCATCTCTTGAACAATAGTGTTAAGATTGCTTAACATGCTTTCTTCATTATCTTTCAAAAGCTTTTCCTGTAGGTTCCTATTTTCCTCCATCAACTGCTTATTGATATCAAGGATTTCATTCATCCTCGCGATGAGTCTAGTTGAAGTTTTTTTTGCAACTAGGGAAGAAGTAAAGAGGCTTCGTTTCTGAATTACGATGGCTCTCAGCTCAGAGGAGCATAGATCAGCACATTTTTCATGAAAAACTTCGGCACAACAGTCACATACAATCAACTTTTCTAGATCACTTTTGTTGATTATTGTATCACAAATAGCACAAGCAGGTTCAGGCATTTTGGCAAATTATCCTTAGTATCATATACAATCATATTAGGCATTCCAGATCAGGTTATGTCTGGGGGGCAAATACCAGTTTTAACCAATCACACACTCGTTTGCAGAAAACAAACGATAGTTTCTGGGGGGCAGATGGCGCCGTATTGGTTCATTTCGATTCATTTGACATTTTTGACAAGTATCTGGAATGCCTAATTCCTCTCACCTCGTAGTGATACAATTTGTTCAAAAGATTTGTATGGTTCACACAATCGAAGGCAGAGGTTAGTTCTTCAAAGATACCAAAATATTTTTTTGACGAATGACAGATCACTTCACTACAATTAGTTCTGTATTCATTCAAAGTCACGCATCATTATAGGTGGAGTTGCTTTCAATGATTTGAGCTTTTATATAATTTGAGGTTGGAACAATTTTTGTTATATACCGAATGCATTCAAATTCAAGCGAAACTGAAAATTAATATAAACCAAATTGAATCGATATCAAAGTTTCAAACTGAATGTGTGACTGCAATATACTGTTTCGAAGATATTCAATTATGAAATGTGACTACATTGGGTAAACTACAGGAGCTGCAAAGTCCCATTACCATGCTTCTCTGGCTTTCTCACGAAGTCAGAATGAAAGAGAGGAAACCGTTGTTGTGGAATGCAATTAACGAGCTGAAATTATATACACTCTGAAAAGGGATTCGAAAATACGTGGGGCAACGAAAGTTGATTTGATGTAGCTCAGGTTGTGAGATGAGGTTTCTTATCACTACCAAAGAAATAAGCTTGATTTGATTTCACTTGAGGCGTTTACACTGCTTAAAAAAATTCAGGTGTCTCTAACGAATGGCATCACATTGTCCTGACCGTTCTTCACTTAGTTGGGTCACCAATTCTGCGATAGTAGTGGAAAGATGGTGTCTCTGGATCTCCAGGGTTGTTACGAACAGAGAAACGAACAGAAAACTTTACATCGAAAGAAATAGTTGCAGTACTCACAGACCATCAATAGGCTACCATTAGGAACCTAGTAGTCAGGTTTGAGACACTCAATAAAAAAAAAATTCAATCAAGGAAGGTCAAGCCGAAAAAAATTTCTATTGCATAACTCATGTACATTGAAATCCTCCTAGTACCAAGGGGTTCCAAATCATTCAATTACATGAAAATTGAGTTGAATGATGGCAAATATATTCTCAGGTGCGAATCCCTTGTTTTATATTTCGTCCACTGTTGACTGTTCTGTGTCTTTCCTCGATATCTGCGAGAACTGGATTATAAGTGGTGGATAGCAAAATGGTTGCAAGATGAATGTGTTCCTGATTTTGTTTATATTGCAATGATATCATTTGTATCATCCAAATGTCTCTCAGAAAAGGCTCAATGGTTCAAATCAAAATCTACAGTTATATACGTCGGTAACGAATCCCACTTCCATTGAAAACAATCATGCTTTATTAAAATACAGCTAGAAAACTATTGTACCAAACTCTGCCATGAGAATATTATTTTTCAGTTTTCTGGATTTTTGAGCTGCCACAATCTGGAAATATGAAGATCAATATTGGAATCAACACCCTAATCAGAGTAGAATTTCCTAACTTCGCAGTGTGCAATTTTGTCTCCATTATTGCATCCTACAGGGAAACAGGACTACATATCATACACCTCGTTCTGAACAATGTAGAAGCCGCGTTGCGGGGGGTAGCGAGGTACGGCGGAGGTTAATTAAGAGTTATGGAGCGCCAGGATTGTTTTCAATATTGCTGTCCCGGGGCCGCTCGCATGTAGTGTCAATTAATAGACTCAATAATTGGATGGATATCTCTCTTTTCGTCGACCTATGGAAAAAATAAAATTAACGTACTGATTTCCGTATAAAACACTTTTTTGAAGAAGAGTTTTGTCGTCCTCAAACACTTTTTGGCACTATGATACGGCACGTTGCGACATTGATGATGGGATCTTGCAAGACACTGATCACACCGATTTCGAACAGGAAGCTACAACTTTTCAACCCCACAGTCCCAAAGATATAATGTTTAGCAAAAATACATAAACCTGGAAAATCGATTCGACCAATAGTCTCAGCAATGAATTCGCCCTTGAAAATCTCTCCATCTGCCCAACCGATGCGAGTGTTGAAAATTCACGAGAATTCATAGAAAAAATAACAGATATTAAATTAGAAGAGGGCGAAACATTGGTTTCATTCGATATAAGTTCTTAACTTCCAACTCGAATCATTGTCCACAACATAAAATGACGGCACTGCAATTCCTTGTCCATTAGTAATCCCATATGAACCTCGATACACTAGAGGACTTTAACACATATGCAATAAAGTGAATATGAAAGTTGCATGCAACACATCTCACAGATCACAACAGCTCCTGGAAAGCTCAAAAGATAAATCAGAAAACGGGAATTTACGAAATTAGCTGCCAATATTGCAATAACAAATACATCGGCCAGAGCCGAACGAGCTATTAAAACCCGTTTCAAGGAGCTTTTCACACACATGAAATACGGATGGCTAGAACAATCCAGTGTCGCCCAACACGCTCTAGACAATGAGCACAAAATTGTTGAAAGCAATCTTAAACTGATCAAGCATGTGCATGACGCAAGACTATTCGATGCATGTGAGAGTCTAGAAATAGCAAATGTAAAAACAGCATGAATGATGACAAGAGACCTATCCCTTTCAGCTCGTTTCCAATCTATTGTTGGGAAAGTAATCAGAATAATCAATTATAACAGATGACGGACCAACAAACTTTGCAAGTAGTGACTACACTAGTTCATTGTCGATAATTAATTAGATGAATAGCAGTAACAAACAAAGTCTATATCGGAAAGGAAAACTTTAGGTATATAAACAACAAACCCTAGTCTTTTGATTTAGTATCAATTTTCTTCTCCTGAAGATGCTAACCTTGTTAGCGAATTGCGCTTCGAGTGCAGAAATATCAGTTTGGTGTTAGGTAATTGATCTCTAGCTTGTGGGAGCCACTATCAAAGCTTATCGAGTGAGATACTGAGAGCATATTCGGCATATTCGATCTCTAGGCTAAGTATCAATTGTGCTGAGAAGCACAAAGAAGGAGCCCTGAAAAATATATCAAGGCATTTATCTGATATGGCTAAGGTATGTTGAGCAACGCTTGAAGGATAATAACAGATACTTTTATGCACCGGAAGTAGAAAGCAGATGTTTATGCCTTGGAGTCATTGTATGCTAACAAGGTTATAATCTTCCGAATGATCAAAACAAAATGGTTAAGGCTTTCGCGGCCGAGGTTATTAGTATAACTACTTCTCTTCGGTCTTGAAGGCCGTCGTTCTTTGGAATTTCTTCCTGACGTTTCGCTAGCGCGAGTGGCCAGCTTCTTCAGAGGCTTATTCATCTCCGATGACTCATCGGAAGAAGCTGGCCACTCGCGCTAGCGAAACGTCAGGAAGAAATTCCAAAGAACGACGGCCTTCAAGCCCGAAGAGAAGTAGTCATACTTCCGAATGATCTTCTGAAGATGCTGAGTTTGTGAGCGAAACGCGCAAAAACGTTACAAAAATAACGCTTGATTGATTGAAGTCTTTGAAAGGCAATAGAAATGTTACAAATTCTCTCTCAGAACATGTCATATGGGTCACAAGGAAAATGTGCCGTACCAGATTCAGGAAATGTGCCTCTGTTGGCAATCTCTCAAAGTGATAGAATTTGTTGAAAATCAACATTGCTAAATATCGAGAAATGAGGTTTCATGAATCTTTCAAACTTCCTTGCAAGCTTCCTCTTCCTCCCTGCTTGTCATAGAATTGAGTTGGAGGAAAACCTCGGACAAGTCGATTTTCATGCTTTTCAATTTTGTGAAAGACTCACCTAGAATACTATTCGATTTTTCGAATCGTTCATGCTAATTGCTGAATGCTGAATTGCTGAAAGCCTAATCTTTGAATATAGTTGAATTGAACTTTAAATATTCTATCTATAAATACGCAGGGTAATATTGAAAATCTCGCGGAACCTTTAAAGTCATTTCAAATGGAAATTATACGTGGATATGATTGAAACTCATCAGGAAAATGCGTGGAAATAGATGCAAAATATTGGCGAATTCGAATTGGGTGAAGGTGATAAAGAAGACATGTTTCTAGCGTTCAGTGTCAGTGCTCGGTTAGAAGGGGGGTTTGGTTATCTCATAATAGTTTCATATAAATAATATTCTCATCAATGGGCTGTAATCAGAATTCAAGCCTTTTGGTAATTTGTATCACCTTGTGCCAACTTAATGCCTATGAGATGAGCATTTCTGATACCAATAATCATTTGATCATCATAAATTGCATCTGAAGATTCAGTGGAAATGCTTTGATTTGTTCCCGGTGATTTTCGCCACCCTGTAGGAATTTGATACTTATGAGTGATGCATGCCTGAAACGAGCATTCATTAGAGTCTCGAAAGACCTAATGCTGGAAGAAAAACTGAAAAAGTCACTCTTGTCATAACTCTGATGAATATAACACTATACAGTGAAAGTATTCTTTATAATATTTCAGATTCAATTCAGAAATCGACCCGACGAAAAAACTTCACATTGCGACATTGAAATACAAAACACTGTCCATTACTCCAGTTATCCATTGGGAAATTCGCACAGTCGTTTCGCCTTTCGGGCATTTTAGCCCGGGTGCCAGACTAAGTGCTAATATATGTATATGCACGTCAGGCCAACGTGTGATAATGGCTGAATGTTGCATGAGATGGGCGCTACGACGAGCCACAGCATTGTAATCCCACCTATTCATTTAATTATTCACACCCTCATTTCCACAGATTATTATAACATACATTTCTCATTCAGTTGAATGACGGTCTCTGATTCGTTTCAGAGGGAAATTTCGCACGTTACATTTAACCAGGTGTCATCATTACATATAAAATCATATATGGAGCATATCCCTTTGTCGTTTGATCATAGGTTATACCGGGAAGCTAACAGTTCTTCAATCCACTATTCATTATGATGAGCTCAAAGTGGATCCAGCAACCGTATCCAGAAAAGGACGAGATAGTACTTAACATTTTTTTCATCGTTAAGGAGTTCTGAGAATTATTAATGGCGGTAATCGAAGAAGGAGTACCACAATCTGCATTATACCATTATGATGAAAATGAAATTCACATATTAGTATATTATGCGACGATCATGTGATGATAGTTATTAAAACATCAACCGGGATATGAAACTAACCGGAAGTTAGTTCTATGCGAGTGTATTGATAACTATTACATGAGATTTACTTGAATGTGGTTCCATTGGTTCCATCAACTCTACTGATACCTGTTGCTAAGAATCAAAGGGGGAAAAATTATAAAATACAAATCGAATAAGGTAGTCAAATTCAAATAAAAAAAAGTTGAAATGGATTTTTCTTTCAAAAAGCAATAATCGTATTAAAGTTTTTATCTTGATTAAAAAAAATAATGTTATAAAAAAATATTGAGATATCCAATATAAAATAAAAAGTTAAAAAAAATTTCAATGGAGTCTTTCGCCACTGAATTGGATTTTCAATTGATTGGAAGTCTGTACGGTGATGTAGAATCTGTATGGGCATATAAATGTTTTATTATAGTACGGGTGTAGAGAAAATATATCTAAACCAACACTCCGAAATTTTCTTATGACAAAACTATTCATTACGCTATAAGGTAGACACGATTAAATTTCCATAAAATTTATTGTCTTCGCGACATGTTTCGGTACACTGTACCTTTATCTAGCGAATGTATTTAAACACTAAATTATTCTTCGCTAAAAGTTCCTTAAATATATCAGGGCCTACTCTAATTATCTATGATTCCTAGAATAATACCACTGACAATGATGATGATTCCTAACTGATGCTGATAACTGATACTGATTCCTAATAATAATTATGATATCGGACCGTAGTTACTACTTATTGATTGAATAAGTTCAACAAAGGGGAACTATTGAGATCCAATTGATCATTTAGCAAACAATTTGAATTTTTTAATTTATTGATTTCCAAAAATTCTAAATAATTAAGTCTAATGCCCTTATTTTCAACATGCAGAATTTCGAAATTTTTATCGAAGTCATGGCCTTCCTCCAAAATATGATTGGCATATGATGAATGAGTTGTTTTCTTTTCATAATTCATACGATGTTCACGTATGCGGTTTTTGAATGGTCTACCTGTCTGGCCAATATATACTTTGGAGCAAGATCCACAATTCAATTTATAAACTCCTGATTTTTCATCTTTTATTGTTTTATCTTTGTTATTCTTGATAAACCTTCCCAACGTGTTATCTGTTTTATATGCTACTTTTAAATTTTGTTTATGCAAAAATGAAGCTACTTTTTCCGTAGCAGGTCCTGAATAAGTTAAGATTCTATAATTATTGTCATGGGTCCTCAAAGTGGGGTACACTTCTTGGATAGCTTTTCTATGTAGTTTTTTAGCAAGAATATTTTCTATTAATTTGACTTGATATCCATTGTTAACTGCTATTTGTTTTATGATATTTAATTCTTTGTTGAAATTGTCCACAGAACAAAGAATTAAATATCATAAAACAAATAGCAGTTAACGATGGATATCAAGTCAAATTAATAGAAAATATTCTTGCTAAAAAACTACATAGAAAAGCTATCCAAGAAGTGTACCCCACTTTGAGGACCCATGACAATAATTATAGAATCTTAACTTATTCAGGACCTGCTACGGAAAAAGTAGCTTCATTTTTGCATAAACAAAATTTAAAAGTAGCATATAAAACAGATAACACGTTGGGAAGGTTTATCAAGAATAACAAAGATAAAACAATAAAAGATGAAAAATCAGGAGTTTATAAATTGAATTGTGGATCTTGCTCCAAAGTATATATTGGCCAGACAGGTAGACCATTCAAAAACCGCATACGTGAACATCGTATGAATTATGAAAAGAAAACAACTCATTCATCATATGCCAATCATATTTTGGAGGAAGGCCATGACTTCGATAAAAATTTCGAAATTCTGCATGTTGAAAATAAGGGCATTAGACTTAATTATTTAGAATTTTTGGAAATCAATAAATTAAAAAATTCAAATTGTTTGCTAAATGATCAATTGGATCTCAATAGTTCCCCTTTGTTGAACTTATTCAATCAATAAGTAGTAACTACGGTCCGATATCATAATTATTATTAGGAATCAGTATCAGTTATCAGCATCAGTTAGGAATCATCATCATTGTCAGTGGTATTATTCTAGGAATCATAGATAATTAGAGTAGGCCCTGATATATTTAAGGAACTTTTAGCGAAGAATAATTTAGTGTTTAAATACATTCGCTAGATAAAGGTACAGTGTACCGAAACATGTCGCGAAGACAATAAATTTTATGGAAATTTAATCGTGTCTACCTTATAGCGTAATAACTATGGATTTCCATCAAGTAAAGGCCACCTCAGTCCAAAACTATTCATGTTGAAAAGTGACAGATTATTCATCCAGAAGAAAAAGAGGTTGGGGGAAGAACTCTCCCGACACCTTTCTCGACCTCTTAGGATTCGTTTATTCGAAACGTTTATCTGGAATTCAGGAAGTGATGGATTCCCAGCTAAAGTATACACATAAATGTTGTTATACAAAACAAACTCTGAAACGAAATTACAGTATTATACATCATATCAGTATATAATGGTCAGAAAATATAGCAGCACTCAGTACATTCCCAATTTTCTTTAAAAATTACGGCTTCATACTTGTTTCCAGAAATGAAACGTTATGGGCTGGACGACAGTGAATGATTTTTTGGCCATTTTTCCACAGTTAGCCCTCGAAAGAGATAATACTCGAAAATAAAAATCGTAATCTACAAGGAAATTCACGCACTGTGTGAGAATTTACACTGACTGCTTCGCGTATATAATAATAATAATAATAAAAATATTTATTGACATCAGTTTGTACAAATTGATGTGAGTTGAACAACAATAGCACCTGAATGTCAAAGGGATGTTGCATTGCTTACACATTTTTCAGCAACACCCCAAACAGTGAGTTTTTATCAGAATTTAACTGAATGGTAGAATAAATGAATATAAAATAACATGAACAATTACAAACAATCAAACATATAAGAATTTTTAACAAATTAAAGTTCTAATGATTGATATGAAAGATGTGCTTTTGGGATTGCTTGAACAAGTGGACAACAAAGTGGAATATATACACAGAATCAATTACATAATAGAATAAATTTATATAAATAGTAATAATATTATTGACAAGTTAATGTCATTGAAAACGAGTAAATTAACTGTTCAATATAAACAAAATACAATATTGATAATCATTATCACAGTTATAGTTTTAATTCAATATCTGCCAGGTATTAGTTTCCGAGATGTTTTTGTAGATCCAATAAGTGTAGCTTGAATTTTTTGCGAAAAATATTTATAGTTGGTTACTCATAAATGATAATATATTGGTTGAGGATATCGACAGCCATATAGGAGAAGCAATGTTGAAACATGGTAGTTCTATGACGAGGAATAGCATATGTCCGCACTACGGGTATCACGTGAGTGAATAGGTATTCGATCTTTTGGCGAGAAGCTCCATTAGATAATATGGGGTACGGAGCTTGACTACTTTATAAATGAGTTCCGCGTACTGAAGTAGGGTCCTATAACTATACTTCAAGATGTCCATTCTATTGTAGTGAGGGGTTATATGCTCCCTCTCAGTGAGTTGAGAAAAAAAGAATCGCAAACAACAGTTCTGAAGAGTTTGAATTTCACTTTTGAGATATTCGCTGAGGTAGGTAGTAGTAATATACTATGCTACCAAAATCCAAATAGCTGAGGATGACTGAGTTTACGAGTCTCCACTTCACATCACCCGGCAAAATATATTTGTAACGCCATGATGTTTTGTATTTGAAATAGCAAACACTCAGTTTATTGATAATATGGCTATAAAATGAAAGATTTTCGTCCATGATGATACCCAGATTTTTTGCTTCACTGACAATGGGAATAGTATTTCCATTCAAAACTATGTCTGTATTTTTAAAATTGAGCGACCGACAAACATTAGTTTTACTCCCGATAATTAGCGCCATTTCTAGAGGACCAGTCACTAATTGCACTCAAATCGTCGTTGGCTTGGAACACTATTTGTTCTATGTTTTCCGGAGAAGTAGCCGTGCAGATCTGTGTGTCATCAGCGTACATATGGTTATTCCAGTTGTCAGGCAGTAGTTGAGGTAAATCGGCAGTGAAAATACAGAAGAGGATAGGGCCAAGAATACTTCCTTGAGGTACTCCGGAAGTAACCAGTTCAGTCCTAGAGATAAATCCTTCAAGTTTGACTCGTTGAGATAGTTTTCGAGCCATTACAGTGGAGTGGGTCCCAATCCGTAAAATTTAAGTTTGGCAATAAGCAGTTGGTGGTTTATGAGGTCAAAAGCCTTACTGAAATCGAGCATAATGAGAAGAGAAACTTGAGAGCAGTCGATAGCTAGGATGAGATCATTCGTCTCTTAAGGAGAGCTGTACTTGTACTATGCAGTTTTCGAAATCCTGACTGAACGGAAGGCAGTATATTGTTTGTCGAGAGGTGAGAGTGCAATTCAGTTTCTACGATTTTTTCGATCAGTTTCGACATGGTAGGAAGTATGCTGATTGGTCGAATTTGGCTGAGTTCTACAGCTTTTGTTATTTTTGGAACGGGTATAATAACTGACTGTTTCCATAGATTGGGTACAATGCCATGCGATAGGGAGTAGTTAAAAATATGCAATAAGGCCTGTTTGCAGTGGGGGAATGTAGTCTTGAGCATTGCCAGGTTTATACTATCAACTCCCATAGCATTCGATTTTATAGTACCAAGGGCTTATTCCAGGTTTTCTGGTGTAATCTCTTCGAACTTGGTGAGAATGCTTACGTGTTCATGAGAGGTTTCATTAATCAGATGAAGGTGATCCAGATCAATATTGATAGTATGTAGAGGGGAATCTACAAAGTAATCGTTTAGCATGTCAACATCATCTCTTAGTGACTCATCGATAATGAATGATGGTTTTCCATGGATATTCCATCGCGAAAAGTATCTCCATGGCTTTGAGGGAGTATGCTTACTGCTATTTATCTCCAATTTGATAAATGCGGGTCTTTCATTTCTGATTGCAAGAAGAGGTAATTTCTCAAGTCTTTATAGTATTCTAAGTGAGATGCCTGTCTGGTTCTTTTATATCGATTATATGCCTTCTTTTTGAGGCGAATCATTAGTTTCAAATTGTCCGTTATACAAGTCCTATAATTCTTTCGGAGTGATGTTGTTTTAGGAGGGGCATGTAGGTCAAATAAGAAGGTTATGGCATCATTAAGAAATGTCACCTTTTCATCTGATGTTTGTAAGCCACAGATATAACATATAAATATCGATGAATGAAAAAATAATGAAGCTATACTAATTCAAATGATACAAAGTAAGTTACAACTCGCACGAATATATATCGCGAGAAAATGTAAAACAAACCAACATAAAGTCCAACTTTTACAATTTGGAATAATAATATCGTAATATTGAGAATAATTTATGATGAATATCGTATGGTAGTATACAATGTGTTCCAATAAACGCATATTCTGGGTTTCATATGATGTTCCCCTTAGCGCATTATTGTTTTCAGATCAAAACTTGACTTATTCCCAAGTATTTTCTCTTTGGAAATCGATCTACTATTGTCAACTCAGCCAGGCGCGTACACAAGGGGGGGTAAAGGGGGTAATTACCCCACCTTGATCAGTCAGTCACATAATATATTACAATATATATATAAAAATTTAGGGAGATATCAAAAAAATATAGTAAATGAATGAAAAATAAATCACACCTTTACTCCCTGTAACCCTGTAAGTCTGTAAGATCGCAGAATCCAGTAATCAAATTCAAAATTATCATCAAAATTATAGAATATCCCAGAAGATTATATAGTCTCTGGTATTCCGGAAGGAATTGATAAACCTAAATTCAAATTCATCATTCAATTTTTCTGTTGCAATATCTTGTGTTCGAGTTCATTCTCATCAAAAATTATTGTTTTCCCTACTTTCAAATTTTGTTTATGAAAAAAATGAAGATTAAGCAAATCTGACGTTTTTATTCCACAGTTTCCTAATAATTTTAGTCATTGTGAAAGGTTAGTTCGTGAAAAGACCAATGTAAGCATTTGTGTTTTGATACAATGGTGGGAACGCATAATTTTCTCAGTGATTACCCCCCCTATGAACTTGAGCTGTATACGCGCCTGAAATCAGCTATTTTCAAAAAGTACAGTTTATAGCGGTATCTGTGCTCAGAGACAATTTACATTGTCGAGAATGCCGCCAATATATAGTTCACTCATTGCCCATTTGCAACAATCCTCGTGAAACTCAACTTGAATTCTTGAGATACAATGAGCAAACCAAACACATGCATCAAAAAAAGCTAATATGTAAAACATATTCAAACCTTTCCATAGACCAATCATGCTATTCGTTGGGGTCTTAATCGACTTTGTATATTTGCGATGTCTACTCGAATCAAAAACTTCATTTTAATCAATCTCGCAATCATTTATGTCTCAACCATTTTACGATATAATCTCAAATGGATATGAATATAATAATATAAACCTTTGCAAACGTTCACATAATATATATCTCAAGAATTTGCGCAACTCGACCTACGGCCTCGATAAATACTGTTTTTGTCTTGAGAATAGTAATTGATTATTGTGTTTTCATTTCTGAGTTAACAGAAACATTACGGTTTACTTTGTGCCCTCCCCGGCAATATGAATATTAATCCAATAACAAACTTTACTGAACTGGAGTATAAATAGATAATTCATGTAATGTATGATGTATGAATAAACATATTCTTATACGTATTCCTGTTGAGGATAGTTTTATTTCATTCAGTATACTACTAATTTGTTTGTTATTGCAGTACTAATTTGTTTGGTTATGTTGACAACAGTGAGTCATTCACACACATGTCATATGTCAAGTGTCATATAGATGTAGTTCTGTTTTGTACAAGAGGGCATGTTGACATAGTTTTGTTTTTCTTTACCACAATTAAAAGCTAAACTTCGTTTTCCTGAAAATCCTGTTTATTATTAATAACCCCACAAAAGGTTATGGGCCCAGTCAATCGTTCATTGAGATAAGCAGGTGGTCGTGTGTCGACTGAAGGAAGGAAGAAAACTAAGCTGAAGATAAAGGTGTTGGCCTGGCCAGCTCTTTTGGCGGTAAAAAGAGAAATTTGTTTTTTTTTTTCTCTGCGAAACCGTGAGAATCTACAGTGTTATGTAGAAACATGTCAGACAAAACTGTGGATGTATCCAGTATCAACAATTTCGATGGGCAAAACTATCACCAGTGGAAATTCCAGATCAAGTGTGCCTTGAAAGCAAAAGGAGTTTACCCAGAAACTGATGGTTCGTCACCAAGGCCAACAGCCGCTGGTGATGAGTTAGATAAATGGATGAAAAATGATTCCAGTGCTATGTTTATGCTTACAGCTGCTATGACATACTCTCAAATAACATTAATCGAGAATTGTGATTCAGCCAAAGAAATTCTCGATAAACTTGATTCTATTTATCTGCTTAAATCTGAAACTAATAAGATGGTTCTTCATGAACGTTTTCATTCATATAAGATGGATTCGAATGATTCTGTGGCACAGCATATTGCCAAAGTGGAGAATCTGGCAAAGCAGATAAAAGATGCAGGTGATACAGTGAGCAATGCTGCAATAATGACCAAAATCCTAAACACATTGCCATCAAAGTTTAGAAATATTAGGCAGGCCTGGCTTTCATTGGACGAATCCAAGCAAACAATACAAAACTTGACAGCACGCCTCTTAGATGAAGAGGCTAGTTTATCATCCCTTGAAGAAGCAGAAGTAGCATTGGCAGCAGTATCTGTTAAAGATGCAGTTAAGAAGAAACCATTTATTGTTAAATGTTACAAGTGCCACAAGAGGGGCCACATAGCGAAAAATTGCCAGTCAAGGGCAAAGGAGCAGTCATCAAGTAGTTGAGGATGCCAACGTCATTTTGGGAAACAATCAAACACTTCCTGTGAAAGGTAAAGGAGTAATAAAGATTCAGAAGTTGGTCAACAATGAATGGTGTGATGCTACAAGCAACGATGTTCTTTATGTACCGGATCTGAAGAAAAATTTGTTTTCTGAAGGTATTGTAACTAATAGAGGAATGAGAATAAACAAAGACAATGACAAGGCAGAAATTTTTGACAAGTCCGAGATTGTAGCAGTAGCTAAACGTGATCCAAGTACCAACCTTTATAAAATGATGTTTCGTACAAAAATCATTGAAGTGAATGTCACATCCAGTGAGTCTTTGAAAGTGTGGCATGAAAGGCTTGGACATATTAGTGTAAAAACAATTCGTGAAATGGTGTCAAAAGGACTTATAAATGATGTAGATTTGAGCAACATTGACACATATTTTTGTGAAGCTTGTGCTTATGGCAAACAGCATAAGTTACCGTTTAAGAAAACTCCTCATGAAAAAATGAAAATTGGACAGCGAATTTTTAGTGACGTTTGTGGACCAATGAACACTCCATCAGTTAAAGGTTCACGCTATTTTGTCACTTTCAAAGATGAATTTTCTGGTTTTCGTGAAGTGAATTTCATTAAACACAAGTCTGATGTGTTCGATTGTTTCAAAGACTTTGCAAATAAAGTTAAAAATCATTTTGGGTATGCTATAAAAGTCTTACATACCGATAATGGCACCGAATATAATAATCACGAGTTTAGAAGCTATCTCTCAAAAGAAGGTATCCAATTTGAATTTACCGCTCCGTATACGCCACAACAAAATGGCCGTGCGGAACGTGACAATCGTACAATTGTTGAGTGTGCCAGGTCCATGATATATGGGGCTGGTGTTGCCAAATTCTTGTGGGCCGAGGCTGTAAATACAGCAGTGTACATTTTAAATCGAACCCAAACTACACAAGCACCTAATTCTACTCCATTTGAGCTATGGTATGGTAAAAAGCCTTGCTTAAGCCATTTGCGAACCTTTGATGTTGAAGCATATTCCTTGATTCCTGAACAGAAGAGGTCCAAATTAGATCCAAAAAGTAAAAAGTACATATTTGATGGATATGAAAAAGAATCAAGTAATTACAGGCTTTTTGATACAATTACCAAGAAAGTAATTGTTTCAAGAAATGTTTTGTTCAATGAAAATGTCAAGAATAATGGTCCCGTTAGTGAAGTTTTTCCATTAAAAATTGATATTGAAGAAAATAATGAACAGAACGAATTAACTCAAGAAGAAAACAGACCAGAGGAAGGCGATATCAATATAGAAAATGAGAGAAGTAAGACTTCTGAAAATGAAGAAACAGAAATGCCAAATTTACGTCCAAAAAGAAACACCAAAATACCAAGAAGGTATGATGAATACATTTTAAATTTTGCAGAGGTTGATACACCTCAAACATATGAAGATGCTTTGAATAGTGACAGAGCTGCAGACTGGAGACATGCAATCACAGAAGAATTCAATTCCCATCAGAAAAATGAAACGTGGCAACTCTGTAAATTACCAGATGATAAACAAGTCATTAAATCTAAATGGGTTTTTAAGGTTAAGAAAACTCCAGATGGTAACATTCCAAAGTTCAAAGCTCGCCTTTGTGCAAAATGTTTCTCACAGGAGAAAGGAGTAGACTATAATGAAGTTTTTGCTCCAACTATAAGGTACGACTCCATTCGAGTTTTGTTAGCTGTCGCTGCCCAGAACAGTTTTAAGATGAAACAATTTGACGTTAAAACAGCATTTTTATATGGAGAGCTGAAAGAAGAGCTGTTCATGTTGCCTCCGGAAGGATTGAAATGTGATCCTGGGTTAGTGTGCAAACTTAAAAAGTCGTTGTATGGACTGAAACAATCTCCACGTTGTTGGAACGACAAATTTGACAGTTTTCTTAAGAACTTTGGTTTTGTACGCAGTAATGCTGATAAATGTGTGTATCGGGGTGAATTTCATAATGTCAGAGTACTTTTAATTCTTTATGTCGATGATGGAATCGTTATGTCATCAGATATGACAGTAATAGATGAGGTTATCTCTGAATTACAGAAACATTTTGAAGTAACTATAAGTGATGTTAGTTATTTTGTGGGAATGCAAATTTCTCATAATGAAAAAGACAGTTCTATATTTATATCACAAGAACATTACATAAAACAAATGATTAATCGTTTTAAAATGAGTGATGCAAATCCAGTGTCGACACCAGGTGACCCTCACGTTAATCTTTCCTATGATGAAAGTGACGTGTTAGATAATAATGATGTACCATATCGGCAAGCTGTCGGGTCATTAATGTTTTCTGCCATTGTAACCAGAGTAGATATTACCCATACAGTGGGAGTGGTAAGCAGATATTTGAATAACCCTACAATCGGAAGATGGAATGCTGTCAAGAGAATTATAAAGTATCTCTTGAGTACCTTAAAATTAGGCATAACCTATAGGAAGGAAGAAAGTCTTAGTCTAGTTGGTTTTTCTGACTCAGATTATGCCAGTGATTGTGATACCAGGCACCCTACTACATGTTAAGTATTCAAATTATGTGGAGGCCCTGTTACATGGTCAAGTAAGAAACAATCTAGTGTGTGTCAATCCACAACAGAGTCTGACTATGTGGCTGCTGCACAGGCTGCTAAGGAAGCAGTCTGGCTACAGGAACTTCTTCAAGATATATGTGAGCAAATAGTGAAATCGACACCTATATATATTGACAACCAAAGTGCCATCAAACTAATCCACAATCCAGAATACCACAGTAGGACAAAGCACATAGACATCAAATATCATTTTGTGCGAGAAAAATATGAAGAAGGTGTTATAGATCCAAGATTTGTTAACACAGACAATCAGGAGGCTGATATGTTGACAAAGCCGCTACCATCCAACAAATTCAAAAGGAATAGGATGTTGATAGGTTTATCAGAATAAAAATAAAAAGTGGGAGTGTTGAGGAAAGTTTTATTTCATTCAGTATGGTACTAATTTGTTTGTTATTGCAGTACCAATTTGTTTGGTTATGTTGACAACAGTGAGTCATTCACACACAAGTCATATGTCAAGTGTCATATAGATGTAGTTTTGTTTTGTACAAGAGGGCATGTTGACATAGTTTTGTTTTTCTTTACCACAATTAAAAGCTAAACTTCGTTTTCCTGAAAATCCTGTTTATTATTAATAACCCCACAAAAATTCCTATATATGTACAGGTGTTTTCTGTTTCCCTAGTATAAACATACTGTATGTTTCTTGGGAACTGTATAATATGTATGTATCTCACCATTATCACCCTCAAGGCATAAACATCTCATTCATATCTTTGATACATCAATAACCATTTTACTTATTGTCTTCTCAACTGTAGGGAAATCCAGAAAGTCCTGTGCTTGCAGCTAATTGTTCAACAGTGTTAGTACCGACATCAGTGGAAGTGTTTGAATTTTTCAATGAACAATTGACAACTTTTCAACCAAGTAAAAATTTGAAATAAGAATAGGTACCATGGATTAATCGTAAATACAAGTATTTCGCTCCCCCAGTACAAAAGCAGGCATAATTGAAATATCAGAGTTCCCCAACGACAGGCATCCCGAACAAGAGGCCTTTATATCAGCCTCATCTATTACCGAACAGGTAGAGGGACTACGCAGATTGCTTATTGATTTAAATGTAGTCTGTGATTGATAACAGAAAAGGTAGGCGGAGATGGCCCTTCGTTTAGCAGGGACGACTCTGTACGCAGCAGATGGATATTTGATTGTGTCATAAATTCAGTTGATATCTCTTTCGTAACGTTCGATTAGGTTTCAATTTCGAGATGAATATTTTTGTGGGACAGAAGGATAAATGGAGTTCTGTAGGACTACAGTGGGGTTGAGGAGAGCATTCTGATACAGGGTGTTCCAGAATTTTCTGAACAATAAGCGATATCTCTTTTACTAGGATAGTAAGAAAAGAAATAGAGATATCATTTTTTCGAGCATCGAATTGCTTCCATATAACGCACTCAAAATGATCTGTTCATGTTTATACCCCTGGGCTCATTCAGCATTTTTTTTTTAATTTCATAATTCAAAAGTACTGGACTCAAATAATCTAATTACCAAAAATTTTCCTTTTATTCACATGTTTACAGCCTTAGATTAATATTTAAAATCCGTTCGCATATAAACGGGGCGTGGCTTATTGTGACGTCACTATACGTACGGCCGATGGGCGCCAGATAAGAGGTATTCGTTTATTAGTAAACTCAGGTCAGTTTTCGTTGAGTGTGACTATGTATCGTGAAGTAACTGTCGTTTGATTTATAATGAGCGATAAAAGGAGTTTTCTCAAAAGTTGTGTGGTACCAGAGTGTAGGAATACATCTATTAATGCACCGGATAAGCAGGACAATTATGGCATTTTGATTCCTGTATAAATTTTTCCTCCGTGTTCATTACACATGACACATCATAGTTTTTCCTTTTATTTCATGCTCTGGTGTTATTTTTGCCCTCAACTCACAAAACGTCTGTTGTTGTTTCACTTGTACATAACCGATGGCATTGTCTCCATAATTTTGTCTAGCCGATCTGCGAAAAAAAAAATGTTCCAGAAAGGTGTAACAGTTCATTTCTCAATGAATGGAAATATGGAATTTGGGAATACTTCAGTCGCTATAAGCACCTTTTTTTTAATTTTTTGTGTAGAACTCACGTAATTCGGTTTCCTCTACGAAAAATCCTCAACACTTTTCAGCGGTCTCGTATATTCTCGAAGAAACAAGTCCATTTTTTTGTGAATCTTCACAATTTTTCAAATCAAATTTCTGTTGTTTGAACACACAAAATTTGTTCTTGTCTTTATCAAAACAGCACACAAGTCCTAATTTACTTGTAACAATTTTAAGCAGACGAAACCATTATTGTTTCAAATAATTAACCTTTTCTCGAAAGTCAATATAAATACTTATTTTCAGTTTTCAACAATAACACGGCGGTAACGGTGATAAGGTGCTCATAGCAACCGAAGTATTACCATCAGTTTAACCACAACTATATTGTCTTTTCATGAGTTGTGTTTACTTACCGCTGTAATTTCACTCCTTTCATTTCAATGCTAATAAAATCGTTATTTTTGTTGAAATAGTCCATTATCATAAATATATCCACTTCTGGTAGATTACCAGAATCAGCTTTCATAAATCCAGTTTTCAACGCGTACATTTCAAAAAGAATAACACACTTCGCTAACAGTATAAATACGACTAATATAAGCGATGCCGCGTCCACTACCGTGTGCGTATAGTGACGTCACGCGCTGTTCTTGATACTTTTACACCAGCGCAACTTCAACTTGAATTATTTCAGTACAGGATGAAGCTATTGGTCTGAAATTTTTGTGAGCGTATTAGGGGTCCAGACACTACAAGAAAATGCATAAAAATGTTATAATGTTGATTTTACTGAACGACCCTATTCACCCACATCCTAATTTTTTCGAATGGCACCATCCATTTTTTTTTCGCAGAAATATAATCGTTACGTCATTGTTTATCTTTATATTTTGACCATTCATTTTAAAGTCGGTATCGGTTGGTGGTTGCAGTTTTCTTTTGTAGAAAAAATTGTTTGTGAGGAGACACCCAATGGAAATTGTTCCTGATGACATTTTTTATGATTCACTCAACATATTTTTTCACTTTTCGTGAAGATCAATTATCCTAACACTGAACTGATATTATTTTCACTCGAAGCGCGTTTCGCTACGAGGTTAGCATCTTCAGGAGGTGAAAACTGATAGTGACACAGTATTAGTTTTCTTCTCCTAAATATGCTATCCTTGTAGCGAAATGCACGTCGAGTGCAAATGCTATTAGTTTGGTGTGGGGATAATCGACATTTACAAAACGTGAAAAAATATGTTGAGTAAATCATAAGGGATTTTCATAAGGCGTCTTGTGAAAAACATTTTTTCTACAAACGAAAATTGCAACTACCAACCAATAACGACTTGTAGTATTTAATGTTCAAAATAAGTTTGTCGCCACGTAAACAAGGATGTAATGATAATATTTCTGTGAAAAAGTGGATGGTGCCATTTGAAAACATGACGGTGGGGGTGAACTTTCAGGGGTATGAACATGAACAGATCATGTTGATTGCGTTTTATGGAAGGCAATTCGGAAAATTGGTTTTTCAATTAATTTTCCAACTCGTCCAGTCACAAGCAATATCTCCATTGCTTATTCGGGAAATTCTAGGACGCCCTGTATATCGAACAAAATGAACTTAGGGAGTTATTTCCAAAACACAATTTTTTCTATGATTCATTGAATTGAGGAGCTGTAAATTATAAAATTCTATTTATTTTATATATTCATACCAGAATTTTCCGCTGTCCAAATTACATTTATTAGCAAGAACAAGGTGATTCTCAGAGATATTTTCATGACATTGGCTTCGTTCAGCGGTACACAACCGTTGAGAAAATCACTAAACGTGTTGAGCCGCTGCTCAACGGTTTCGAGTGATCAATGGTGCAGCGGTCCGTTCAGCCGAACAGGTTGGCACATCACTCAACGGTTGAGCACCGCTGAACGAAGCCATTATTAAGATTCATTGACAAACATATTCTCTCTCTCTCTCTCTGTTTTGACAACGGATACCGTATTTGAGTAGTCTCATTGGCAGAGTAATTTGTTGGTAATTGATTGCGATTCTGTCTCACATTTTTGCCATAAAGAGTAATTTTGAAAATTTTCGAACGCCCGTCATTTCTGCGCATATGAAACAAAAAAATGTGGCCCAAAATAGTTTTTTATTGAGAAGGCAACAATCTTTATTGTAGAATTAGGGTAATTTTAATCAGTGAGTAAAACTGAGAGGTACTGTTTATAATGCAAAATCAAAAAAAAACGTGAAGCTCTAGTTATATTAAACCATGTTACATAAATGATTTGAAAAATCTGAATTCATCACAAGCGAGTAAAAAAAATAAGTACAATGATTTCTCAGATCTTCTTTCACCAATTAACAATCAGAAATAGAAAGCTTGAGTCTTATAGCAAACAAAACCATTCATGGGCTTTGCGAAATGAATATCATTGTAGATTTTTTTACAGTTTTCAATTCCTTCCATTGGGTGAGTTGAATAATCGTGAAAATGATTCTATTTCATTTTGTCGGTATCCGATTCATCATTTATATCTAAACCGATGGAATGAATATGAATGATATAGATTTCCAAGCTTGTTTTCCCTTGATCTATGGATTGCTATCACCCACTCACGATGAACTTTCGCCCTATCAATTTTGTCACGGTAGGTCGATCGTGCGATCCAAAATATTTGATGAATATAGGATTATGTGTTAATTCTGCAGAAAAGCTATAAATTGGTCTGACCATTATTATTTGCAGCTGCTATTTCGATTTGGAAAGTTGATTGATTTGATGTTCATTACAAATAAAAGGCTACACTTCACTTTCAATACAGGCTGAATTAATTGAATTCAATTCAAGTTTCAACCTGAAATTCAATTAAAAACTACTATTATTTTGAAACATATACACTTATAAAAATTTAATCGGTATATTTATCGGTAGAAAAAAGTATGTTTTTGAAATGAAAGCAATCAGTTTAGCATTTTTCTGAGAGTTTTAGTACATCTTATATAATCCCTGTCAATTTCATGATCGAATTTCGTTTATTATACGTTGACAGTTTCATCGAAGAATGGTAAAGTGAATATTTGAACCAATCAGGGGACAACTTTCAGAAACGAAAAGTCAAAAAAACATTCACGTAAATAAAATTAACGATGACTTGGTAAAAATAATAGAATGGGGTAACAGGAACTTAGTGGAATTCAATGCTAGGAAAACCCAGGCATGTCTCTTCTCAAGGAAATCCGATCTATCATCATCTAGAATTCAAATGCCAGGAGTAACTATTCCTACAAAGTCAAGTATCTCGATGCTAGGTATCAGGATCAGTAATAATCTCTAATGGAAAAACCATGTGGGATCGATAGCTGAAGGTGCTCTCCAGAAACTTGGATTTCTATTTCGTGCGAAGAAATACTTCACTTCTCGTCAGCTGTCTTGGAACATAGTTCTCATGTATGGGGTTCTGTACCAAAACATTCATTGAAGCTCCTCGATTCTATACAAAGAAAGGCAATCCGTCTTGTTGGTGATTCTTCGTTCACTTCATTGGAGCATCGTATAAGGGTCGGAGACTTGTCTCTACTCTATTGATATTTTCATGGTCGGTGCTCTTCTGAATAGTGATCAGTCGTTCCACGCTTGGCAATATCTACAAGGATAACTCGACGAGTACAGAATTCTTACCCCTCTGTTGTGAACTTGGATATCTGTCGAACCTCTCTTGCTCAGGGATCTTTTTTCAATAGAATAGCTGAGCTTTGGAACTCCTTACCGAGAGAGGTTTTTCCCGAAGCTTACAAACTTCAGAAATTGATGTTAATTCGTATATACAGGGCTTTCCGTGTAAATCTGCATATAAAAAATATATATTGAATAGACCTGTGAGCATCAAATACAAAATATGAATCTACCACGATCAGGAATAATATACAGAATACCTACCAATGAAAGACGAGATGCAAAATAAGTAAAATGACTGATGATAAAAATGAAAACCGCTTGTTTATTGTTTGCTTTAGATAAAATGTATACCGTTTCCCAGAAGTTTGTTGAGTAAATGTTTGAATCATAAAAATTGCATCATCATGACTAATACCAGGATAAGAGATCAAATTTCAAGTGTACATGTATATAAATGTGTCGGTCTGTAATGTTATCAAGTTTTTTTGTTTTTTATAGATAATATCAAAACTCTTGTATATTTACGTTGCAATCAATTCTCATCTGAAGGATATTTCCCGGTGAATGGAAAAACACGGAGTGTGCTAATTTTCAAAAGATACAACTTGTTCTGATTTTCAGAATTCGTTGCCTGTTGTACAGATGTCCATGCCTCAAACTCTTTACTCAATGTACCGAGAGAGAACAAATTCCTGGAATACTAGGCTCATAACGGCGGGATTATGATTTTTGACAATACAAAATTATGATTTTGTTATTATTGCTATGAATTCAAATTCTAATTCAAAACCTTCCGGTAACAATTATTTCACGTTAGGTCAGATGGTAGAATTTTGGGATGAAAAAAAAGGTAGGAGCTGCATTTCACGAAGTACTTTTACGAACACAACCATTAACCAACAAGAGTTGAAGCAACAAATGGGTTTGTCTGTAGCTCTGCATGTAGTGTTAGTATCCTTCGTAGCTATATTAAGATTAGACCAAGATCCGAAGACATTTCCTTGAGTGCGAACGATTTTCATTTCATTGCAGAGAAAGTAACAAGTTTTTTAGGCCAAGTCACAGTTGTGTTTCTGTATTTTTCCATTGTTATGGTAGCTTATTGCATTCAAATATTCAATGAATACGTACTTAATAGCGGACCCGCCCACCATGAAATGTGGCAAAGTCGTTCCCCAATGAGTCCATTTTTAATATAGTCTGTTTTAAGTTGTCATTCAGTCTGATTACATATGATATGACATAGACGGGCACATATTTGAGATTTCTTAGATACTTCTTTCATGATGAGTATTTCCTAATTCGTTCCGTAGTTTTCTGGGTATTGTAACCTACCATAAACTGAAAAAAAAAAATATATATATATATATATACATATATATATATATATATATAAATATATACTGAAATGGATAGCGGGGTCTCTCAGTCAGTCCAAATGAAAAGTCCTGTCTTACTTTGCCAAGCTTTCGCTTCTATTGTGAAGCTTCTTCAGGGCCTATAATTTATTGTTTTTGTTTTTTTTAATAACAACATTATTAACTATACTTACAGTAAAAATGGTGTAAAAATATTGAATTAAACATAAATTGTTAAAATTTTGTATACATGTTTGTAAAATTGTTTGTTTTTTTTTTTGACAAATGTCATATCCTCACATATGTAATTTTTCACGTCTATGATGATTTGATCATTAATTCTACAGAGAGATGTATTGATTGATAAGATTTCAATTATTACGGTTTTGATGTAGTTCTAGTAAGTTACTGTAAATGTTGCTGAGGTTATCAATATCATTTCTTTTATTCATACAATTTGAAGATTGATTTATTTCGACCATTTCAAGAAAAAGGCGTTTGGAAATATTTTTTTCTGTACGTAAAATTTTGGTATTGGGGTAATTTGGTTTATGTCCTGTTTCTATACTGTGTTGTGCTAATGCACATGATTTCTTATTGAGTTTTATATCACTTTTATGAGATGTTATTCTATCATTAAGAATTCTAGACGTTGTTCCAATATAATTTAGGTCACAATTGCTACAAGGAATCTTATAAATTACATTTGACTTTTTTGTTGTGTCAGTTTTATCTTTCAATTTAGTATTTAAGTTCTTTATAGTTTTGATATTTTTTTGGCATATTTTGATATTTTGTTCATTATGGAAAAGTTTTATGATATTTGAAGATAATTTTCCAAGATTAGGTATAGATTTATAAGAAAAAGTGATAGGTGAATTGTCATTACATACATTTTTGTTGATTATATCAGAATCTGTATTACTACCAGTATTGAAAATTATTTTATTAAGAAGTTTTTTAGGATAAGAGTTTTCGATTAATATGTCTCTGAGGAGTCTGAGATTTTTTTGTTTGAGAGAAGGGTGTACTAATTTTTCTATTCTTTTCTTTAAACAGATTATCAAATTAATTTTTACTGTTTTTTTATGAAAAGAGTAGTAATTGATATATCTTCCTGAGTTAGTAGGTTTGATATACCAATCAGTGATCAAGGAATTATCAGTTCTACGGATAACTCTTGTATCAAGAAAAGGTAGGGTGTTATTATTTTCGAAAATAATAACACCCTACCTTTTCTTGATACAAGAGTTATCCGTAGAACTGATAATTCCTTGATCACTGATTGGTATATCAAACCTACTAACTCAGGAAGATATATCAATTACTACTCTTTTCATAAAAAAACAGTAAAAATTAATTTGATAATCTGTTTAAAGAAAAGAATAGAAAAATTAGTACACCCTTCTCTCAAACAAAAAAATCTCAGACTCCTCAGAGACATATTAATCGAAAACTCTTATCCTAAAAAACTTCTTAATAAAATAATTTTCAATACTGGTAGTAATACAGATTCTGATATAATCAACAAAAATGTATGTAATGACAATTCACCTATCACTTTTTCTTATAAATCTATACCTAATCTTGGAAAATTATCTTCAAATATCATAAAACTTTTCCATAATGAACAAAATATCAAAATATGCCAAAAAAATATCAAAACTATAAAGAACTTAAATACTAAATTGAAAGATAAAACTGACACAACAAAAAAGTCAAATGTAATTTATAAGATTCCTTGTAGCAATTGTGACCTAAATTATATTGGAACAACGTCTAGAATTCTTAATGATAGAATAACATCTCATAAAAGTGATATAAAACTCGATAAGAAATCATGTGCATTAGCACAACACAGTATAGAAACAGGACATAAACCAAATTACCCCAATACCAAAATTTTACGTACAGAAAAAAATATTTCCAAACGCCTTTTTCTTGAAATGGTCGAAATAAATCAATCTTCAAATTGTATGAATAAAAGAAATGATATTGATAACCTCAGCAACATTTACAGTAACTTACTAGAACTACATCAAAACCGTAATAATTGAAATCTTCTCAATCAATACATCTCTCTGTAGAATTAATGATCAAATCATCATAGACGTGAAAAATGACATATGTGAGGATATGACATTTGTCAAAAAAAAAAACAATTTTACAAACATGTATACAAAGTTTTTACCAATTTATGTTTAATTCAATATTTTTACACCATTTTTACTGTAAGTATAGTTAATAATGTTGTTATTAAAAAAAACAAAAACAATAAATTATAGGCCCTGAAGAAGCTTCACAATAGAAGCGAAAGCCTGGCAAAGTAAGACAGGACTTTTCATTTGGACTGACTGAGAGACCCCGCTATCCATTTCAGTGTACAATTCTCCAGTCGCTATAATAATCCACTCCACTATAAATATATATATATATATATATATATATATATATATATATATATATATATATATATATATATATATATATATATATATATAAAAATGATATACTTCTTGGGGATGCAGTCAGGATCAGATGGCCACAATTAAAAGTGTTCTCTTTGGTAGGTCTGAGCATTCAGAATACTTCATTCCATTATCAAAGACATCTAAAAAGTGTTCATGGTGAAACATAAAAATATTTGGTAGAAAAATATTTCAATATTTAACTTACATCGTAAGATAGCAAAGTAAGACTTGCATTAACACAAGAAACCAAGAAAATTTTGAGATGAATTCAAAGAAAAGAACCCAAAAGGGAAATTGACAGTAAATTATCAATTTGACATAATTACTAGAGGGTGATTACTTATTTTTATCATCATATAGGGTTATGAGAAGAAACAGGAAATGAGTTTATATATACGATTAATTTAATAAACGATGAGATTTTTCGATATCTTTACTGTAAAGTTGAAACTTCTTGTAGACATCAACCACCCTAACATCAAATCGAATTTGATGCCAGGGCAGTCGATATCCACAAAAAGTGTCAACGATCATTTTAGTCATGAGACTGTGAATTTTGTATTTTCAAAAGGTACGTGTAAATTTTACTAAGACCTTCGATGTCGGTTTTTTTATTCATTGTTAGGTCATGTTTACTAATTTCTACCATTTCTAAAAATATTCTCTTTTGATAATTTTTCTCAATGGTCAAAACTTTTGGATTATTGAAGTCCATAACGTGATCTTCACTTATAACATGATCCGCTAGGGCACATGATTTCACACCTCTTCTACAGTCACTCTTATGGGAGATAATACGACTTGTCAGGTTTCTTGATGTTTGACCTATATACGTTTTTTCACATTGAGTACATGGTATTTCATAAATTATATTTGATTTTTCTTTTATGTCAAAAGGTGTTTTTATTTTAGTGAAAATTTTAGAAACTGTTAAAATATTTTTCTTGGCAAATTTGATATTTTCATTTTTGAATACATTTATCAATTTAGGTGTTAATTCATGAATGTGTGGAAGTGATTTGAAAATTGGTGGTTGAATTTGATGTTGGGAATCATCAACTAAATTTACTTGTCTTTCGTTTGAAGTTTGGTGATTAAGATTTTCACTACTGAATAGAATTTTGTTTATCAATTTTACTGGGTAGGAGTTTTCAATTAAAATAATTTTCAGTTTATTAAGACTCTCAAGTCTCAATCAAAGATGTGTTAATTTTATTACTCTATTTTTCAAAGCTTGGATCAAGTTGATTTTCATTTTTGTTGGGTGATATGAGTAATAGTTGATATATCTATCACTGCTAATAGGTTTTCGATACCATTTTGTTAAAATTTTATTATGATTAGTTCTTATCAGAAGCATATCTAAGAAAGGTATGGTGTTATTGATTTCCCTCTCTACAGTGAATTGTAAATTGGAATCAAATTGGTTAAATATGTTGAGAAGGTTTTCTATTTCTGATTCTGGTATACTCAATATTATATCATCAACATAGCGTTTGAGAAATGGTATTTCAAAAATAATTTTTGTTAGACTTGTAGTTATGAGTTCATCCATAACATAACTGGATATAATGGGACTGATATTTGATCCCATTGGTGTTCCAAATGTTTGCATGTAGAAATTATTGTTAAAAATCAAGTAGGTCGAGTCAAAAACAAAGTTTAAAAGTTCTAGAAAAGATTTTTCATCGAATCCACAATATGTCTGTATGATTTCCCACTTTTTTAATATAGTTTCTTTTACTAATTTCAATGGTAGATTCGTAAACAACGAAACGACGTCTAAACTAATCAAAACATAGTTTTTTGGTAATTGAAAATCATTGATGAATTCTGCGAATTTGAACGAATCTTCTATGTAATATGAATTACCAATATCATAGGCTTTGGTAAGTATATCTGTTAATAATTTTGAGATTTTGCTATTAGGGCAATCAATGGATGATAAAATAGGTCTCATGGATAGAGTGGATTTATGTATTTTAGGTAAGGTGTAAAATCGTGGTGCCACTGAATTATAAATAGTCAGAGAATTGGCAGTTTTTTCATCAATTTTTTACTATTTTTTAGTTTCGAGATCAACTTGTTGGCTTTTTGTTGTAAAGTACTAGTAGGATTTCTTTTCAATTCTTTGTAATATTTTTTGTCATTCAAAAGTTCTTGACTTTTTTCTAAGTACTCTTTTTTATACATTACTACTGTGACATTTCCTTTATCGCTCTTCGTGATAATTATATTTGGATTTTGTTTTAAAAATATTTTGGTTTTATTATAACATTTATTCAAATAATGATTGTTATTTATACTTTTATGTACAAAATTTGTGAGAATGTTAGTACAACGAGCACGGTAAAAGTTTTTCTTTTCGTCACTGTAGTCTTGCATAGCTGATTCTATATCTGCCAGTATAAAAGGTATATTAATATTTTCCAAAGTAGGTGGGACACTGAATTTAGGACCTAAAGCAAGTATTTTCATGAAATCTGAAATTTTCACTAAAATAAAAACACCTTTTGACATAAAAGAAAAATCAAATATAATTTATGAAATACCATGTACTCAATGTAAAAAAACGTATTTAGGTCAAACATCAAGAAACCTGACAAGTCGTATTATCTCCCATAAGAGTGACTGTAGAAGAGGTGTGAAATCATGTGCCCTAGCGGATCATGTTATAAGTGAAGATCACGTTATGGACTTCAATAATCCAAAAGTTTTGACCATTGAGAAAAATTATCAAAAGAGAATATTTTTAGAAATGGTAGAAATTAGTAAACATGACCTAACAATGAATAAAAAAACCGACATCGAAGGTCTTAGTAAAATTTACACGTACCTTTTGAAAATACAAAATTCACAGTCTCATGACTAAAATGATCGTTGACACTTTTTGTGGATATCGACTACCCTGGCATCAAATTCGATTTGATGTTAGGGTGGTTGATGTCTACAAGAAGTTTCAACTTTACAGTAAAGATATCGAAAAATCTCATCGTTTATTAAATTAATCGTATATATAAACTCATTTCCTGTTTCTTCTCATAACCCTATATGATGATGAAAATAAGTAATCACCCTCTAGTAATTATGTCAAATTGATAATTTACTGTCAATTTCCCTTTTGGGTTCTTTTCTTTGAATTCATCTCAAAATTTTCTTGGTTTCTTGTGTTAATGCAAGTCTTACTTTGCTATCTTACGATGTAAGTTGAATATTGAAATATTTTTCTACCAAATATTTTTATGTTTCACCATGAACACTTTTCAGATGTCTTCGAAAATGGAATAAAGTATTCTGAAAGCTCAGACCTACCAAAGAGAACACTTTTAATTGTGGCCATCTGATCCTGACTGCATCCCCAAGAAGTATATCATTTCTTACCAAGTTCAGTCAAGATACTCCTGAATTTTATATATATATATATATATATATATATATATATATATATATATATATATATATATATATATATTAGTTCTTATTAATTTTTCGATAGCAAAATTTGATTTATACGAGAAGTTGCTGACTTATTGGACTTGTTCTATCCAGAAAGAACTGTTTTTCAATAGACGCAGCAACTTTTCGGAGTAGATTGAAAATCTGCCCTTCTACATCTGTATAGATTCGAATATTAATTCTCATTTTTCAGATTGTGGTAGGTTACAATACCCAGAGAACTACGGAACAAATATCGATCCACCACAAAATGATGACGTTCAAACAGTATTTCCTAATGTTGTGCTGGACCTCTTCTTTTACATTCCTTGTCCATTTTCATTACCACTTCAATGTCATTGTGATATACGAACGGAAACATTGGGAAAGTTACGTCACAGTTGAATCTCGAAACTTGTTGCTATTATGCAGCAATACTTGTATTCGAGTCTCAAGGTGTATCTGACCTATTTAATAGTTTTTTCAAGGTAAGTCATCCTATTTGAAATTTCTCACTTGTGTTGATCCTCATGGAACATAACAGAGAATAGTATCAGTGGTTCCGACATTATTCATAAGTTCAATTTATATCAAACTTATTCTCCTGAAGAAGATATTCTAACTAACAAACGCGTGCTGTGTACGATTTATATCAATTTGGCCTTAGGGTAGGTGGCAATCGAAGCATTCTAGTTTGCCTGTCTGTTCACTCAAACAGCACTGGCCAATCGTCAGTTGTATCCAATAGGCGAAAATCGTCAACCGCTAGATGGCGTTGCTAAATCCCAGATGGCTTCACTTTGGGGTGAACAACAAATTTTGGCTATTTGAAGTGATGGTACATGTTTTGCATTCGTGAGGACTTGTTGAGTGATACTTACTGTTTAATCGTCCTCAGTTGCTTTGTGTGCTAATGTAATTACATGTTCGGCTAGTATTACAGCCTCATTTTACTCGTGAGTGTTATAATTTGAACTACTTCACCTACCTACATTCCAGATCAAAATGTCTATTATAGAACTGGAGCTACGTAGTATTCTGGATTACGTGGGAAGCAGAACTAGACCGTTAGAGCGGGCGCTGCGAAACATTCCGTTTGAAAAAATCGATGACCTCATTCTGATTGATGATTTGAGTTAAGAAAGACTTAATTAATGATAATGTGGAGGTTGCCGGACGGAATTATGGTCCAGTTTTTTTTTCGGCCCTATAATAGGAGTTTTCGATTCCATCGCTGTAGTTGTTGAAAAAAAATGTTGTATAGAATGCAAAAACCATTGACCGCTATTCCTCGACTGGAATGTTTTTGCAAGATCCTTCCAAACCTGGAACTGAAAGTTGCCAGAAAAGCCCGTTGTCAGTTTTATTATAAATCTCCTTCCCAGCGTCACATACCTTCGCTCGAGTTTTGGAGCGGGCCGCGCTTTTCTCAACAGTTTTTGTGACTTCAGTTATAGCTGAACTTCATCCATTATCATAACAGATACATTTTCCAATATTTAAAATAGCACTGCTTCGAATTTTGGGATAACTTTCTTTAAAGTGAATAAATATCGCTACAATTATCAGATTAAAAAAAAGGCGAACGAAAAATCATGCTGAACTGGTGAATGAACCGAAAGAAACTATTCAAATGCAGCAAGACGACGCAAAGACGAAATTTCCGACAAATTCGAGAAGTTGTTTGATCCGAATTCTGATGAAGAACACTTCTCGTGGTATAAAAGTTGCATGGCCAGCTATATCAGCGAAGAAAAAATTCGTCGTCGTCACTACATAGGAAGCTGGAAGAAAGAGCTTCATCAACAACACAGGGCGTAGCTGGATCATCAACTGACCTGCAAATCAAAAAGAAGCAACAGCGATTCGTCGAGTGAATCATGATGTTCCATTTGTGGTATACGACGAAAACCAAAATAAAAAAAGTCATCTTTTAACTGAAATTTCAGCAGCTTTGCTGTTTTTCAATGCATTGATAATACTATGAAATTTTCACAAAAATTTGTTATACGAAACACCGAAAGATTTGTTTGCAGAAACTTCCAATATCATACGTCGTGTTAAAGAAATTACGTTTCATTACCAATATCTTCTAGTAACGAAAGAGGTCGACCAACAACAAATATCACAAATACAGTTACTGGCTGCTTTTGACAAATTAATGGCGGATATAAAAGACGGTGTTTCGACGACCGCTTTTGAATTGACATACTTGGCTCAAAGCATGACTGTACTCGCTGAAGTAGAGGATGTAGTTCTAATCGTGATCTCGAAGTGATGCTGCTCGATAGATTTGGTGACAAGGTTTTATTCTCATATCTCACTGAGAGGAAGCAATCTCCTGTGGTTTTCATGGCAGGAAGTTCATTAAGGAAATAGCTGAACGTGTACGTCGGCTAGACTGTAGCGAAATCGTCATGTGTGCTAAGGAATTACGGAAGGAACTATCCACTACTGAACTTATACCAGAGGAAAAGTTGTGTGATGAAATTCTTATAGAAGATGCCGCGAAGAAATGCACATTCACGCCGAAATGGAAGACTTTCATACAAGCCTCATTAAGCAGTCGAAATCTAAAATTGTCAGGCAATACACTCCATGAAGCATTAGCGGTGTTTAGTGATTTATATCAGTGTAACGAACAGAAAGACACCGCAACATACAGCTCTAGCCGAATTCATTCACCTCCTACCTAACTAAATGGAAACATATGTTTGTTGGAAAATCTTAGACACTGTGACAATGACTTTCAAGGGGACATTAAGTGGCGAAGATTCTATGACCGTTACAATCATGATAGTTAATCAACAAAAGAATGATGGAAAGAATACCTCACGGGCATGGCCTAGCTCTCCATGTTGATTAGTCATTCCGATATCTGAAGCTAAGCAGCAGGGAAAGACCGCGTCGAAAGCTCATAAAACTGCAGCAAAGTATTATATCATAGCTCGCAGGCAATATATCAATGAACACAAGATATATTGAGGAATTGCTGTCCTTCGGAGGAGACGTAAAGCCGACGGTTCTGAGTCCATGGTTGTTGGACTCGTAAAGGAACCTTACCTCTGGTTGGAATACCAGAGTGTTCGGCAAAATTCCCGGTTGGGTGAAATGTGGTCACCGGAGTCGATGATTGGCCTTGGTAGGGAAAACAGGCCGACGTTGAATAAATCATTTGAATAAAAGGACACCTCAGACACTGCTGAACCGAAACTAACTGAAACTGACTACAAATATTTATATCAAGTCCTTCAACCAAAATCCCAGCTGGCCATCACAGGTGGATATGAAGACTCCAAAAAATCTTCAAGCTCCAAGGTAATAGGTCTACTGAATTGTTAGATTCATATTATTCTGCGTTTACGAGCGACAAGGCCGGCGCTAAAAAATATTATTGATGAACTATTACATTAATGATTAAAAAGAAAATGAAACCTTTTTTCGTCGAAAAATGTTCATTCATCTCTCCAGAAGCAGATTGAAGGATTTTCAGCCATATTTTTGTTGCTGTTCTTGAAGGAATTGAACAAGTTTTTATCAATTGTGCAGATTCCGATGTTTTCGTACTCAACATCCACTTTAGCATAAGCTATCGAATAGTAGTTTTTGAGGGATTTGGTTTGAAGGATCAGCCAAAAAATATCTTTTAAGCTGGGATTCAATTCAAATGTATCTGAAATTATTAGAATTTTTGATGTTTTGTATTTACATTGCTTAAGGGCTGCAATACATGGGCCTCCGACTTTACTCCAATTCGGTTATGAAAGACGAGATGGAAAGTTGTACCCGTTGCAAATGGCAAAACCACCTATGACAAATTCTTTGACCAGGCTTTGCAAATATAATGCTGAATGCCTGACAATGTTTTGCACTTGTAGAAAAAGCGAAATCAATTGTATTTTCCTTTGCAAATGCATCGGCAATAATTGTCAAAACTTACCTGAATGAATTTTTCACTACTTATTGATAGGTAAACCACTTTTTTTATTAAATCTGTATTGAATTAGATCATGCCGTTTTTCTCCATACCTTACCTAAACCAGGTGTTAATAGTCAATAACAATTTTTTTTTCGCAGCTACAGCGATGGAAGCGAAAACTATTATAGGACCGAAAAAAAAAACTGGACCATAATTCCGTCCGGCAACCTCCACAATATCATTAATTAAGTGTTTCTTGACTCAAATCATCAATCAGAATGAGGTCATCGGTTTTTTCAAACGGAATGTTTCGCAGCGCTTGCACTACGTTGAAAGAGGGTGAAGCTGTGTTCAAAGCAGGGCATATCATTGCATGTAGAGTGGAAGAAAGTAACCATAAAAAATAAGGAGCTTTTGTTTGCAAACATCAGCTTTGGTAGAGCATCCATACGAAATCAATATATTGCTGGCTGATGAGGGATGGAAATGCCAATGCTCCTGCAAAGCGGGTTTATCTGGGTTCTGCAAACATATTGCAACCCTTAATTATGTTGATAAGTAGGTAGTGTCATTTCCTAAATATTATTGTAGTGTAGGCATACCATTAGGATTTACTTTATCATATAATGAAGTCATCCCGAATGATGAATAAGGTTGTTACTTAACTCTGGAGAGGAAAGAGCTCAGTTCTGTACAGATAGCCGAATAAAGCGGTATTGCCAGTAAAGTGACGAGTGTTTATTTATTGTTTCCTATTGAGTGTTCTTCAAGTGACCGAGTGTTTATTTATTGTTACTCATTGAGTATTCTACAAGTGGCGACGAGGATTATTTGGATATCTTTCAATATTCAAAGTAAGTGAAACGAAATTTCATCCGAGCATTTATGCCTAAATAACTAATGCTAAGACATGCAGGCAATATAACCCGTGTGATCGTTATTGAAAATAAGTGAATCACGAAACAGTGTTGAATTAGGATGATTGGCACACAAGATGTCAAAAAGGGAGAAAAACTCCCCATCAATCCAAAGCCTACTAAGAGATCGGAAAAATCAACAACAATGAAACAATTGTGAAGCATTTATTATATGTATGTGTATTCTGTACGAAGTCAGTTGAGACACCTGAAAACTTAAATTGTACTAACAACCAACAAATCCTTAGTGAAGTATGGGTTGGGAAAGATTTTATTTGTTTTCTCACCTATATAATTATGTCATTCATTCCTAACCCAATAATCTCGCCTAATCTCATATTCTCTCAAGATTCTTAAATGCCATTGTGTCTCAACTGACATCGTAAAGACATACATGTTAGAAATTTGAGAAATAACTTCATTTTCATTTAGTTTTATTTTCATTTGATGTTAATTATCAGTCTATAGATATAATAAAAAGTCGACAAAAAAAAATCCGAACATGATGCTATAATGTGTTGATAAGGCAAGGATAAACTAGTCAAACTTTAGGGGGTATTGGCCTGTATGTGCATTGTTTGATTATGTTCAAACTGTAAAAGTGGTATTTTTCCACAGGGCTTTGTGATCCACATCATGACAAACCTTATGCCCATTCAACCTTTTGAATGTGAAGGCGAGCCAGCTTCTGTTGGTGTTAGATGGGAAAAATGGTTGCGTTCTTTCGACATTTATCTTGATGCATCAAACATCGAAAATGCAGCAAAGAAGAGAGCAACGCTTCTTCATTGCGCTGGAAGCGAACTACAGGAGGTATATTACAACCTTCCAGGGGCACATATTCAACCCAGTGATGCTTCAGAAGTAGATGTGTACAAAGTAGCAATCGATAAATTGAATGAGTACTTCCATCCAAAGCAGTCAAATATATATGAACGTCACCTTTTCCGTCTGACAAAGCAAGATCAGGGGGAAAAGTTTGAAAAATTTTCGGTTCGACTTAGAAACCAAGCAGCTAAGTGTAACTTCACTAATGTGGATGAACACATGATAGATCAAATCGTAGAAAAATGTACATCGGTAGAACTCAGGAAAAAAATTCTTGCCACTGGTGATGCAATAAATCTTGATGGAATCATTGCAGAAGCCAACGCCCTGGAAACTGTCAGTAGGCAGTTGGAAGGTTTTGTTGATCTCAAATCAAAGATGGTGGAGGTGAACCACATTTCTCGCTCGAGCAGATGTTCCCGTTGTGGTGGAAATCATCCTTCAGATTCTATGAAGTGTCCTGCTAGGTTGAAATCATGTAGTAAATGCGGGTACAAAGGGCATTATCAATATTACTGTCGAACGAATCCAAAGAAACGCCAAAATAACAATTTATCAGGTCACAGTAGGGCAGCGAAAATCAGGAAAAACATATCTGACAATTCTTCAAAAAATACTGCGCAGGAGGAAGGAATCGATTATGTCTTTCAAATCGACAACGACAGTGTTATAGCTTGTAACATCGGGGGAGTTGCCATTGATATGCTGATTGACTCTGGAAGTAGGAGCAATATACTGGATGATCAAACTTGGGCTAACCTGAAACAAAAAAAAGTCAAGGTCTGGGACCAAGTGGGGAATCCAAAAAAATTGCTTTTTGCTTACGGAAGCAAAGAACCTCTGAAAATAATGGGTTCCTTCAAATCAAACATCACAATAGGGCCAAATAGCGAGACAGCGACTTTTTACGTAATAAAAAACGGTTCTAGGTGCCTTCTCGGAAAATCAACTGCTATAGCCCTTGGAGTCCTCAAAATTGGTTTGGGAGTTAACGCTATTGGACAATTTCCAAAATTTAAAAATGTTGTGGTTGATATTCCAATTGATCATACAGTGAAACCGGTATGTCAGCCATATCGAAGAATACCGATTCCCTTAGAATCCAAAGTTGAGGAGAAACTTCAAGAACTGACAGATTCAGACATCATAGAGGCAGTGAATGAACCGGCTAAATGGATTTCTCCGATGGTCCCGATTCTCAAAGAGAATGGGGAAATCAGAATATGTATAGACATGAGGCGGGCAAATGAAGCCATCCTACGAGAAAATCATTCTCTTCCAACAATGGATACCTTACTACCACATTTCAGAGAAGCAACATTGTTCACCAGGCTAGACATCAAGAACGCATTTCACCAGCTGGAAATATCGGAAACATCCAGATACATCACAACATTTATCACCAGTAAAGGCCTTTTCAGGTACAAAAGACTTATGTTCGGGATATCTTGCGCACCGGAAATATTCCAGAAAATACTGGAAAGGATTTTGCAAACATGTGAGGGAACAGTGAACTTTATCGACGATATACTCATTTATGGAAAAGATTATTCTGAACATAATGAACGAGTGAAAAGGACACTGAAAGTATTGAAGAACAACGATGTTTTACTCAATGAAAATAAATGTATATATAAAATAGACCAAATTGAATTCCTAGGACACCATCTCTCAGCACGAGGAATCAGACCTCTAGAAAGTCATGTCAAAGTTATAGAGAATTTTCGAGCACCTCGAACGATCGATGAAATCCAAAGCTTTTTGGGTCTGCTAAACTTTGTAGGATAATGGTATGCCTACACTACATCCCTTTGTTTCCTATTGAGTGTTCTTCAAGTGACCGAGTGTTTATTTATTGTTACTCATTGAGTATTCTACAATTATATAGAACTAAAAGTTGATTTTCATGAATTTTTGCATGTAATTAGCGTTTTGTGCTGAATGGAGGATCAATATACTTATCAGATTTAATAAAACATATCACCGATTAGTATTTCAACAAATGCTTTATTTTTACTATTCAAATAAATCATGAGAAAAACCTGATTTTTGTTCTGCTGCCAAAACTTTTTCTGTACTTGAACATTGTGTAATTCATGAGATACATCACTGAATATAGGTTTCTTCAAAAGAAAAAGCTGAAGAAATAGGTTGGGTACTTCACTTCCAACGCACCAAACTTGTTTTTCGAAGAATTGAAGCAATGGATGCCAATGAATCAGTGGAATGAATCCTCGCCGGGCCACCGTGCTGGGTAATCGCACGTTAAAAGGTAAGGCCTCGTTGATCCATTGCTCGCACAAGTTTCGACTTCTGAGGGTTGACGTTCGTCAGCTGATTAACGAAAACGAACAACAATTTTAGAACAATCATTGATTTATAGAGATCATCAACCCTAACGCTGAACTGATCACTCGACTCGCTATTCAATTCGTTAAAAAGGTTATCATTTTCAGAAGAAAATTAATAATTTCAAGTGATATTAGTTTGGTGTTAGGGTAACTGATCTCACACCAGAGGTTCCAATCTTACCAATTATGAATGAATCATGCTTTTAAAAAAATGTGTCTAATCAAGGTGATACAATTTTCTCTTGGCAGTTATTCTACTGACTAATTGGGGAATAGTGTGGAAGGATAATAAAACAGACTAGAAAACTATGATTTATTTACATAAATGTAATCATACTTTAACGATATATTAATAAATATTATATTATAAAGTCTCGAAACTGGCTTCAAAGTGGGAAATGAAACGTCCAGTAATCTTTATTTTCAGACGATCTAGTAAGTGGAGGCTACTTACAAACATATCTTTGGTTATTGGTTTACTGATTTTCAATGTATTTTTCCTCCTGAGACAAAGCTTTTTGTCGTTACTGGGGAATTTATGTAGCGAAATAGTACTAGTATTATATAATGAGCACTGAGACACCGAGCACTCTTTTTTCGATTTTGTAGGAATACTTCAATGAATTCGCCGCATTTTGGTTTGTAAACCACAACAACACTATATATCAATTTCACTCTACGCACTTCTGTAGTGCATTAAGTTAAAAATATTTCCAAAATAATAATTTCAAATCCAACAGTCATAAGACTCTATAGAATTAATATTTGTTGTTCACCTTCCGGTTAGTTCAAAAAAATATATAGATGGCAACCACTTCGAAGTTTTAGGCTATAGGAAGCCACCTGCTGCTTATATTTCAATAACCGCAGCTCATTAGGTATACACATGAAATACATAAAGTAGGTCTACTGTCTGTAATCCCTCGGATAGCCCTGTGTCCACGAATCGTCGAAACGGGAATGAATTGACAGATCGCATTTATGCATATATCGCATCCTATTTACTGGGATTATTTCTCACGTGAACCCCAATTAGTTGAGCACAGCCTGTACGAAACAATTATTAATAGGATTGATGCGTTTCCATTAGGGGTTCTTTGATGTTGCTGGGATTCACTTTGTCACCATTAGAAGGAGACCGTTTTTAAACTGGTAATTATTTGGTGAGTGCATTTAGAATTGGAAGCAGTAGGCATCGATTGAGTAGATGGTAATGGAGTTAGCGCATGGCTGGAGGTTGAATACTGGCAGAGTATTTTCACTAATTATTTATTGCTGTAGTAACGAATAAAATTCCTAGTTGTAATAACGTCGATGCGGATTTGTTTTGAACAGAATCTTTTATAGGTCGATTGAATATTTTAAAAATGTTACATATGAGGCTCACTGTGTGAAAGCTTATTTTTTTTTAACACGCTTTTATTAGCTTGGTATGTATGTAACGGAATCTTTGAGCATAATTTTCACCAATTTCCAGAAGTCTGATCAATTTGAAACTTTGCATACGTATCAAGGACCGATGACAATGCAATAATTTGATCATAGTTTTCCATTATAATAATAATAATAATAATAATAATAATAATCTTTAATTTCCAGTTGAAAATTACACACAATATACAATAACTGGAAATGACGTCGGAATACAAAAAGAAAATAAGAAAAAAACAAAAAACATCAATGAAATAAAAATAACAAATTTGCTCGTATTGGTTTCAAGAAATACGTACTCGATATATTCACTAAAAGAGCTTTGTCTGATTATCCTTATAAGAACCACCAGGATTAATAAATTCTTTTATAGATCCTCTGTAGTGGAGTAAAAAAGATAGAGCTAGCGCGCGTTCTGCGCATGCCTGCAGTTTCGGACTTACTCTATCGTTCTTTCGTTCGGGTACTCGGCACAGCACAACGGAGGCAAAAACGTTTTCAGGGTAGTTGCGTTCTCACAATGTTCATTCCTTACCTTACATGCGTAGGTGTACATGAGTCTGATACATGCAAATTACTGTATATGATGTTTATGTAACATATAATATAGTTCCCAACGAAATACAGCCACGGAACTGCTAAAAGACGAATGTTGCCAATAATCCTGAGTTGAGCTTCGACCGTTCACAAGATGCAAGGTTTTACAGTTGATCATGCAGTAATTTATCTAGGCTCGCGATTGTTTGCTGCTGAACAAGCCTATGTAGCACTTAGTCGTGTAAGATCTTTAGACGATATTCGGATTGATGAACTTGATTGCTCTAAGTTAACAGGAAGTACCCCATGCAACAGTGAAGCTTTAAATGAAATGATGAGATTGGGGAATGATTCGTAAGAAATATCACATTTCCACTAGAAACTAATTGATAAATTGAACTAAAAAATGAAAAATAAATAATAGTTTAAAAAACTAAAAAACACGCTTTTATAGCTTACCGAACTAAAAAATAGAAAATAATTTTTAATAACGAAGAGTTTATATTACGGTAGTAGAAGGCTAAACAATCATTCATAGTCAATCAGCTCAAAATAAAATTATAATAAAATTTAAGTAATTAACAGAATAAAGTAATTCAGAGTAAAAAGCGTGGGGTGCATTTCACTACATTTCATAAGTCTCCTCTCAGAGATAATTACCGATAGAATGATTGTAATATATAGCACATCAAGCACCCCACGATTTTACTCTGAATTACTTTATTCTGTTAATTACTTCAATTTTATTATAATTCTATTTTGAGCTGATTGACTATGAATGATTGTTTAGCCTTCTACTACCGTAATATAAACTCTTTGTAATTAAAAATTATTTTCTATTTTTTAGTTCGGTTAGCTATAAAAGCGTGTTTTTAAATTTTTTAAACTATTATTTATTATAGAGATCAATAGACCGCGGGCATTTCTGGCAAATGACAGTAAATGACAGTCGTAAATCCAGCCTGCTGGACAAACAAACAGATCTACAAATTCTTATTGTGCATTTGTGTCATATTTCAAAACATTTTTTCTCGATAATGTCTCAATTTTGAACGATTGGGAAATGTGGAAGTAGAAGCAGCAGGAATAAGGTTTCACTCCATCCATTCTTTATTATTTTCGACAATAAATAAATATCAATCACCTTTGCTGAAAAGAGACGTGAATTGTGGACTCAAACAACAAGAAGAGCAGATTTAAGTACTGATAGGTTGAAATCGACAACGGTATGTTCAAAATATTCTGTATCTCCTCGGAATTGTAATTATAATCATATTAAATTTTCCTTGTTGTTTATGGAAATACGATTTGTTTGTCCAGCAGGCTGATTGACAGTTGTCATGTGACGTCACATGCATCAGCCTGCTGGACGAACAAATCGTATTTCCATAAACAACAATGGTAATTTGATGAGATTATTATTGCAATTCTCAGATACAAAATGCATGAATATACCGTTGCCCATTTCAACTTATCAGTACTCAAATCTGCTCTTCTAGTTGCTTGAATCCACAATTCACGTCTCTTGACAGCAAGAGGATTTACTTATTTTCTTACCATTGTCGAAAATGGAAGGGAATCGATGGATTGAAACATCACAATCGCTCAAAATTGAGTTATTTTCGAGATAAATATGTTTAAATATGAAACGAATGCCAATAAGCATTTGTGTCAAATTTCAAAATATTTTTCCCGATAATGCCTCAATTTTAAGCGATTGTGAAATGTGGAAGTAGAAGCGGCAGATATAAGGTTCCACTCCATCGATTCCCTTCTATTTTCGACAATGAAAAAATAATAATCCACTTGCTTGAAAGAGGCGTGAATTGTGGATTCAGGCTACTAGAAGAGCAGATTCAAGTATTGATGAGTTGAAATGGGCTAGGGTATGTTCGAAACATTTTGTATCTCCTCAGAATTGCAATTATAATCTCATTAAATTACCATTGTTGTTTATGGAAATACGATTATTTGTTTGTCCAGCAGGCTGAGTGACAGTTGTCATGTGACGTCACATGGACGCGGTCTATTAGCCTAACACCACACTGAAACCCAATTTTTGTTAGGCTTAGTTGAATGCCCATGAACATAAACTATAATAATGTATGATTACCTTACTATAAAGTTATGACCCAACCAGCAAAATTGTTTTATAATTTCATGGTGCTGCAACCGTTTTATTTCGTTGTTATTTCATAATTACTTCCAGAATGCTACATATATATATATATATATATATATATATATATATATATATATATATATATATATATATATATATATATATATATATTTGTTCGGCTAGGCCTCCGCGATTAGAAATGTGCTGGCTGGAACTTCCGGTTGATCCGCGTCTGGAATGATTTTCTTGTCTACGTTTCGGCTCCCATTTCGGAGCCATTTTCAAGACTGAGTGACCTTGCGTCTAGGTCTGAGCTGTCTTACTAGCTGGCTATCATCACTGGAGATCGAGGATTAAAGGTTGGTGGGATTTAAGAGTTCATTAGTAATTATGGCAGGATCAGGGATCGCACGGTCGATGGGAGGTTCGAACGGATTAGTTCTCAAGTCGGAGTGAATAGAAGTATGTAGAACCAAGAGTGGTTTCCAGGTATTGGGGAGTCTTTGAGAATCGTCGCGTTTGTTGAGACAGTTGGGACGTTTTTCGATTTTAATGGCTTCACGGATAACTCTGGTTTTGAGGGTTTTGGCTGTGGCAACAGTTTTGGTGTTTTTGAAATCTATTTTGTGGCCTGTTTCTAGATGATGTTGGAATAATGCTGAGTTTGTGTCAGAATTACGGACTGCTAGTTCGTGTTCATATGCCCTACAGGACACTCGTCGGTTGGTCTGGCCGATGTATGTTCTGTGACAGTTAGAGCATGGTATTTCATATATTCCTTGGGTGTCATTGGGGATTGTGTCTTTGGGTGTTCGAAGGTAGGTGGATATTTGGTTGTTAGCTGTGAAAATGGTTTTGATGTCCTGTCGTATCAGAATTCGACTTATTTTATCAGTGACATCATGAATGAAAATGGCTCCGAAATTGGAGCCGAAACGTAGACAAGAAAATCATTCCAGACGCGGATCAACCGGAAGTTCCAGCCAGCACATTTCTAACCGCGGAAGCCTAGCCGAACAAATATATATATATATATATATATATATATATATATATATATATATATATATATATATATATATATATATATATAGATAGATAGATATATATATATATATATATACATATATATATATATATATATATATATACAATATAGTTGTAGAAAATAATAGTGTTTTATAAAGTTGTCATAGAAACGTTTGAAAAATAAAATTGAAAAACTGTTATAAAATTGTCACGAAAATATCACAGGAACGTTTTAACAACTAACTTATAAAACATATTTTGCTATAAAAGTAAATCGTTTTGAAGCAGTTTTATAGCACTTTTCTGCTAGTTTGTTATGATCTTAATAAAACTATTTCAAGCTTATTTTATAACTGCTTTCTGTAGATTCAATGAAATTATTCTATGGGAATGCTTTCAAACACAATTTTAATTTTATTACCATATTGTCACATTTTATAGTGGTGCGCTTAAATTTTGCTAATTATACGCTATATATATTGTCAATAAAATTTCATTTGCACTAAAAATATCAATCTTTGAAGCACAAACAATGTCTTCAACAGTTTTATAAGTCCAAAAAGGAAATTCTTAAAATGGCTTCAACATTCCTATTTGTTGTTTTTTAATTGGTGACATATCTTAATATATAAAAATCTCGTGTCACAATGTTTGACCTCAATGGACTCCTAAACCACTTAACCGATTATAATAAAATTCGCACACCATGTGCAGTTCGATCCAACTTGAGAGATAGGATAGTTTAAATCTCAAATCATAGTCGCAATTTTAATTTATTGCTAATTATTCGTCTGTTATTATTTGACAGTCACAATTATCTGTTAACCTCAAATGATTCTAACAGATGTCGATACCTTTCGACTGGGTTGAGTAAGTAATCAATAGATGGCGCTGCTGAGCCCATCAGTTGGCAGAACAAATTGAATCAAGAAATCCAGCTCGAAGAATCAGGACAGCAGGAGGTCATACACAACCACAAATGGTTAAGATTTGAAAAATCCATGTTTTTCTCATGGGCAACCATACGTTGCGTGTTCAAGTGTTGGGAAACCGTCGAATCTATTTGTGTTAGCTAAAGACAGGTTAACCAAAAATATTGTGCACCGATTGGTGTTAAATTAAATTGAAATTGATAGTATTTATAATTAAAAAAAATAGATATTAATGTTTGAAAGTTTAGGACTGTCTGCCTTGCCTACCTCATTCATCCGTTTAAGCGTCACATGTTATTTACTGTATCATACTGTAGTATACTTATATTTGTTATAAAATTAAATGGAAATAATAAATCTGATAAATTTTCATTTTGTACCTATTGATTTCTGCTTAATATCAAGTGTAAGAACATTTTAATTGATTGTGTTCAACGTACTTCCCCTTCAAATCTCAATCCAGTGAATTTGTATACCAACATCAACATTTTCGTCTTTGTTCGTAAATAATTTCATTGTACTAAAGGGTTATAGTAGTAGGAAGTCAAATAAGGAGATCACCATATTTTTCTACAAATACCATCTGTGTGAAAAAGCATAGTGGACTCCGTGACTGATGTTCTCTTATTGTTCCTCTTAGATTGTTTACTATAATGTAATATAACAAAAACTTTAGCCACAGCAACGCGTGGCCGGGTCAGCTAGTCTATTATATTTTCCTAGTGTCCAATACAAAATTACTTCTTGCGCCTTTGAGAAAACAGTTTCGACACTTTTTTATTTTATCGGTATCTTCTCAGGCTGCATTATATTTCATAACGCTTACTTATAACTACCGAAAAACTCTTATATATTGTCTCTTAATTATTTTATTAGTATCGCTCAAATATGTTGCAGAAGTGCAGTAAGAGAAGTCTTTACAAAACTAATTCTTAAGAGTGTTAGAAAACTTTCATAGTATCGGTCGAAATGTTTATAAAACTATTTTGTAGTGTTTGTAAAAGGCTTAACAGAATATTAATAAAGACTATAATGTTATATAAAACGGTACCAATTTACTACTCGTAGCTGTTTTATAAACACATTGAAAACATTTCTGAGAGGAATAGAGTTTAATAATTTGTTTCTCCAAAACATTTTCGCAACTATTATAAAATATAAAATTGCTAGTTGGGGAAGGCGTGTATTACTTCAGTCAATGGGGAGCAAGAAAGGCCTCTGGTGGTGTATTTCTCATTTTGGAATATGTTTTTAGGTTTGGGCAAGATGGCGGCAATTTGAGAGCTTCTTTATCTTCAATCTTCTGGGAAATTAAACTGACGGTAAATCGACTTCAAGGCTGTTGCTCACGCTAGAAGTAAATATCCGATTACAATTATTATTGTACTCAATTCACCTCTCTTACAGCCGTTTAAGGACGGAAAGGGTCATTATTATCTCGCTCCCTTCAAAAATAACCAATCGAAGATGTAAACAACTCTTCGCAACGCTGATTTATCAACTATTGTGGCATTTTTAGGAGTTCTTAGCTTCAGAATGATACTTGCTTTATAATGATCGAAATACACAGTTTTTGATCATTAAATCCGATGTGAAACACCAAAAAGACGAAAAATGAGGAGTGTCAGTTATGAATCACAATTGTCAATTGATAATTCATAAATTTCAAATGAAGTGCGGTCACGTCGAGATTGCTGCCAACCAAATGTTGAAAGAAACAGAAGCAAATCTCAAACTCACTGCAAACATTCTCATGCACTTCCATCAATGTATTGGTACCACTGTGTTGATTTTATGTCGTTATGTCACTCTTTTTTCACGGTCGTACCAAAGTTGGTATATGGGATGAAGGTTACGAAATGTCATCATACCGATCCCTCCATATTACCGGGGCGTCAGTAAGGTTAAGGTGAAATTCCACTATATACTAATATGCAAGTGGATTTTCAGTTTCTGGTATCTGATTGGTAGGTAACAACCGATAGCCAAAAAAATACCTGCTTTCCTAATAAGGTCTATGAATATTCGAGTATATTGAAAATCTAACTTTATGGTGTTCAAGACTAAATGTCAGTTGAGAAAAAGTGTGGATATTCATATTCTTCGTATTTGTGTTTGACAGATGATTAACTCGATCTCGATATAGGTGAAAGTTGAAAACGAAAGCTAATGAAAAATTGATGAATGTGTATGGTTGGTGAAAATCCGAAAGGAATACATTCGTTTTTAAAAAAAATCATTACTATGATTATTTGTGAATATCAATGTAATGTATTGAAAAATGGCATTACTATAGAAACTGATGTGATTATTTAAAAGTAACATCGGATTATGCAGCGGTTTTGAGTAATAAGAGATGGAAATTACCCAACTTCATTATGACTAGTGCTCAAATGTTCCCATTGAAGAGTGAAGGTTGAAATACTCATTACTCAAAACTCCTGCATAAATCATGTGTTAGTTGTCGGTTTGTGATATATTTGATATATGACACTGCACAAACATAATCATTTGTTTGGAAAAGTAAGGTTCTACCTAATAGCCTGGAGCCTAATGGCGTTTCCCAAGTGTTCAAAAAGCCCGTTATACAGCACTTGTTTCCAAGCCTAATAACTGATCAAAAAGTTTTCTTATACAACACAACTAAAACGAACAAGAACCCAAGAAAAGACACCAACAACTTATCCTAATAGAAACACTTTGAAGTTAGTAAAATATTACTCTAAGAAACTCCTTGCACTAATGAAAATTGAACAGACGACATGAAACACTTGAAAAATGATTCCCTAAACTGCACAAAAACAAGACAGAATACACAGCGCAACGCAGGTATGCTGTGGGCTGTGACAACGCAACAAATCTTTTACTTTCACCACAAAGACACCAAGAGACAATCAGTAATCAGCCACATGAAATATATATGTTTGTGTGTTCTGTGACAATTTCTTTACACTTTTTCTGTTTATCTTTGGCTCTATGGGGTTGGGCCACCTATAGAGATTTTTAATTTACCCAATTGACTTCGATTGAATCAAATCAGAGGAATCTAGGTGATTTTCAGTTAGTTCGAAATCTTCCTTCGTGTTCATGTAATTTACTCGCTGTGATTGGAATGCCTGAAGATGCAAAGTAATATATTTTTATGAGAAAAGCCTTTTGTGAGCGGGTAGAGGAGTAACAATGCTTCTTTTATCAGATCGACATTGATAGCTAATTAGGAAAAAGGAAAAATCTCGATAGGAAGAAGTTTCATTTTTCATTATTCCTTGCTTGAAGTCCCGTTCACTTCTGATTATACTCAACCATTAACGTCAATCTCAGATAATAACTCGATGGAGAATGCCTTTAGGGTTGAGCGGCTTTATCGAACGTCAAATCATATCAGTCTCGAGCGGCACTAGTGTTTTCGCAAGTAACTTTGATCGGTGTATTGAAGTACAGAGTAAAGAGCGAGATGGAAATTCTCCCTCGCGCTTACTTCTGTACGAATCAAAGGTATTAGTGATGAATGTTGTTTTCACGATAAAACAATATTTTAGATTCTTTACAAAATGGGAGTGACGATTAATTTTTTGTTTACATTTCATTTGTTCCATTAATGAAAACTTAGTTGAAGAAATGTCTCATGTGTTCATATTTTTTTCAAATAGGAAATGATGTATCAAAAATAAGCGTATACTTCATAATGTGTGATATATGAGAATAATAATTGTTCTCTGAAATTTTGAAGTATACGCTTGTTTTTAAGAATTTATTATCTATCTGGGAAAAAATACTTAATTTTTTTAACAAATTTTTCATTAATTGATCAAATTAAATGTGAACACAGAATTCATTTTCATCACCCATTTCGTAAAGAGTCTAAAATATTATTTTTTCGTGAAAAGAGATTTTCCGAATATTTTGTTTGAATAACTGAAAAGACAATTCAGAACAATGGGGAACTTTTTGTTGTTTGAAGAATCTTCCTGACATCAATGGTTTTATTTACGAAACATTGAAGTCACTCTTTCGACAGTTCGATTTGTTAATAACTATCGAATTAGTTCACTGGTGGATAAAACTTTTACACACAATTCATCTAGATATCATTCCGAATTGAATAAGTCCCAGATCATATTTTGAGGACCACTATCAAGGGATATCTTAATTTTCAACTTGTGAGCTAGAATACTATGATCTCGTTCAAAGGAGATGCGTTCCGTTTGTACTCGTATCTTGTTCTGAAAAGTACCGAGTTGATACGAAGTCACCCCAAGAATGTGTTTTTGTTCGTTCACATTCCTTTTTTTAATTATTTTTTTAACACGCTTTTATTAGCTTGGGTTGTAACGGTTGTATGTAACGGAATCTTTGAGCATAATTTTCACCAATTTCCAGAAGTCTGATTAATTTGAAACTTTGCATACGTATCAAGGACCGATGACAATGCAATAATTTGATCATAGTTTTCCATTATAATAATAAGTACCACCAGGATTAATAAATTCTTTTATAGATCCTCTGTAGTGGAGTAAAAAAGATAGAGCTAGCGCGCGTTCTGCGCATGCCTGCAGCTTCGAATTTACTCTTTCGTTCTTTCGTTCGAGCACTCAGCTCGGCACAGCACAACGGAGGCAGAAACGTTTTCAGGGTAGTTGCGTTCTCACAATGTTCATTCCTTATCTTACATGCGTAGGTGTACATGAGTCTGATACATGCAAATTACTGTATATGATATTTATGTAACATATAATATAGTTCCCAGCGGAATACAGTCACGGAACTGCTGAAAGACGAATGTTGCCAATAATCCTGAGTTGGGCTTCGACCGTTCACAAGATGCAAGGTTGTACAGTTGATCATGCAGTAATTCATCTAGGCTCGCGATTGTTTGCTGCTGGACAAGCCTATGTAGCACTCAGTCGTGTAAGATCTTTAGACGGTATTCGGATTGAAGAACTTGATTGCTCTAAGTTAACAGGAAGTACCCCATGCAATAGTGAAGCTTCAGATGAAATGATGAGATTGCGGAATGATTCGTAAGAAATATCATATTTCCAGTAGAAACTAATTGATAAATTGAACTAAAAAATGAAAAATAAATAATAGTTTAAGAAACTAAAAAAACACGCTTTTATAGCTAACCGAACTAAAAAATAGAAAATAATTTTCGATTACAAAGAGTTTATATTACGGTAGTAGAAGGCTAAACAATCATTCATAGTCAATCAGCTCAAAATAAAATTAGTAATTAATTAACAGAATAAATTAATTCAGAGTAAAAAGCGTGGGGTGCATTTTATACTACATTTCATAAGTCTCCTCTCAAATATAATTACCGATAGAATGATTGTAATATATAATATATCAAGCACCCCACGATTTTACTATGAATTACTTTATTCTGTTGATTACTTAAATTTTATTATAATTACATTTTGAGCTGATTGACTATGAATGATTGTTTAGCCTTCTACTACCGTAATATAAACTCTTTGTAATCGAAAATTATTTTCTATTTTTTAGTTCGGTTAGCTATAAAAGCGTGTTTTTTTAGTTTTTTAATTTATTATTTATTTTTCAGATAAGTTCTAGTTTAAATTTCATTGCTGAGCTTCAGTACCGAAAGTTGAATAAAAATAATACTTAATGATAAAGTGAATATTGATAATGTGATTTTGAGGTTGAGCTACTTTTTCTTGCATCAACAAACATAAGGAATGCATGGACTTTGATTTTATTAACCTACTATTATCTCTAAATCGTTTTTTTTTCCTATACGCATAACATTTGCAGCAATGTTGCGTATTTATAGAAATATAGAAATAAATAAAATATATAAAATGAGTATCCTTCACAGAATATAGCCTTAGAATTCTCCTGGCGATATTCTCAGAATATCTCTCGAAGGATATTATATCAATATCCTGGATGATTATGAAAGATATTTGTGACATTTTGAAAAGATTCCAAGAATATCATTCAAGAAATATTTATGAAATATTCAGAATTGTGTTTTGTAGGAATATACCAAAAATATTTCAGATATTCTTGAAATATACGCGTTATATAAAAAAAGGCAATCAAGGGGTATATTGAATATATGTATGAAAATAACTCCGTATAATTTTATTAGACACTTCAATCCCATCGCTTTCATTTTCAGAACTAGTAGCAAAATGAAACATATTTATTTTCAAATTGTGAAATTGACATGATTCAATACTCTTCGTACATAAATAAGTGAGTGGTAAGTTTCAGTACTAACAATCGCACTGAGCTGTTGAAGTACTCAGAGATGCTGTTGTAATTTTATTGGAACCAACTCCATAGTTATTCACGATATCCATGTAGAATATGAAGCCAAGCCCTTGTAGTCCTTTCTTTATTTCTTTCTCTTCCAACCCTCCAACGAATAGTAGGCAACAGTCCTGATGTACATTGTCGGATTGAGCAGTTTCCTAAATGGTAGCTTCACTTGTGTTCACCTCATTTCATTTGAATGCATAAAGAAGTGCTTATTCAAATAAATAAACTAATTTGTTTCCTGTTACTCTAACTCCATTTTTCACAGTGTTATCAGCGATACCAACCAACCTGAATTTCCTGAAGTTCCAGTACCTACTACATCACTAGAAATATGCTATGAATATACCATGATGAAAATTCCGAAAATGAACCGTAAATGATATTCTGAAAATCTACAGTTATGAATATTTAGAAAATATTTCGTATGGAATATTCAATCAGTAATATTTCAAGAATATTCTATGCATATTCTCTCGAGAATTTCATAAAAAAATTCATCATAAAATATTCTATGAATCTTGACCGAAATTTCTCGTCTCGTTCATGGATGAACTGAAAATGTATATATATAAAAAACAAAAAAAAATCTTCCATATCGATGGGCCGAAATGAACTGATGTCTCCTTTCTTGTGAAAAAATGTAGGTGCGTAAAAAATTTTTTCTTGAAAGTAAAATTTTATTTCCAGATGTAGTGGTGGCTCAACAACCATGGCTTATTGAAAAAGAAGCATAAAAATGTTATGGCCGTGTTCCAATTTGCGGAGATATGGCGTGAAAGAAAGGCAAAGAGGAGAAGAATATTTTTTCCGAATTATTGATATTTTATGTTCGTTGATTGCAATCATTATTGATTATTATTAAAAATATATTTCAAATTCATTTTGTATTTGCTTCAAATATATGGTTGAAACCTTTAGTTGTGGACTATCTCCCAGTAAAAATAAAATAGTGAAATAACAATGATATTACTGATAACCTCATTCGATATCATTTCAAAATTCTAACATCATTTTTGAATATTATTGCATTTATGATAATTTTATTATTTCGCATTTGTCAATGCTAGAGAGCTGCAGAAATAAGCATACCAGATAGCGATGTTCTCCCTCCCAGAAAGCTTGAATGAATGCAATCATTTAATACTTCCAATTAGGAATCCTTGGTGAAATCGTTTTGTCATGCAATGTTCGATATTACCCCTGAAGTAAAATTATTAGAGGTATCAATTGAAAATAAAAACATAGATGCAGAAAAATGCGTTCATTTCGTGTCATTGAACAATTCATCTTCAAGGTGGAGAAGAGTTTATTACAATTGTGTCAAAAGGAATCTATTTTCGTTCTTCCTGTTCTTCAACTGTCGAAACGAATCATAAACGCCCTTGAGATGTCCAGATTCGGCTCACCATCTTCAAAATCAGAGGCTTCAATATACTTATCCATTTTAAAGACTGTGTACGTTTTTGAATATCTGGAGTTTGTTTCATCTTGAAGTCTTTAAAGACCCTGATTACCACTAGCCGTATAATATATGACATTTTCATCTGCTGTTGTGTGCTGTGATATGTAACTGTTATGATCGTTGAGGGCGCTAATGGAATGCAACGATGATATCCAGCTGGTATTCAGCTATTCGCAATAATCACTTTAATGATATAATTTCATTCACTGTCTTGATAATTTTGTACAGTCGCTAATAAACCACTAACAAGGAACCTTGGACCATTAGTCCATTTATGTATAATCATATTTTGTATTTCATTTCTTTTATAGATATTAAATACTCCTTTCAAATAAATTGTTGAAGTTTTATTTTAATGCCTTGTATATTTACCTGCACTATTTTCAAAGTTTATTTAGTTACCTCTGAATTGTGAATGTTGTTAAAAAATAATAAATAAATAAAGTGACACTGGCACAAAAATTTTTGATATTCGTCTTTCGAACCGAGATATTATTGAAATAAAACGATATTTCAGGTAAGACTGAAACATCTGGTCTTTCGAACCGAGATATTATTGAAATAAAACGATATTTCAGGTAAGACTGAAACATCTGGTCCTTCTACGCTATTGAGAATTCAGCACTTTGGAACTCAGTTCAACCCATAACGAAGATGTCTGACTTGAGAAGAAGCAAACGACTTGCTGAAAAACGTAATTTGACTTCGAATAATGGGAATCTGGGACAGGGAACTTCTAGAGGAACAAAGAATACGGATCGACATTCCAACAGTTCTAAAGTATCCTCGCATGCAGACAGCAAGAAGACTTCGTCCGCAGTAATTGTACCCGAGTTATTGACTGCAGAAAACAACAGACCGTCCGTGAGAGAAATATGTTTGAAGAAGTCAAGTTCTGTGACAACAAATACAACCAAAACTACAAGCAAAGTTTCAAGCGGAAGACAGAAGAAATCAGAAATTGAATTGAAGATCAAGAAGACAGCCTTAGAAAAGGAAATAATGAGAAAAGAACAAGAAATCCTTGATTTGGAATATGCACTACGCCTAGCAGAAGAAAATGAGTCCAGCGTAAATGAGGAAATGATAGATTCGGTAGGAAATGAGTCCATGGTAAGTGAGAAACCAAATATTGAAAAATGGATAACTGGACAAGGTCCATGGGGTGGACAACTTCCAAGGAATATCTCAAATCATGGATTTACCGAGGTAGGTGACTTACAAACATCAAATAAAGTGAGAGAATGTTTTACTCATGGTTCACCTAGTGATTATTCCATTCACAATAATACAGTTGATCCTCAAATCACAAAAATTTTGACACGCCAGTCTATTCCAAAAGATTTACCCATAATCAGTGGAGATCCCACAGAATGGCCAAATTTTATTTTTCAATTCAATAATTCGACAGCACTTTGTAGTTATTCTGACGAGGAAAACCAGTGCAGACTTCAAAAGTGTCTCAAAGGTAACGCGAAAAGGATTGTCCAGTCGCTTTTGATACTACCTCAAAACGTTAAAAAGGTACTAAAACTACTTGAAAATCGTTTTGGACGCCCTGAACATATCATTTTCTTGTTACTAGATAAAGTTAGAAAATTACCGACTGTCAAAGAAGATAAACTGGAAATGTTGATCAACTTTTCTGACGGAGTGAAAAACCTAGTAGACACTATTGAAGTCCTTGGTGAAATTGATCATTTGCGGAATCCGATGCTTCTGCACGAATTGCTTGATAAACTGCCCACTTCTTATAAACTCTGTTGGATAGAATTTATTTCTGGAATGTCACAAGACAAAATCAAACTCATCGAATTCAGTACTTGGTTGGAAATCAAATCGAATGCTGAGTGTCAGCTGCAAATACCTTGTTTCGACAAATTTAATGACAGTGAAAAGTCAAAATCTCGACATTTCAAAAAAGAATTAACCTTGACTACCAATGGTAAAATAGATAGAAAGTGTACATGTTGCGCCAATAAAATTCATCATTTGAGTGAGTGTACCAAATTCAAATCTTTTTCAATTGACGAAAGATGGAAGTACATCACTTCAAATAGAATGTGCTTCTCTTGTCTCTTACCAAATCACGGTATATGGCAATGTCGCAAACGAAAAAGTTGCGGAATAGATGGTTGTAAGAAACCTCATCATCAACTTCTACATAAAGACAAGATAGCAGATCAAATTGAGCCAAGTTCATCTACTTCTGATGAAAAATCCATTGAAAACAATTGCCACGTAATGACAAACAAAAAAGTTCTTTTAAAAATTATTCCCGTTGTTATTTCCAATGGACGAAATTCAGTAAAGACATTTGCTTTATTGGATGATGCATCCACTGTTACGTTGATTCATCAAGATTTAGCAGACGAACTGAATCTCACGGGACCTCGACAGTCATTAGGTTTGCAGTGGACCAATAATCAGGTAAATGAACAAGAAGACTCAAGAATGGTAAGTTTCAAAATTCATTCTGAAACAAATGATAATAGCTATTATTTGCGACATGTTAGGACAATAAAAGGATTGGCTTTAACGAAACAAACAGTTGATATTGATAAAATTTTATTAAAATATCCATATATTGACAGGAGGATATCATCGATGACGCAAGCTGAACCGAAGATTCTGATTGGACAGGATAATTGGCCGTTATTGGTGACCAGTCAAGTAGTCAGAGGTTATTGGAACGGTCCAGCTATGAGCAGAACTCGTCTCGGATGGGTGCTCCACGGTAACTCATTTGATTCACATGAAGCAAACTTCAAGCATTCCGTATGTCACATAGACTCAAACTACAAAGATGACTTGGATATACTACACGATTTGGTCAAGGAGCAGGGGAAACTGGATACCTGTGATATGCAAAAAAGAGTAATGTCCAAGGAGGATATCAGAGCTCAACAAATTCTTGATTCCACGATGGTAAGAATAGATGGAAGATATGAAACAGGTCTATTATGGAGAGATATGAATTGTGTTTTGCCTGAGAGTAGAAAGAATGCAATGAGACGATTGATGTGCACTGAAAGAAAGATGGATAGAAATATGTCATATGGACGAATGTACTGTGAAAAAATGGCTGATATGGAAAGAAAAGGTTATATCACAAAATTGAGCAAGGAAGATGTTGAAAAAGAAGTTCGAAAGTTATGGTTTTTACCACATTTTGGGGTGATCAATCCCAATAAACCGAATAAACTTCGAATTGTTTTCGATGCATCTGCCAAGTCGAATGGAGTGAGCCTTAACGATTGCCTTTTGACTGGCCCTGATTTGTACAATTCTCTGTATACTATACTCTTGAATTTTAGAATAAAAAACATTGCATTCACAGGAGATATTTCTGAGATGTTTTTGCAGGTGAATGTTAGGAAAGAGGACCGTTCAGCACAACGTATTCTTTTTCGTGGAATGGACAGATATCGACCACCTGATACGTATGAAATCAACGTAGTCTTTTTCGGCTCTACATGTGGACCCTGTTTAGCCCAAGAGACCAAAAATCGAAACGCACGTGAGTTTGCTAATGTCTATCCCGATGCTGCCAAGGCTATCATCGATAACCATTATATGGATGACTACTTGGGTACAGCCGACACAGTAGAAGAGGCTAAAAAGCTTATATCCGAAGTCATTCACGTGCACAAACAAGGAGGATTCACCATCTGTAACTGGATGACAAATGTACCGAGTGTTCTTCAGGATGTAGATCCTTCTATATTGGCGAATAATATGAAATGCTTGGGAAATAACATCGACACATCAACTGAACGTATTTTAGGAGTTTGGTGGAACCCAGAAAATGATTTCTTTTGTTTCGAAACTAAATTCAACAAAATTGACAATGATATTTTGACCAATAAAAAAAGACCTACAAAAAGAGATGTTTTACGCGTTGTTATGAGTGTTTTTGATCCACTTGTCTTTCTATCCAATTTCATTATACAGGGTAAAATTCTCCTACAAGATATATGGAGATGTAAAATTGGATGGGATGACGAAATCACAGATACTCTGAACAAGACTTGGGAAACTTGGATGAGAAATTTGCTCCAAATTTCTGATTTCAAAGTTCCACGACAGTATTGTGATTTCAATAGAACTCTGAGTACTGTTCAACTCCACATATTCTGTGACGCTTCTGAGAAAGCGTTCGCAAGTGTTGCCTATCTTAGATGGGAATACGATAATGACGTGAAAATAAGTTTTGTGAATGCCAAAACCAGAGTTGCACCGCTTAAGCCTACCTCAATACCTAGGCTTGAGTTACAGGGCGCTCTTATGGCGGCAAAACTTGGACACTATTTGAAAAATAATTTGGAACTTCATATTTCCGAAACTTTCTACTGGACTGATTCCAAAACGGTACTGTATTGGATACGATCAGAAGCTCGACGCTTCAAAGTTTTTGTTGCACAAAGACTGGGTGAGATACAGGAATCAACAAATACGAAAGACTGGAGATTTGTGGGATCCAAAGAAAATATAGCAGACGAAGCTACTAAGTATAACGAAAATACAAAATTTTCTGATACCACTAGGTGGATCAATGGACCTTCATTTCTTTATGAAAATTCCGACGAATGGCCAATTGAAAACGTTGGAAATTCGAATGTTGGTACCGTGGACACTGAAGAGCGATCTGAATTCGTTGTCGTTAATTTGTTCAAAGAGAAATTGGTTATACCAGCACCGGAGAGATTTTCTAAATGGCAAAGACTGCTGAGGGCAACGGCATGGATGAAGAGATTCATCGACAATTGCCGTGGTTCGAAGAAAAAAGGTGGTGAGCTAGACATTGATGAAATTACCGCCGCTGAAAATCTACTACTAAGGAAGGTGCAAGAAGACTCATTTGCTGAAGAGGTAAATATGTTATCGAACAATATATCGCCAACATCCTCCAGTAGAATATATACATTCAACTGCTAGTATGATTCTCAAGACAAATTGTTACGTTTGGGAGGAAGGTTGAATAATTCCTCGAAAATAAATGAGAACATTAAACATCCAATACTTTTAGATCCAAAGCATCGAATTGTCAAATTATTGATACAATTCCACCATGAAAATGTAAATCACCACGGTCAGGAAATTGTTGTCAATAATTTGAGACAAAAATTCTGGATTATCCGTATGAGACTAGCTGTGAGAAGTTGTTGGGCAAATTGTCAGAAATGCAAGAATCGCAAGTCTATGCCAAAAATTCCAATTATGGGACAACTGCCTGTATGTCGTCTAGAACCGACTATCAGACCATTCATCAAGACAGGAGTGGATTACTTTGGTCCCATTGAAGTCACTATAAAACGAAGTCGTGTCAAGAGGTGGGGTGTGATATTCACTTGCATGGTGACCAGAGCAATCCATCTTGAAATCGCCAATGATCTCAGCACCGATGGATTCATTCATGTCTTTAGACAATTTGGGTGTAGACGAGGATTCCCAGAGGAGCTTTACAGTGACAATGGGACATGTTTCAGAGGAGCCGAACGAGAGTTATCTGAATGCCTTCAGAAATTAAATCAGTCTGATATCATGAAATTCTGTTCGTTGAAAGCTGTGAAGTGGTTCTGGAATGCACCCAACGCACCAAATATGGGAGGAGCATGGGAAAGGCTCATACAAACCGTCAAGAAAAACATCCGAGAGGTTTTAGTAACAAAATATCCCCAAGAATATGTTTTGAGGACAGTTTTTGCCGAAATCGAAAATATAGTCAATTCTAGACCGTTGACTCATGTACCAATGGACTCTGATGATCAAGAAGCCTTAACGCCGAATCATTTCCTTATTGGACCTTCTTACGCTGCTTTGCCATGTGTAGATACTGACATTAAAAATATTGAGCTGTCATCGAAATGGAAAGCTGCCCAAAAAATTGCTGATCATTTTTGGCAACGGTGGACCCGTGAATATATGCCGTTTCTGGTGAACAGGAGCAAATGGCATCAAGATCAAGACAACGTTAAAATAGGAGATTTGGTTCTCATTATAGACCCTAATGGCCCGAGGAATACATGGACGAGAGGAAAAATCACGAAACTGTATCAAGCCAAAGACAACAGAGTGAGAGTCGTCGATGTGATAACCTCAAATGGCATTCAGTTGCGGAGACCAGTTTCGAGACTTTGCATTCTGGATGTTAGGAAGGAACCCGAAGATGACATTAGAGTAACTGTTTGAGGGAAACAGTTACTGAGGGGGAGATATGTTGAAGTTTTATTTTAATGCCTTGTATATTTACCTGCACTATTTTCAAAGTTTATTTAGTTACCTCTGAATTGTGAATGTTGTTAAAAAATAATAAATAAATAAAGTGACACTGGCACAAAAATTTTTGATATTCGTCTTTCGAACCGAGATATTATTGAAATAAAACGATATTTCAGGTAAGACTGAAACATAAATGGAAGGAGAAAAGCGAAAAACAGATGTTTTATATTGATTGAAATCATTGGTTTCTATTGTATGTTTTCCATGATTTTATTTTCATTCTTGGGTTCATTCAGGAAATAGAATGTACTATATAAGTAATAATATGACAATATAGACCCAGGCTGTTTGCAAAAAATCGACCATCCCTTCTTTTTCATTTCTTTCTTATTCATCTCCGAAATCAACATTCAGGCATCATAAAATAAAAAACCCCCATCAACATAAAAATATATTCCAATCACAGCTCTCAAAAACATCTATAACGACTCAGACTGCACTCGTTTGTAATATCGTTTGGCTTGTGGGATGTTGGGTTTATCACTAGAAAGTGTCTGTAACATAAAAAAATATGATTCAAAAATATATTTACTCACATCAATGTGTTGAAAATATATCTATCAACAGATTTTTGCAGATTTTATAGTAAAAGTAAAACATTATATTTTTTATGCCATTGCGTCTTCTCAGTAGGTATCTACTTTTTGTATTCTGTGAGAGATTCTTCATGATATATTTCATTTCACAAAACCGCAACCTGTGTTTCACTTTACAATTGCTTTCTCAAACAAAAAAATTGCGTTTATTCTTCCAATCAAAATAACTTTTTGCTGAAAGGAGAGAAGTTGAAATTCTAATATCTATTTACCTATGAAAATCACCTTTGCCATATGGTTCGTGATGAAATCAAAGAATGGTTGAAAGTCTAGTCTGTCGTGGAAGTGCTGTTGATAGGGAAGGCATTTTTGTTGTGTATCTTCTGAAAAAGTCAGTATCCTGATATGTCAAAAAAGTGTAGCAGTTGAACCGGCACAAATTCAGTGCTTTGATGTTTTCATTAGTTTGCATCATTTTTCCTTTTCATTCATGCTACTCTTTACACCAGAAAAACGTTTGTTACAAAATCTGTTATGAAATCACTGAGTGCAAATACGACGAAAGAATACAATTATTCATGTTTGTCTCATTGGTAGATATTTGTGAAGGGTTTATCGCCCATCAGTACAGGACACATCAGCATTCCTGAGCCAGGTTGAAAGTATATAACTCAATACATTCATAGATCAGCTTGAAGTCTTATATCTGAAACAGGGGAATGTAAAACAATGGAAATGTTTATGAGTGGTATTTTCAAAATGCCATTCACTTCTTCGCGAGAAAATGTGGGAGATTTGCCAAGTGTTGGCATTGGAAGAAACCTCCCTGAGGAGTATTTCTCGATCTTATGCATTTGCTTGCTCTAGGTCCTGCCCAAAGGGTAAAATCCATATAAAATTAGAATAATAATGTATCAATACCATCAACGATGAATCGGTGAAAACAAAAATGTTTGAAAAACGAATGTTTTGTGCACGGTGGCCAGGTGACGAGTTGAAGCCTTGAGCGCTTGATGGGCGGAGAAACAAATCATCGACATAATTGAAAGTTTGGGACCAAGAAAGCAAGAACCACAAACACATGTTTTCATTTTTCACGGAGAAACCTTAATTGTATATGGCATCCACGATCATCTATTATTGAAATCGCACAAAATCCCTAAGAAGTCGGAATGCAGATTTTCTCATTCTAACTTATGAAAATCCTCACCACCCAGCTACACCACATATCTTGAGCCGTTCGCTGAACATAAGTCTGTTCAGTGGTTCAATTCAAAGCACAAGACATGCTGCCCATTCTGCGGCCTACCAAATCGGTATGAGCACGGACACCATACGAGCAAATTTAGGCTGGTCCAAAAAATTGATTATTTTTTATGAATTCTTCAACAGATCTAACGGCACCTTTGCGGCTTATATCTGCAGTTATAAAACGAGTGTTCTGCTTAATTGAGGTTTGAAACAATGTATTATCATTCAAATACTGCCTGTATACAATACTCACAGTTTATAGCGGGGAATTTATATGAAGAATAAACGGTTTATCTAGACTGCTTGATTAGTTCAAAATCAGTCCAAATAAGATTTTGATCGCATTTTCATAAATATAAATTAATCTACAAGGTGATTTATTCGGGTGGGACCAACTAAACTGTATAAATGACGATTGAACCACTCACCTGAAGGAAGTTAAATTAAAATTTTACGAGGTTGGTCCCATCCGAATAGAGAGGAACCCACCCATCTCGAAAAAATATGACATGTTTTTTGTCATCCCTACCCAAAAAGGCGATATCATCGCAAGGTATATTGACGAATATTCGAGTGAGGTATCATGGGGTGGGGGTCATGGTGAGTCATTCTTTCAACTCGGGCACATCAGTCAAAGCGGTACTACTGCAAGGTGATCTATCCTGATGTGAACAACCTCGTATAATTTGGATTGAACTCCTATCAAGTAAATCGTTTAATCCTCAGTTTTTTTTTTTTGAAAAATCGCTGTAGGTATTCACGTATATTTATATTCATTCATCGAAGAGAAGCAATCATATCTGTTTATACCTCCCATGACATGATACAAAGTATGCATTTTATTCGATAAAAAACCCTCCAAGTCGAATGAAATATGACCTTTCACTTTTGAACATGCTAAAAAAATTTACTGGTAAAAAAAAGAAAACTTGAACCTTGAATTAGATTAGAGAAAGTTATTATGATTTCATTGATGCTTTCGCTAATTTATCACTCGATTCATAATGAGCATATTGATAAGAAATAATGCGTTGGAATGAACACTGGAATTCAACTAAAATAATATTTTTTTCGACATCTTCTGATTGATCGAACATTTATTTTTATTGAATTTTGAAGTTCAATTGATTGCGAATAACAAATAAATATTTGGGTGAAGAGGTAATTTGTTGATTCTACTCAGTGAAATTTGACAAAATTATAAATTACTCTCCTGCTTCAGCAATGCAGTAGGGTTGGCTATATATATGTATATATATATATATATATATATATATATATATATATATATATATATATATATATATATATATATAATAAATGAATATATAGTTGAAAAAATAGTATGCTGAGAAACTGGGAATAAACGCTAGGTCCCACGTATATTGTTTGTTCTCAAATATTTTCATTGATATCAAGCATACCCAATCTTTTAATTTTCATGAAATGTTGCAATATCTGAGTATGATGATAATAGTGGTGAGCATTTTTTGCTTCATACCCTAGAGTAGTCATCTCACAAAGTTGCACAGATAATAATAGACCTATTGACAGGATATCAAGTGTTCCGAATGTTCGATCGAGTTCGGATTGGGAGGCTTTGATTTTTCCATTCATTATACTTGCTAATAACCGATAAGCTAATGCAAATTGTTGAAAAAAGCATTTGACACATTATGCGATCGTAGATAACTTTATCTTTCACATGGATAATATAATCGAGTTATCGAAAACAACTTACAAGTAATTCAACGGAGTTTTATGGTATAGAAAAAAAGGAATGTATATTTAGTACCATCAACTCGGGCTCAATATGAAAATGGGTTCCAGATTGAGCAGCGAATATAAGATAATCTCTCCATGGTATGAAAATAGATTATTCTCGAAATTGCAATATTTCTCTGGTGATCATCAGACACACAAAAATAAAAAGTTTGAAAGAAATCTAACAATGATATAAAAAATCCTTTATGAAGTATAATCATTGGGAATTCGGTACCGATTTCCGGTCCTTCCAACTGAGAATAATGGCAAAAACTATTGAATCGATCGTTTAAAGCATGTTCATGTCAGATCAGGCAAGGTGACATATCTCCAAAACTGAATTAGAAATTTACCTCACGTAACATTTCTTAATGTGATAATAATCATGATCTTCATTGCAGAAGCACTACAGGTTTGTTCTACCACTTGACCCAATGATATTATGGTGAATATTTTCCTTATATATGAAATGTCCCATAAGAGCAATGCGATTATCGAAAACTTACAGCGGTAATTGCATTGTATCAAGTCACCGTAACAACACATTTGAAACCGTATCGCTAGACGTCAGTAAACAACACAAATAAATGTCAGATAGACTTCAAAAATAAAAAAACATTTCGCGTTTAGGTGAGTACTCCATACAATCTATAGAGGAAAGTATAAATGAACAAAAAATAACATTTCCATTTTCATTTCCTTCGGACTCGGGCACTTTCGCCAAAATATGAAAATCAACTTGCAATTTCTAAATATCACGCTTTCTTGCAAAATTATCGGTAATTTTCATGCACTCGTGCAATTATAACCGAAAAGAATTTGATTGCAAGTTAGGTGGGGGTAATAGAGCTTTAGCTATTTGAATATTGGACAAATCATTCAACAACAATCTCCGTTTTTGGGAGAATCTCGAATAGAAAAGTTCATTGCTAAATAGTGCCCAACTTCTCTTCTGAAACTCAAGGGAATTCGTTCAATCAGATGAGATACCTCAGACATGTAAAGCTCAGCTATCAAACTATTCAAATTGTCCACCCCATATAGTTCCACTCACCATGATCATCTCAGTCTCCCGAAATTCGAAATCTCTCCTTCCTACTTCACCATTGGGACCTCTCGAATAAACAGTTATTTGGTTACCATCTACTTCTGTGAAACTCTACTGAAGAAAAAAAATCGTTGAAGTAACAGATATTGAGCAGATATTTGAGCGGAAATCGAATATTCTGCATGATTCAATGAGGTATCCCATTATTCATACGAACTTTTTGGTTCGAAATTCTTCAAAAGTTCCAGTGGCTGATACGATATTTTCGTCACTACGCTAATGATGTGATTGCCCTTCAACAAAATTTTATAAATTGTTTGGCCTTTGGCAGTTACAAACGGAAATACTATTTTCTACCAGACCCAATTACTCCTAGTCATTTTTTTGTTTCTCTGATTTTCTATGAAGAAACAGTCGAATTGGAACCTTGCGTGTAAAAGTTGAAACTTTTTGTAAAGATCAATTACCCTAACACCCAACTGATATTATTTTCCCTTCTATGCACTTTCCGCTAACAATGTTAGCATCTTCAGGTTTCTATTCTCCTGAAGATACTATTCCTTAATGATACTGATCATTAACGCCTGGTTACCATACTAAAATCGAACTACGAATAGCGACACATGGAAAAGTTACACCGGAAGCAGAAGAGTGACATATTATGCAAGTGTAAAAAATATGTCGCCTTGATTATTATATACATATTCAAGTAGCTATTGTATCAGATAAACGTTGATACTCACCTGAATGAATGATGCTATTCCATGAAAGATATTGAGAAAACATGTTTTATTCGTTACAGAGCATAACATTACATACATAAAAAAATAGTATATTATGCAACGATCGTGTAATGATGGTTATCAATACATGAGCATAAACCAGAATACGAAACGAGCCGAAGGTGAGTTTCGTATGGTTTTTGCGAGTGTATTAATGACCATCACATGAGAGTTGCATACGCTATTTTATCTACACCCAATAAATAATGAAGAACTAAAAATATTATTTTATTAGGTATTTATATTGAACACAATAATAGTAGGGCCTCTGCCCAGGCATTGAACCCGGATGTTTCTGATCACTGCCGGCGCCACTGATCACTCGACCATGACAGCTCATTTGATTTGGTCGAAAATAAAAACATATATCTATGTTGCATTTGTCAAATGAAAAATATAATCCTTTCGATTGTATTTTTTTCTTGTCTAAGACATCTGTGGAGGAGTCGCTGGTAATTTTTCTATATCACTGCTATAAGACATTTTCATTCTATTACCAAAAATTGACTAAATTCTTAAAAAATTCAATACCTACTGATTTTGACTTGACAAACGTCAAAATGCAATGCTTGCACATCATGCTTCATGCTTGATTGAAAAAAATGGGTTTCTTGGTTGAAAATCTGTATCGTAATGAAAATCTGTATGGTAATGGATAAGTGTATTATGGGAGTACGGGTGTAGACAAAATTATATTTCATGTACATGGCATCTTTCTTACGAAAAAAATCTTGCAATGTAATTCGAAAAAAATATGTTTTTCAACATTTATTATGTTTCATGGATATATATCGGAATACCGAATATCTTAAAATCGGTTCGTTCCACAAGAAAGGTGATGTCTTGAAAAATATTGGATATTCAGTCACCTATCAGTATACTCTATCAAAAAGTTGCTACCAACGAAATATTTCTTTGATCCACAGCGTCATCTTCAGAATAGAATGAATAAAATTGAGTTTTGCACAAAATCAAACTCATCACCTCTGTCAATCCCCCAGAAGGGATATGTATATCTCGGGAGATACAACGATTTGGGTAAAGTCCCCATGTAGACTTCATCTTCTTTTGCTACTACCAATTCAGTTATTCAATTTCATTAATTCTATCATTGGACCAAGGAATCGAATTCCAATTTTCTGTCTATTCCATAAAGTAGATATTGATATTGACACCAAATAGATATACAGGTTTTTGAATGTTTCAGTGTTACTCAATATTCCGAAGGAATTTCCAATCCACTAGGTTGAAAACACTGATGAATACTCTAATTTTTTTTCTGGATAGGAAGTTCCTCCACTCTATTAGTCAGTCGCATCACACAAAATCTCGATTGGTATCGATTGGTGCAATAGTTATTTAGAATAGGCAGAATATGTTCATTACGTGCTGATACAGTTATCAACTTCGTCAACTGAGTTAAGATAGTCAAAATGCCCTTCATCTCAAGATTTCGATTTGTCCTGTGGATTATGTTATCCAGATCAGAAAAATATTCAACACATTTTGTGTCTTATCTCCTTGTCTGCCCTTTTCCCTGAGGAAAAATTAAATTTCTTACGTTTTTTTCTCGAGAGCTAGGACACCAAAGTATTGAAGAAATTCATGTATATATGAGACAGTATGGTTTTTGAGGAATATTCGAGAAATGAATTTGTGTGTTATCGGGCCCCCGTTAAGGTTTTAATTTTTTTTAATTTTAAATTCGAAAAAAATGGCAGTAAACCTAGGTATCCCGGTAAATATTATAACATCATTTCAACAAGGCTGATATACTTTATAACGATTATTAGTAACTTCCATTTCATTATAACAGAAAATTTTGAGGTATAATAAATGTTTAAATTTCAGTTTCCATTGGATACCCCCATATTCAATTAACTTATTCTGGAAAGATGAGCTATCATACAAGTTGAAATATTCTCACATTTAATACAGTCAATAACTGTTTGTTATCAATTTTCACAGAGGACTGATACACATGCACGAAATGGTAGGGTTCGAACGATGAGTTTGGAACCTTTGGTGTGAAAGTTGAAACTTTTCCTAGAGATCAATTACCCTAACACCAATTTTCGCACTCGACGCCGTTCCGCTAAGAAGGTTAGCATCTTCAGGAGAAGAAAATTAATACTTAATCCAAAGTTAGGGCTAATTAATTTCTCGATAATGCAAATCCCGTCATCTGTTAGTATTGATTATTTTGATTACTTCCTCAACAATAAATTGAAAAGCAGGCTGAAAAGGATATTTTCCTTGTCACCATTCATACTGTTTTTACATTTTGCGATTTCGACACTCCCATATGCATCGAGTAGTCTTGTGTAATGCACATGCTTGATCAGTTTCAGACTGCTTTCACCAATTTTGTGGTCATTGTCTAGAGCGTGTTGAGCGACACTGGATTCTTCTACCCTTCCGTATTTTATGTGTGCAAAATGCTCTTTGAATCGGGTTTTAGAAGCTCGTCAGCTCTGACCGATGTACTTGTTGTTGCAATCTTGACAACTGATCTCGTAAATTCCCGACTTCTCTGAGCTTTTCTAGTTTGTCTTTTGGGTTAGCAAGAAGCTGTTGTGATTTGTAAGACGTTTCACATGCAACTTCCATATTCAATTTGTCAAATATCTGTTGGAGTCCTCTAGTGTATTGAGGTTCATATGGGATTACTATAAACTTTTCTTTCTTCTCATCTCTTTGAAAAGTCGAATATTCACGAAGTGTTTCCCTAAATTTACATTTTCTAATTATCTTATCAACTATCTCTGGATTGAATCCGTTCACTTCAGCTACGTACCTAATTACTCTTCTTTCATTGTCGTACTTATTTTTTTTCCAAAGGAAAAGTTATCAACCTATGGACAAGAAACTGCAGTGCCGCCATTTTATGTTGTGGACAATGATATGAGTTATTTGGAATGTATCTGAATGTGTTCGTGTCTTTCCTGTAAATGTCAGATTCTATTTCATTCTGTTCGTTCCTTATAACCAACACATCTAAAAATGGCAACTTCTCTTTCTTTTTCTACTTCGCACGTGAAGTTTATACTGTAACATTTGCTGTTTGGTGCTGAAAGGATATTTTCAATTTCGGCAATCCTTGTATCCACCACAGCGAATAAGTCGTCAACATATCTGATCCAGACCCTAGGGAAGTAACTGATTTCCTCCCTAGCATCCGTCTCAAACCTGCCCATGAACAGGTTCGCCACAAATGGAGACAATGGGTTACCCTTGGTGGCCTTTCGTACTGTGCAACAGATGAGCCATTATTGAAAACAATACTGATCCATGCAAGGCTTGTTGAGTTGAATATATTCTTCAACAGAATCGTCTGCCAAGTTATTCGATTTGAGAAGATCTTTCAAATACTCTAGAGCTTATGGTTGAGGGACGCTTGGGCAAAAGGGACATTCGAATGAAACGAATGTTTTGCCCTCTTCTAATTAAATATCTTTGATTTTTTCTATGAATTCCTGTGAATTTTCAACACTCGTATCAGTTGGGCTGATGGGGAGATTTTCAAATTTTTTCGTCAGCCATTTAGTAATATTATATGAGGGCGAATTCATTGCTGACTCTATTGGTCGCATCGATTTTCCAGGTTTGTGTATTCTTGGTGAACGATAAATCTTTGGGACTGTGGGATTTAACAGTTGTAGTATCCTGTTCAGAGTCGACTCTCTCAAAGTTATCTTTTTTATCTAATCACCACTTTGTTACCTTTGGCCGCTTTTAGGTTTTAAGAAGAAGAATTGTTTTTACCTACCCAAAAAAGGCATTGATTTTTTCAAATGACAAATTGAAATATCATAAAATAAAATGCCATAAGAAATTTCAGAATTTGAAATCGTATTCGTCTATAACTCTCATGGCTCTAAAGTTCACCTAGAATATGCTATGTTTCGAACATTACAATTGGTATGTTATATTTATGTGTATATCAACTACATCGGAGCTATCACAAGTTTGTACCAAGCAAAACGTTCTCTCAAAATCCACTAGTGATGGTGCTTGTACAAAAACCTACATAACAGAAATCATATCGCTTTAACTGTCTTCAGCATCTCAACCCCTCTGAGTGAAAATCTAACAGAATATTCGAATCCAACAGAAATATTCTTTGACGAGTACCTTTATAGTCATATCCAAACCTATCCTTTCGTCTACTTCTTGGTTAATCTTGAGGGTAGACGAGATACTTGCGGATCCAAAGTCTGTCAGGAAAATTATATCTTCACCTTCCACAGTTATTTTCATAGCGGGTCTCAGCAAGTCAGCCCCTTTCGCTTTTTCTTCGGCAATACCTGCGGAAAAAATCAATGGGAATATTTTTACTATTAAAAAAGGAAGCAAGAAGTATTTTTCTGCCTACATCTATGCGAAGTATACATTTATTTCTTCAATGTAGGGCGCAAGGTCTTACTTTTTCTTCCTCAAGAGGAAAAATAAAAGGAACGTCATCAATGGATTAACTCATGCGGCATTAACGACCTGAAGTATATTCTCTCATATCAGTATGAATTCTGCCGTTCATTTATAGAACACCCTGTATTTTGTAAAATGGTTGAAATCAGTTATTGAATACAGGGGTGCGCAAAAGTCGGAATGAAATTAATATCTGTTTAACCAGTAACTTAGGAAAAAATCGCTGAAACACGTCAATTGATTTTAAAGTGTACGCATTTTTTGACGATGGAATGAAATATTTTTTTTATCACCCCTCAGCTGCAACCCTCCCCAACTTTTTTTTTTTAAAGGCAAACCTATATCGTGTATGGGTTCATTGAAAAGCTCGTAAAAAATGGAATCTCACCAAACCCTTTCTTCTTTTTTAACCATATGGTTCCACAACATGAGGAAAAACTCTTAAAAGTTAAAAATACCTACTTAGTGCTATCTACGGGTGAATTCACGTTGCAAAAAACAAATAAGTGGCATTCAGCATATGATGATGTACACTGCTCAACAATTGCTAAGGATCACCAGTACCTAACTTTTAAAAGTTTACAAATTTAAAGAAACGACCATCTTGGACAGACACCACAACAAATTTCATTGATTCATGTGTAAAACTGATAACGTGATCTAGCATAAACATTCTTTGGAATTCATTTTTTCTCAAAAAACTTACACATAAAATTAGTTCCATCCCAAGCAATTGTTGACCAGTGTACTTCAAAAAGAGAAAAAAGTTGTTGCAGTTTTTGTACCAAATTTAATGCCCTGAAAAAAAAAAACTTTTTGTTTGACTCAGTTTCAAAATTGTGGTAAAATTGAAATATGTTTAGTTTATTAATGGTGTACCTTCAAAGTGCTCTTTTTAAATTTGCTTCACCCGTAGATTGCACTAAGTAGCTATTTCTAACTTTTTTTGAGTTTTTTCTCATGTCGTCGTAACCACACCGGTAAAAAAAAAGGTATTATCAGATTTCATTTTTTACGATCTTTTCAATGGACCCATACACAACATAGGTTTGCATTTGAAGAAAAAAGTTGGGGAGGGTTGCAGCTAAGAGGTTGAAAAAAATATTTCATTTTATTGCCAAAAAATGCGTACACTTTGAAATCAATTGACGTGTTCCAGCGATTTTTTCCTAAGTTTATGGTGAAACAGATATTAATTTTATTCCGGACTTTTGCGCACCCCTGTATATCAAGAAGATAATATTAAACGGCATGTATTATAATAGAGCTACAGCAATACGCTATGTTCGTGATTCCACAGACGTTGCCTGTGAGGCCCAGAAGCGCAACGAGTTGGTGCACCGCTCACTGTTTATGATAGGCTCGTAGGTGTTGGTTCGAATTCCGGTGTCAACAGTTTTTTTATTCATCAGAGTTTTGTAGATTCACCTCACTTCCAGAATTTCAGGAGCATGCTATGCTGAACCTATTATTAGTATTAGTTTTGATTTTTCAACAAATTCTGTTTCATGGTTTATTATTCGAGGGTTGCTCTACTGAAACCTTTTGCAAAGAAGTAATGAGATGGAAGGGATCGAATCAAAACAATGAATTGCAATTGGAGGTATTGAATTACATGGTGAAACAATCAAATCAATAACTCTCGAAGTGTGGAAACGTATAAGCAGATATTAATCGAAAATGGAAATATTATTGATTGAAAATAATTATTTTGAGGCTACTTCCTCCATAGAAACTTCATTTTCTCTGATTCATATAGAACAGTTTCGGTTTCCTCAACAATACTCAAGGACAAATTAATTTATGGTGGATTATGTATTCTCAACTGTTACCTAGTGATATGATAAGATGAGAACGGTTGATCATTATTGATTCAACGGTAATTCTTATATCAATATGATGCCTTTCGATGTGTACAGTTAGTCATAATACAAGAAATGATTTTCATAAAAATTATCTATTTTTGTTATCGTTTACAAATCTGTTTTAGTTCTCAAGACTGATTCAATATTAGTTTTCTTCGATGCATTGAAAAATAGATAATCACAAACAAAGAAATATCAGTCATAATGCAGTAATCGAATAATGATTTTTTTGTTTGAATCATTTACTGTTAACGCATTCTTCAAGTTGATATCCATGTACATTATGTCTGATAGTTTTTCAGAGAGAGAGAGATAGGTTATATACGTTCATTACTAATGCAACTTTTATTGCACGTCTCATTCCAACTCACGGACGTAAGTATACGAATAGCAATAACAGGAAATAAAAAAATGCGGATATCCTCGTTGTTTGAAATTATCGACACAGGAAACTCGTCATTGGAAATAAAATATAAAATCCTGGTTACAATATAACTGCAAAACGAATCTCTCAATGTCAAATATTTTTACCAAAACAACTGGCCTATATATCTTATCACTCTTTCCATTGTTCACTAATTTTTGTTAGAAAACTCTCAGTGATTCTCTATTATCAATTTTCTAATCAGAATTTTCATTAAATAGTTTTCAAAGAACTTATTCAAAATCACTTGTAGTCAATACATTTTTACTCACCTTGCGCTACTAGATGATCGTAGAATCCTTCATTTTTGTACAGAACATATTCTCCCCCAATCGTTATATCAGCCATTATCACTGCATCACCACTGAAAACTCGATATGTACTAACTTCCACTGGTTTTCCTAGTTTTCAGGAAAAAATTCATATGAGTGCGTTATTTCGGCTGGCGATAACTCTTTATCTGATTACAGAAAATATCACCTCAATAATTAGGTATTTATTTGGAAGTGGTTGAATCCGACTGTAAATCTGAAAACAGAAAATATTCCTTTCTTTGTTCCTTGGTTTGTACCTACGTGTTCCTGATTTTTTTTTTATCAAATACTATCATTTGCGAGAGCTGTATGGTAGTAAACTTTGGAGTATTATGTGAAAATGACAGCTGATTTTTCAGGGGGAAAACATTTTTGGTGGCTTTGGAGTTTGGCCCAATCATGTCAGGAACCCAAATCTTATATGAAAAAACGTTTTCGAAACAGAAATGTATATGAACTTCATCGGGTGTTGGTGACCCAACAGTATTGGTATGTTATGCCAATACCTCTTCTTCTGATTCCTACGCTCAATTTTTCGTGGTGGACTGTAGTAATCCGTACCAAGAAAGGACAAACAAAGTTTCACAATCAGAGCATCTGTGATACCAGGCCTCCTCCCAGAGTACAAACCTACACCAATTAGGAGGCTCCTTGGGTTTATACAACCTTTTTCCTCCTCTGGTGGGATTCAGATGGAGCGACTAGTGAACCATCGACTTGAGAAAGATGAAAGCAAGCTACGATGTGGCCCCTTTGTACCCTACTTAAAGTTATTATAGAATCTGTGATATCACCTTCAAACAAAAACCCTGGATCTATCGGTGATGGGAGGAATCGGTGGGAGCTGATTAATAGTAGATTCTCTGAGCATACATCGAGTAAATGAGGTATGATATTCTGCCGATGAATAACCTTCACTATGATGTACTGACGAGGAGCCAACTATCCCAAAACCGGTCTACAAATATGGTGGTTCCTATAATTGAAAACTACTTCCGCATATGCGGAAACTTCTGTGAAGAATATTGATATCTGTCGGAAATATTTCAACGTCGTTCGTGGTATTCACCAGAGGAGTAGTTGTTTCCTGACTAGTTTGTATTTATTAATCTATTGTATAGGTTAGTTGAGATAAGCCTGAGCGAATTTTTCCTCCAGTTGATTCAGTTGATTTCCTTCCTGGAACTGTATGCTGACACATTTTTTTCTAGTACTGTTTGAAAGGCCTTATTTTTTGGTGAATACATCTTTCCTTCAAAAACGAATTTTGTCACTGACAAATATTGGATTTCAAAAGGAATATGCGAATAAGTATCTCTGGGTTAAGAACGTTCACTTCAGCTACAGACATGATCACTCTCTTTTCTTTATAGTACTTATCTTCCTTTAAAGGAAAAGTTATTAACCTATAAACAAAAAAATTGAAGTTCTGTCATTATTAAATTATCTGAATCTCTAGGAATGTAACTGAACGTGTTCGTGTCTTTCCTATTAGTGTCAAAGTTTACTTCATTCTGTTCGTTCCTTATGATCAATAGATACGGAAGTAACAGTTCTTTCCCAGCATCCTCCTCAAAACTACCCATGAACAGATTCACTATAAATGATAACCAATTGCTGTTCCTTCATGCTGTGCGTAATAGGAGCCATTTTATTGAAAACAATTTTGATCCATGCAAGGCTTGGTGAGTTAAAGTTATTCTTCAACTGTGTTAGTTACCAAGTAATTCGTTTTGAGCAGATCCTTCAAATATTTTGGAGCTTGTGGTATCGGGACGCTTGAAAATAAAGAACTTACATCAACTGATTTGATATATTTGTGATTCACAAATTGATTAGGCTACCAATGTTGTGTTTGATACGGGACTGTTGAAAACACTCACATTATAGGGATTGGAAATAAAAATGGCTAGTGAGTTTAGCCGAGTTCCGACGACTATCTGAGATCAAGCAACGCCCATGTGGATAAGCTTTTCTTTTTTTTCCGAGCCAGGAATCGCACGTTCAAAGATGAGACCTCGTTAATCATCAGCGAGCACAAGTTCAACAGGAAAACCCATTTTGCAAACTCATTTTATCAACCTCTTCGTACCTATTAATTTTTGAAGTATATTCTTCACTTCAACTCAACAATCAAATTAAATATTTACTTTTTTTTTGGTTTCGAGTGTCGATTTGCGTCAGAGTGCTTTTAATAACTCTTCATGTATTACCGTTGTAAACTTTCATATCATTGAAAATTTCAACGTTCCTCCTCGAATTTCAAATGGCTGATACACGCTGTGTATATTAAATCAGTATTATAAAAGGATTTTATCTACACCTGTCCTCTAATGATTATTAATAATACACTTATATGCCCACAACCCGTTTTATAATGAAATCCATTACGATACAGGTTTTCATTACGATACAGATTTTCAACCAATAGAAACCCATTATTTCTCAATCAAGCATGATGTGCAAGCAAAATCAGTAGGTATTGAATTTTTGAAGAATTTAGTCAATTTTCGATAATCGAATGAAAATGTCTTATAGCAGTGATATAGAAGAATTACCAGCGACTCCTCCACAGATGTCTTAGACAAGAAAAAAATACAATCGAAAGGATTCTATTTTTCATTTGACAAATGCAACACATATATGTTTTTATTTTCCATTAAATCGAATGAGCTCTAATGGCCGATTGGTCAACCGCAAGGGCGGTGATTAGGATCGTCCGGGTTCAAATCCTGAACTCGGCAAAGATTTTTTTAATTTTTTCTTTTCATTTCCAATTTTATTTCCCGTGGTTATACCATTATTTATAGTTTTGTAGAATTTTTCAAAGAAATAAGATTGATTACCTACTATTATTGTGTTCAATATAAATACCTAATAATATAATATTTTTAGTTCTTCATTATTTATTGGGTGTAGATAAAATAGCGTATGCAACTCTCATGTTATGGTTATTAATACACTCGCATAAACCATACGAACCTCACCTTCGGCTCGTTTCGTATCCTGGTTTATGCTCATGTATTAATAACCATCTTACACGATCGTTGCATAATATACTATTATTCCAACAAAATGGTAAAACATGGAAGATGTCTTATGTATTGACGTGCGGTTTCTGACTTAATACGAGGGTTGTTGCTTTTTCTTTGATATCATTACTTCCTGACAAAGCTTTAAAAATCATCTCATCAAGTTATTTAGGTACTACACTTTTGTCAAACAACTCGTTAAAAGGAGAAACAGAAGAGCACATTTGTTCAGTTTTAGAAGAAAAGTTATAGAATAAAAATTTTTACCAATTTGAAATCGTAACAATTTGAGAATTCTCTCGAAATCATCTTTGGCATAATGTTCGACCAGGAAATTTATTCTGTAACACTATGTTAATTAAAGGAATCATAGTGAATCTTCACCTTGGTGAATCTAACCAGGTAGCAACAACATTTTGCAAAACTCACACTTTTATCAGATCAGATAAAGCATTGTGAGAATTATTTTCCAGTAATTCATTTGAGTATCTGTTACCGATGACACTTTTTATCTGAAACCAAATAGAAGTTATATCATAAACAAGTGAAGTGGTTCGACACTTGTCTTGTTTTCGATAGATTTTCTTGCACCGTATATAAATTTCCGTTAATGTGAAAGTGAACTCATTTCAAATCTAATAAGAGAGAAATCATAACCCCATCAAAATGGTGCAAATCGCAGGCAAATACCAACACGTTGAAAATATAAAATTTGTGGAACTTATGAAAAAAGCAGGTCAGTACCTGAATCTGGAGATTTCATAATTAAGTCAGTTCTGACAGGGTATAATACTCATTATTACTAGACCGAAGACTGCAAAATTATTTTACTTGTGCCACAATTTTCAGAGGTACTTTGACTGGTAACCTTGAAGCAGAGTGCTCAAGGATATTTTATGATACTGAAAATATTCATCAGGATTCGTGAATTGTTTGATTCGAAAAAATAAAGAAATTATCCTGAATTAAGTATCTACACAACATTCTGTTTTTTTCAAAGAATTATTCCGGTTGAAACAAGAAAATACTTTAGTTATTTTATGCCAATGTGGAGAATAATATACACTAAAAGTATCGTAATTTCCAGGCTATCCGGAAGATAAAGCTGCAACTATCGACAAATCGAGAGCAGTTGTGACCCTGACTTACGATGGCAATACAGTTACAACGAAAGTTGATGAAGTAGGAACTCCCGTTCAGAACACTTTCGTTTTGGGACAGGAAACAGATGAAAAACACCCCTTGGGCCTAATTTCGAAAGTAAGCATAACATACAATGGATATGCAGGGCCAAGATTTCAGTATCGTTATAGAGATTTGGATTATTTGAACGAAGTTGTTGGTATATATTGAAAACATTGAACATTGAAGACATTCGAAACCAAATTCATTTAATATATTTTATATCTTCATTTTCGTTCAAAGTGAACACTTTCAGTCTTCTAAAATGCTGATAAGTTGAAAATTCACTAAGTGAATATTTCGAATATGTTTTACATTTACAAAAAAATCTTGATTTTTCAATCTTTGAATTATGTAAAAAAATATCGAAAACGAATGTTTCGATTCAAACAATGGCTGGAGTGGAACAATTTGAGTTTTGCCCTCCTCGCAATATAAAATGGTTTACTGAGTATACAAAGTAACGTGTGAGATGGCGCTACATTGCGGACGGATGTGATCTCCGCGCTAGTAGTCATAAAAGGCATGCGCTATCGTCGAAAGCGGTTTGGTTTGTTTAAATTTTGAAACCCCGAATATAGTTCGCTGTCGCGATCCATATTCGAAATCACAATTTGCTCCGGCTTCGTGGGTTCCTACCGCTTGACGCGACAAGGCAGAGCTACAGGCAGCGTGTGTCTGTAGGTACCTACTTCCCCAGTAAGCTAACGGTATAACCGAGGTGAAAGAAAAAGGCAGGAACTTCGCGATCTCAGACCACCACGCTCGCGCTCGCGACCTGGACGCGAATACCTGTCTGAATTTTTACCCGGAGTTACTTCGGTTCCCTATCAACTAGATATTCTGTCCGCGGATGATTTCCCTCGCCACCACGTTGGCACTGAGGCCCGGACGAGGGGATCCCTACGCTCCCTAGCCTAGAAGATAACCAAGGGTTCGCAAAAAGCTATCCCCGACCTACTCCGCGACCGCGTGTCTAGCCTTCCGCCGCTAGAGTGACGTTTAGAGCCCCAGTATCCGAATGCAATGATCCACCCACGTAGGTGAATCGTACAGATACTGGTCGGCGTCTCCGGGGCGAGCAACCCGATTTGATACGGGTGGAGGGCCCAGAGCTTCCGTCGTCCTTCACGGCCCACACTCGGTCTCAAGTGCGGTGATGTCCAAATAAGTACCTGGGAACCGTGAAGGAATGGCTTCTTCTTGACGTCAATACACAATAGTAGGGTAAGAGGCGGTGCAGAGCACTTTATTACAGGCCTCGGGGGAAGTCGTCGTCTCGTAGAGTGCCTCCTGGAGCACTATCTGGATTGTTGAAGTAGTTCCGAGAGGAACTGATTAATTGCTGCTTCTGAACGAATTCATATGTAAATGATTGCGCCTCGCAATCCGCTATCAGGGTTTCCCTTGTGGGAATATTCTATTCTCAATTCTTTCGTTGCTGAAAACAACCACCAACTATCGTAGAATTCTTCTTAAATTGTACGACTACTCAAGCCTTTTATTTCCTACACAAGGAAATTCTTCGGAATAATACCGCTACTAATAATTCTTCCTAGATTATATGACTACTCGAGTCTTATTTGGAATAGCTTCTCAAATTTCGTCTTTGGATAATTATCTCGATATACGCTGGTGCGCGTCTGTCGTACGAATGCTGAATGCTCCGGAAAACCGCCCGTCTTTATAGACGCGTTCGGCATTCTGTACGTACGGTGGCGGGCGATAACGCGCGCTGATTGGTTGTCCGTCTGGGACTACTCTCGCCGCGTGACGGCGCACGGACCGCGGCGGGAGCAAATTTCTTTCTACAATTCGTATTTCGATTGTTTTTGTAAGTATTATTTTACGAAGATATTACGTTGATGATTTATTTATTTTTCTATCGTATTTTTAGTTCAAAAGTTGGTGGTTGATGACACCCCCCCTACATTTTTGAGAATATTACCACAGGCAGAAACGACTGATTAGGGATTGTCGAGGCATACCCTGAAAAGGGCTGTTTTTGGTGGCACTAGGTGCCTTTATTGTTGCTTTCCACACACGTCCTTAAATCTAACATTGATAACCCCAAGGCACGAGCCTTTTTATATACAATTTTCTCTTAAAACTAATCACAGGTTTAGATCGTCTTTGCGATTCGGACAATTTATTTCGCGGTGTTTCACTTTAAGCGTTCATCACTCTCGGAGCGTCTATCGGCCTCTTACGGCTATCATTGCATATCGACATCGCCAGCGACGGGCACTAGGCCCACCCCACTCGGCTCCATCGACTAAACCGATCTGTACGACTCCCCGACGTGCGAGTCTCATCGCGCTGAATACCGGGGCTCATGGCCGCGGAACGGGCCGGGGATCCAGGTGATCTTGCCCAGCTCGCGGCGGTGGCGCTAAGCGTAGGTGGTCAAGGTGAATCACGCGTTCCATACCCCCCCTGTTTACTAGGTAAGTAGTCTCGCCAAGACGGCGAACAACCCGCGAAGGCTCGGACCACGTCGGCCCGAAATTCTTTCGAAGCTGGTCCGCATTTCTACAAAGGACCCATTGTCCAGGCGCAAATGAGGTTTCTACATTATCTTTATTGGGGAAACATTTGGCTCGATAACTTTCTGAAGCCGCGTTGGCTTGTTCGATTCGTTCGTCACGGTTTTCGTTCAAGTTTCCACGGCGTCGGCGTTGAGAAGGCATTCTCAGTTCGCCTGGCCGCGGAATTTCATATCCTAGCAATAAGAAACTTGGCGTCATCTGCGTCGCAGCGTTGACGCGCGTACGGAGATTAAATAAAACGTCGGGTATACACGATTCCCACTCATGTTCAGGACGGTTTAAAAGCGCAGCTCTGAGCATTTTTTTCATCTCTTGTACTCGCCTCTCAACTGGGTTAGCCTGCTGGTGGTGGGTCGGACTTAACCTGATATCAATGTGATTCTGTTCGCAGAATCGCGTCCAAATATTCCCATTGAATATGGCCGCGCTATCAGATATAATACAAGCCGGATAACCCCACCTATTGCAAACCTCGCCGGCGACGACGTCCACGACTGTTCGAGCCTGTACGTTGGAAACGCACCGCGCTTCAACCCACTTGCTGAAGCAGTCGGTGACGACGACCACGTAACGATTCCCTTTAGGGCTTGCCGGATACGGCCCGCACACATCTACAGAAATTACTTCCCACGGTCTCGTTGGAACGTTAGGCCTCAGGTTCGCCGGGGGTTGGTGTTTGGCCGCCTTCGTGGTGGCACACGTTAAACACGAACCGACGAATTCTGCAACCTGACGCCTCATGTTCGACCAGTAAAAATTACGTTGTATTTGCGTAACGGTCTCGTCAACTCCGGGGTGCCCTGTGTCATTGTGGAATTTCTCTATTATTCGTCGCCAGCTTCTGCGCGGAACTAGCAGCCGCTTAAGCTCCTGCTGGGGCCCGCAATAATAGAGAACTCCGTCCTCCACTAGGAAATCGTTCATGATACTTTGTTGGTAATTATTCGGTTCTTCCGCAACCCTAGCTCGTTCGATCCTTTCCCTGAATCTCCGTACACTGTCACTTTCTCGCTGGGCTTGTACGATGTCATCAAAGAAAGTTTGTACTTGTGTGAGTACTTCCCTTTCTGGATGACACTGTACATAGTCACAGTCCGAAAAGAGCTCCGCGACTAGCTCGACAACGACATTAAGGGACTCGTGGGCATCGTCTTCGACGTGGTCTTGCTCTACGTGGGGAAAGAACATTTTCTCCACGTCTCCAGAAATATCAACTCCGGTAGGCACGTTCTCCGGGTTCCTCGACAAGAAGTCGGGAAGCTCGTTTAGCTTCCCCGGAACGTGCACTACCTCGAAGTCATACTCCTGGAGAAGGAGTGACCACCTCGTCAACTTTGCTCGCTCGTCCTTCATGCGGTCGAGCCACGTTAGTGCCGAATTATCGGTGAGAAGGGTAAAACGGCCGTCCTGCAGGAAATGCCGGTATTTACGTATCGCCCAGACGATGCCGAGGCACTCGATCTCGTTGATATGGTACCGGCGTTCCGTAGGATTGAGTTTCGCGCTGCTATAGGCTATGACCGCACGACCACCATCAGGCCGTCGCTGGAACAAGACGGCGCCCAAGCCGATATAACTCGCGTCTGTCTGTAAGAAGTATTTCAACTTGTTATCAGGACGAGCTAAACTCAGTGGCTCGGAGACTAGTCTTTTGACTTCCAGGAAGCTCTCTTCAGCTTCTGGGGTCCACCTAAAGCGTTTCTTTTTGTCTATCAAGTGTGTTAGGGGAGCGGTTATTTCTGCGAACTTGGGAATAAATTCCCTAAGCCATCCGGCTGTTCCTTAGAACGCACGGACTTGTTTAACCGTTTTAGGAGTCTCGAACTCTTTTACGTTTAAAATGTGTCTTTCCTGAGGACGGTTACCGTCTACGGATATAATCCTGCCCAGGTATTCTAATTCTAATGTACCAAATTTACATTTCTGTGGCGAGAGCCAGAGTTTATGTGTACGCAATCTCTCTAAGATTAGCCGAAGATGTCTGCAGTGTTCATCAAGATTTTGTGAGTATACAATAACGTCGTCCAAATACACCTTACAGAACACGTCGACGTAACCTGCCAGGACGCTCGACATTAACTTCTGAAACACGGCTGGCCCGTTCTTAAGTCCAAAGCTCAAAACTTTGAACTCGTAGACCGAGCCATCCGGTGCTCCAAAAGCCGTGTACTTGCGACTTTCAGTTGAGAGGGGGGCTTGCCAAAACCCGTTTCGTAAATCTAATGTACTAAAAATTTTTGAGTCGCCCATCTCCCTGACCATTTCTTGGATTGGCGGAAGGTTTGGTGCCTCGGAGACGATCAGCTTATTGATTTCTCTATAGTCTACACAAAATCTAAGTTGCCCACTCTTTTTGGGGACAAGTACTACTGGGGAGCAATAAGGTGACGTACTCCGGGTTATCACCCCCGCTTCCAGCAATTTATTTATTTCGTCATAGACGATTTTCTTTCGCGCGTCTGACATTTTGCTATAACGAAATTGTCGAAACGGCCGCTCTTCCTTAACCTTGATAGTATGAACCATCGCGTCGGTTTGAGGCTGGCGGACCGTTTCTTCAAAAACGTCAGCAAACTCAAATACGATTTTCTGAATTTCGGTTTTTGAGTCAGGGGAGAATTGCTCCTCAAGAAACGCGGGCTCAGAGCACACGTTCTTAACGCCTGTCGTCGGCTTCAAAGATTTATCGAAATATACTGTTAATCTTGGAGTTTTTCCAAAGTACACGCAATTCCGCATAAAATCAATATTTACATCTTGTTCTTTTAGCCATGGCATACCGAGGATTACCTGCTCCTGTAATTCACTAAGTACGGTTGCTTTAAATTTCATCGACCTCCCCTCTATGGTGGAGTCGACCACTAGGTGCCCTAGACTTTCCTTCGTCTGATTTCTGCATCCAAAGAACACCGTAGACGGGTTCGGTAAATTACTCAAGTCTGTAGTAGGCAGAACATCAGGACGAATGAAATTACTAGACGCCCCTGTATCGATCAAAGCAGGTATCAGTCGGTCACCGATCATAATATTTAATCGAGGTAAGCAACGGCCACTAACCATTTGTTCCTCTCCTAACGAAAAATAACATTCGGGATTATTTACACAAGGCACTATTTCATCAAGATCATTATATACAGAATAAGTCGGGGCATAGTTCTCCTCGAATTGTTCACAAGGAGGCCCCCTTAGTAGTTTCCCTCCTCAGGAGCAGGCCTACCTACAGGCGTCTCCTCACAAGGGCGTTCTTCCACTATATTATTGTTCCTAGGCGGCGGACGGTACGTCGCCCTCTGATCACTCGTGGCCGGGCCACCGCGTTCTGGTTCACGCCCATTGGGCCTTGACTCTGACGCTCTGTAGTTATTATTTTGGAAATTCCTATTTCCCGTATTTCTATCATTTTGATCGTATTGTCCACGCTGTGGATTAATGTTCCTAGCATTATTATTATTATTGTATTGGTTTGGCTGATTCGCTCTTTGATAGTTCGCACTAGGAACTACAGGCTTATTGGGTATTGTGGCCTGTTTTGAGGCCGCCTTCCGAGTTGATTTCAAATCTTCCTCGATAAGCTCGCAGTCCTGCACGAACTTCTCAATAGAGTAGAACGCCCTCCCCCTACAAAAGACTCGAATTTCCGGATTTAATAATTGAGTAATTAAAGGAATTACACTAACCTCCGACGTGACGTTCAATAGTCTCTTTGCTAACGCGACTTTTTGAAAAATAAACACATCTACTTTCATTTCTTTGGGCTGTACTTCGCCATAAAATTTAGTAGTTAGTTTTGCACGGACTTCCGCACTATCATACCTTTGGTATATTCGGTCGACGAACAACTCATACGGCAATTTGCATTGCGTATAGGTAGCGGCCCAAGACGCCGCGTTTCCTTTAAGTTGGCCGACCAGAATATCCACCCTATCTTCTAATGGAACTTTATTTTTTTCAAAATTTACTTCGAGTTTTTCGATAAATGTTCTAGGGTTTTCTATATCCAACCCGGCAAAAGTAGGAAGTCGTTGCTTCTCCACCGATCGTGGGTTTTGATTTAAAAACAAGTCTGCAAGTAACTTTGACGCTTGATTCGCAGTATCATTACTAGTCTCAGGAACACTTGCAAAGTGCACCTTTTTATTATCCTCATTTCTTTCTGGGCGCCATTGATTTCGAGATTTGTTATTCTCGCCTGAAACCAAAAACGGCGAGTTGATATCAAATATTTGACCGAAAGAATTTTCGTCAGGTAAATTATTCCTTCTAGGAAGTGTGGCTGTCGTTGGCAGTGAAATTGGTGAAACCGAAGTTTCACTTAGCACAAGAAGTGGCTCACCTACGGGCCCTTCAACCACGTCGTCACTAAATAAATTCTCGCAAGAGCCAAATGGAGTATTTTCAGGGTTATCGCTGAAGTTGGACATATTATCGGATATTTCAGGGAAACCTACAATCTCCGAGGCCCCTAGTTGGCCAGCGCCATATCGTCGAAAGCGGTTTGGTTTGTTTAAATTTTGAAACCCCGAATATAGTTCGCTGTCGCGATCCATATTCGAAATCACAATTTGCTCCGGCTTCGTGGGTTCCTACCGCTTGACGCGACAAGGCAGAGCTACAGGCAGCGTGTGTCTGTAGGTACCTACTTCCCCAGTAAGCTAACGGTATAACCGAGGTGAAAGAAAAAGGCAGGAACTTCGCGATCTCAGACCACCACGCTCGCGCTCGCGACCTGGACGCGAATACCTGTCTGAATTTTTACCCGGAGTTACTTCGGTTCCCTATCAACTAGATATTCTGTCCGCGGATGATTTCCCTCGCCACCACGTTGGCACTGAGGCCCGGACGAGGGGATCCCTACGCTCCCTAGCCTAGAAGATAACCAAGGGTTCGCAAAAAGCTATCCCCGACCTACTCCGCGACCGCGTGTCTAGCCTTCCGCCGCTAGAGTGACGTTTAGAGCCCCAGTATCCGAATGCAATGATCCACCCACGTAGGTGAATCGTACAGATACTGGTCGGCGTCTCCGGGGCGAGCAACCCGATTTGATACGGGTGGAGGGCCCAGAGCTTCCGTCGTCCTTCACGGCCCACACTCGGTCTCAAGTGCGGTGATGTCCAAATAAGTACCTGGGAACCGTGAAGGAATGGCTTCTTCTTGACGTCAATACACAATAGTAGGGTAAGAGGCGGTGCAGAGCACTTTATTACAGGCCTCGGGGGAAGTCGTCGTCTCGTAGAGTGCCTCCTGGAGCACTATCTGGATTGTTGAAGTAGTTCCGAGAGGAACTGATTAATTGCTGCTTCTGAACGAATTCATATGTAAATGATTGCGCCTCGCAATCCGCTATCAGGGTTTCCCTTGTGGGAATATTCTATTCTCAATTCTTTCGTTGCTGAAAACAACCACCAACTATCGTAGAATTCTTCTTAAATTGTACGACTACTCAAGCCTTTTATTTCCTACACAAGGAAATTCTTCGGAATAATACCGCTACTAATAATTCTTCCTAGATTATATGACTACTCGAGTCTTATTTGGAATAGCTTCTCAAATTTCGTCTTTGGATAATTATCTCGATATACGCTGGTGCGCGTCTGTCGTACGAATGCTGAATGCTCCGGAAAACCGCCCGTCTTTATAGACGCGTTCGGCATTCTGTACGTACGGTGGCGGGCGATAACGCGCGCTGATTGGTTGTCCGTCTGGGACTACTCTCGCCGCGTGACGGCGCACGGACCGCGGCGGGAGCAAATTTCTTTCTACAATTCGTATTTCGATTGTTTTTGTAAGTATTATTTTACGAAGATATTACGTTGATGATTTATTTATTTTTCTATCGTATTTTTAGTTCAAAAGTTGGTGGTTGATGACAGCGCTTTGGCGTGGGGCTCGTGAATAATTTTCAAAATGGATTGAATGAAGATTCAAAGTTTATTGAAAGAAGTGGTCTACAACATCTAAAAAATACTTCGAAATTAATATTCAATATACGAGCATGCAATGAATATTCAAAAGTGATTGGATGAAGTTTGATAATATTTTCAAAATACATACAGACATAAATTATTGATAAATATTCAATGAAGATGCAAAACTGATTCAGAAATGGATCAGAACATCTTCAAAATATTTCAAAATGAATATTCAACATATATGCATTCATTATTCGAAATTCATCAGGTTAAATTTGAAATTATGCTTAGAATATATTCAGAAATTAAAAAATATTCAATAATAATAATAAAAGAATGTATCTAAGAATATTCAAAACTTATTCAAAGAGGAATCAAAACACCTTCAAAATATTCTCAAATGAATAGTCAACATAATATATGAAATGAATATTCCAAATTATTAAGATGAAATTTCAAAATATATTCGGGAATGGAGAATTAATCAACATTTAATGAAGTATTAAAACATATCCAATACAGATTCAGATAGTTATATTTATAAAAGTTTCGAAGTAGAATGAAAGTTGGTCAAAAACAGATCCAAAACATTATCTAACGATATTCAGGAATATTCAAAAATATATTCAATGAAGATTTGATACTTTCATTAATAAGTTATCAGTGGATGACTATCAAAAACATATAGTTTATTGATGTTTCAAAGACTCTCTTGCTACTTAGAAATTTAATGTTAAAGATAAGCGATGAGATAAGAATTTTTGGTGTAGGAGTTGAGACTTTTCCAAGATGTCAATAACCTTAATGCCACACTGATAATACTTGCAGTTGAACCACGTTTCCCTATCGAGGTTATCATCTCCAGAAGAAAACTGAAACTGAGTCTGAAGACATACAGAAGTGGAAATCAACTATCGCTCCATGCAAAATTCATGCACTGTGACGCAACAGTCGACGAGGTTAAATTAAAAGCATTTGGTCGCTATGGACTGTCAGCTATTCAACTGAATCACTGTGCCCCCCACACCCCTTTTTCTCAGCGATAAGTTGATTATCGAGTAGTTCAATCCCAAAATTGAAAATCCGTCACGAAAAAATCTATTATTTCAGGCTAGCTTGCTTGAGTTTGTATTGAAAGTCCCATGAACTGATATAAGTTTTCCACATCTGTGTATCTTACAATCTAACGTAGTGCAGGTAAAAGCTGCCTGTAAAGGTTTTTCTTGGTCCGACATAGACTTCGTATATTGATCATTCTGAATAATTGATTTCCCAACATTGAACTGAAAAGTACGAGGGTGCTTGATGCATACTAGAGGGTAGAAATGTCAGAATGTGAAAATTGTATGAATTGTTGCAGCCCGCTTTTCAGGTTAATGTTTAGAAATTAATCTGGAGGTATATCTCGAGTGCGCCATGTTTATTCGTTTGCAATGTGTGCTCATCCATAATTTTCGACATTTCGCTCAGCAAATGACCGGAGGGAATAATAATTTGATAAAATTCCGAGACCGCAGGTCAAGGGATTTTGTCTCAAATTATCATACACGAAAGCATTCGCTTGAAATAAAAAAATCTGAAAATTATGGAAATGCAACCATTTCAGTAGATCCAGCTTGGTTTAGAAGGAATATAGGTACGTTGAGATTATTTACAGAAAAAATGTGTCCTGGAATTTTCTTCATCGGCGTGGTCTTAGTTGAACTCCTTTCTGTGAGTCTATTATGCCATTAGTCATAGTAGATTCAACGCCGTTGAAGATGGCTGCCGCAGATGTAGCCCAAAGCTCCGGAGCTCAAAATTCCAGGACACGGCCCTCAAGCCCAAAAAACTTGGGATGTATCGACACCGACCGTGAAAGCCTACCCTCTTTCATTTCTTCTCCTTGTTGGAGAAAAACGTGCCAAGTGTAAGTACTATCAGTACTACAAAAATGATATATTCATGTGCAAAATGACGAGTTTCAATAACATATGGAAAAATGAATATCCTTGACAAAAATATTCATTCAACAATCAGGGAAAACAAAGTTCAAGCCTAGTCTCCAGATGACATTTGTTCTCATACTCAATCATAAAATGTGCACCTGAAGATGTGAAAAGTTTTTATGCAGTATGCTATCAATTAAGCACAGATTCCTGTTCGGATTCAAAGACAGAAACTCCCCATCTATGTTTATTTCTGAAATTGTTACATAGTTTCCTTTGAGTTTTGGGGTCGACTAGATATCAAGGTCGAAAAAAACTTACGTAAAAAGATATCATTTTTTAAACTGAATATGGTTCATTTCTGAGTGAGAACCTAGCCGATTCTGACGTCACGTCTATTTGATTTTTCATTATCTTCAAACTAACGACAGATCATTTATTCGAACGATAATACTTGAACTAGTTTGTAAATCTGTGAACTGTATCCAATAGCAATTCCTTTCCGAAATAACTGTTGAAATATTACCATGTTTTTTGTCAATGAACAACGTAGGACCATGTGACTCATTTTTTTCAAGAACTTTCTTGAAAAAAGGTGGCTTAGGCTCCAGGCTACATGATATCATTTCTCACATTGAATTAGTCGGTAGTTCATAGAGATCCATATTCAACGAAGGTCTGATCCATTGTCACTAACAACGGGTTCACATCAATCAGAAAATTTTCTCGAACAGGGAAAGCCCTGAAAAACCATCGTGAAGCGAAACACATATCGAGGTTTTGGAAACCCAATGTTATGATGATCGTACAGGAAACTGTAGGGTTTCGAACATCTCTTCTTCTTAGGAAGGGAAAACTAAGGTGCACTACTTGAGATAGAGTCAAGTAGAAAATGTTTTCAGTGGTCACAAAATGAAAATATATATTCATAAACTATGCTGATCCATTCATGATTTTTAACCGTTCGTGAATTTTCAGACAACTGTCACCAAAGAGGGAGACGGTTTGAAATTCGTTTCGAAAGAACCGAGTGGAAAGGTACTAACTAGACTATATAAGTTCACTGACTCCGGAGCTGAAGTGGTAAGATGGAATTTAGAGAATTTCAGGATAACGTGTTGATTTCCAATATTTTCCAGACCATGAATTTCGAAGGTTTCGAGGCGAAGAGGATCTACAAGAGGATATGAAATATCTATGCATTATTATCTAAAGAACTGAACAACTTTCTATAATTCGTTTTTGAATAAATTTTGTGAAGGTCCTCTCACAGCTTCATTTACTTCAGATGGTTTCGTCGTATTTGACAGATACAAAAAATTATTGTTTTGGTAGGTTTGGTGATCCAGAGTTAAATTCTTCAATGATGGTATTGGTGGGATTGGGATCAATTTTATTGAAGAAAAACTATTGTTTCTTTGCCATCGTTTCGAATTTTAATAAATTCATCATCAGGGCTCTATAACAATGAGTTTCGTGTTAAAGTGGTAGGATATAAATAAAATAAAAGAATGCCAACAGACTATTGAAACATTTTCAGGTGTTCAAAATGTTGAATAATGAAAAAAAAAATTCAAAATACTTACCAAAAATCAGTTTTTCCGAGTAAAAATATTAAAACCATGTATAAAACAGACATTTTAGATACACACTCTAGGTACAAACAAAACCACATTGAGCACGGGACAAACGAATACTGAAATAAAATTCAAAGAATGGCTGTAGTTTTTATGAATGCTGATAGGAAGAAAACAAAAACAAACGTGATTGTTGAAAACACCGTATAATGATAAAGAATCATTTCGGTAGCTGACTTATCAGATTGTAATAAGCCGTATTCAATCCTTCTATATCTCTTCTTGTATTAACGCTGTCTTGGTGAAGAATTTGTATCATTTCACTGGATAGCTTTTTTGACACAGAAGATTTCTGATCAAGAATGAAAGGTTTTGTAAAATCAAAAGTATGGCCATTTTTGTTGGAAATACACTCTGTATTTCATAACGATGAATGATTGTGTGTGCATGTGTGTGATGTTTGCTCCGAGAAAAACATTGATTTACTGAAAACTATCCCTTGAAGAGTTTGGATAACACAACTACTCTGTGAGTACATTACAACTATATAGATAATAGTATGAATTCAACGCTAAAGTGTTCACAATCGATATTTGAAAGTGAAAATCTTTAAGATACGAACACAAGTAGCATATTAAAAACAGCGATAAAAATTCGCTTATCAGCTTCAACAGTAAAGGATTCCATATACGCACAAAATTCTGTACGAGTTCGAAATTATGAATGACGCAGCAGTCCAAACAATTCTGAATGAAATGAACCGAAACAAAGAAGAGTTGAAGAACACTATTATTGCCAGTGAAACTAGATTGCTTCTGAAAATTGAGCATCTGAAGAATACTATATCTAACTTGGAAGAAGAAAATACCCATCTGAAGAATAGAATCGAGCTACTTGAGAGACAGGGAAAATCAAACAATATTGTCATTTTCGGGTTGGACAAGGAACCAAAGAACATATCAGTAGAACTCATAATAACTGAATTGAAACAATTACTGAAAACCGACATACTGAGACAACAACTGAATAACGTTTATTGTTTGGGAGTTAACAAAAACTGTCCGATGAAGGTAGAGTTCGTATCATATCTAGACAAGAAAGATATTTTACAGAAGGCTAAGCTTCTGAAAGGAACAGGTATCACCATTGCTCACGATCTTACTCGCGAACAACTGGAAGAACGAAAGATTTTAAAAAGACATTTGAAATCAAGAAAACAAAACACAGATATTCCTTGCTTCATCAGGGGTAATAAGCTGATCGTGGGTAATACTGCATACAGTGCTGGTGATTTGTTGGATCTGGAAATAACACAAAACGATCCTCCGAGACCTAAAAGCTCTCCGTCTACGCCGACCCAAGTTCTTGTTCGGTCTCCGACTACACTGTTTGAAAATATAAGTCAGCCTGTGAATACCCGTGAGGATAGCACGCCAACACCAACAGTGCCAATTAAAAAGAATCTGAAACCATTAAAGCCTATCGAAAAAATTAAAACAAGATCAGTAGCGAATCGTTGAAAACTTCCGCATATTCTAGTATATATTTAGTATAGATATATCTCTCAAGATTTCGATTTGGAGCTTTTCTTGAAATTTTCAGAATCATGTCACTAAAATTAAAAATTTGTCATATAAATTCAAGATCTCTCTGTAACAACTTTATCAATTTCAAGGATACTGTTTTCAATAACTTCGACATAATATCTGTTTCTGAAACCTGGCTCAACGGTAATATTTCAGATGAAACGGTGTTTCTACCAGGCTATAAACTTTTTAGGAAAGATAGAGTAGGGCGTGGAGGAGGAGTTGCGGTCTATTTCAGAAATACCCTCACTTGTGAAAATATCTCCGATTTACAAATACCATCGACTGAACAGCTATGGATATCTTTCAAATACAAAACCGAAACTATTGCTATTGGTACTCTTTATAGACCACCGAACTTTCCTGTGAATGACTTTATAGACGAGATGGAGAATGCGCTATCCTTTATCAACCCCAGATTCGACCATATTGTATGTTTAGGTGATTTAAATATCGATCTCATTGATGATTCTTGCATTTCCACCGAGCACCTCATCAACACCACCACAAGTTTTGATCTCAGGTTGATTATTGATCAACCTACCAGGTATGGACCTAACAGTATGAAATTGATAGATGTGATATTTTGTTCCGGAAGTATGAAAGTAAGTGACCCCCAGGTAAAAGATTGCTCCTCATTTTCAGATCACTGTTTGGTGTCTTGTTCTATTGGAACTGCTAAACAAAAAATAGACCCTAAGATATACCTTCAGAGACTTTAAAACTTTCAATCATACTGATTTTCAACACGATCTCTTTCTTTCCAATTTTTAACCAATCATTCATATGGAGGACATTGATCGAAAAGTCTATACACTCAACGAACTGATTTTAGAATTGTTTCATTCTCATGCACCAGTCAGATCAGTAAGAATAACTAAACCCAAATCTCCTTGGCTCACTGAAAATCTGAGACTTATGATGAAACTCAGAGACAAGGCGCTGTTCAAATTCAAGAAGTCCAGAGCGTTACATCACTGGAAGTATTATAAAGACATCAGAAATTTAACAAACAAAACAATTTGGAAAGAAAAAAAGGCTTACATAGAATTTAGAATTCAGCAGAACCAGTATAATCAAAAAACTATATGGAAAGAGCTACGTGATAATAATATTCATGAAAAATCCACGTCACCTATTCCTGATGCTTTAGCTAACGTTAATGATATAAACCAATATTTCATTATTAGTTCTCAAGCAGAGATCAAAGCTGATGTCGAAACTGTCCATTTCTATAAGAATCATCAGAAAGAAAACATTCAAACTTTTGAATTTCAATTGACAAATGACCTAGAAATATTCTCAGTATTATTATCCTCAAAGTCTAAAGCTACTGGTGCTGATAATATCAGTGTTGTGATGCTTCTTCACTGTTGTCCGTTTATATTACCTTACCTAACAAATATTCTCAATTTCTGTCTAGAAAATAAAGTATTCCCATCAATTTGGAAAAGTGCCCATGTTATACCCCTTGCTAAAACTACAAATTCAACCGAGCTAAAAGATCTTAGACCTATCAGCATTTTATGTGTTTTGTCGAAAGTATTGGAGAAGATAATGGACAAACAAATTCGTCATCACCTAGAAAAATTCAATATACTTCCAGAATGTCAGTCTGGATTTCGTAAAATGCATAGCTGTCCTACAGCACTTCTGAAAGTAACTGATGACATTCATAAAGCAGTCGACCAGAATAAATTATGCTTACTAGTCCTATTAGATTTCTCTAAGGCTTTCGATAGAATTGACCATAAACTTTTGACATCTATTTTAAATTATGTAGGATTTTCTCAAGGTGCAGTAGCTTTGATCAAGAATTATTTATTGAATCGCATTCAAGCGGTTTCCTTGAATGGAGATATTTCAGATTCATTAGAAGTGAAGTGCGGAGTACCCCAGGGGTCCATTCTAGGGCCTCTACTTTTTGTAATATACACCAGTGACTTATGGAAAGCACTTACTCATTGTACTGCCCATTTTTACGCAGATGATACTCAGATGTATCATTCATTCTTGGAAGCAGACCTCGATAATGCACAAGCGCGTATAAATGATGACTTGCAGAGTCTTCTGAATACCTCAAAAAAATTCTGTCTCTCTATCAATCCGTCCAAGTCAAAGGTTATGCTGTTTGGTAGAAAGGGATCTAAAAACCGCTGTAAAGTTAAAGTTCGGGTAACTTTGAAGGATGAAATTCTGGAAGTTAGTGAAGTCTCCAAGAATTTAGGTCTAATTTTGGAAAGTAGTCTTAGATATCCGTCACACATTTCTCAAATACTACGTCGTGGCTACAGTAACCTGAAGAAAATATATGCGAACAGACTCCTTATCAACAAAAAATGTAAAATACTACTTTGTAAATCTTTGGTACTGTCACATCTCAATTATTGCAACGTAGTATACGGGCCGTCTCTACGACAATTAGACATTGCGCGACTGAATCGGTTACAAAATAGCTGCATCCGCCTAATTTGTAGTCTGAGGAGAACAAAAGGAACATCTCCCTACCTCAAGGAACTCGGATGGCTATCGATAAAGAACAGGTGGATTCTCCATTCTTGTGTCTTGTTTCACAAAGTGATAACTAATCACAAACCAGAATATCTGTATAATAAAATTAAATTTAGAACAGATGGTCATAATATCAATATCAGAAATAAGGCGCGCCTGACTCCTCCTCAACATAAAACTTCACTATTCCAAGGTTCCTTCTCATACACGATCGCAAGGCTATATAACATGGTACCTGATTATTTGAAAAATTTGAACATTTGTAACTTCAAAGTTAAGCTCAGACAAGGACTAGTTAGTGAATCGATATTGTTTGATTAATTTTAATTTAGTTATTATATCACAGCTAACTTTGTAGCGAACTATATATGACGTACTAATTGATTGAGTGTGTGTACCTATTGGGCTATTGTGTCGAGTTCAATTTTGTAATTCTTTATGTACTCAATAGGTACGTTTGTGGTTGAGTGGAAGAGCAAAAACTTGTTCCCCGAATGAGATTTTTTGAACTCTGCCTTTGTATTGATTGGTGTGTCCTTATATTATAATCTCCTGTATTACTGTTCTGGTTCTCTACGAGAGCTATGTAGTCTTTAGTCACTTGAAATACTTCGTTTTTAGATTTGATGAACCTCACTTCACACCATTTTGAGTGATCATCAATAAATTCAATGAAATATTTCGCTTGACTTTTGGATTGAACCCGCATCGGTCCGCATACATCCGAATGAATAATTTCTAGTAACTCGGTTTTTCTTTCGGATTTCTTGGGAAAAGGTGTCCGGGTCATTTTTCCTTGGTAGCAGATTTCACATTTCAAATCAGCAATGGTATTTCCAAGTTCAAGACCCTGTATAAACCCTTTGCGGTGAGCTTCTATCATATCCTTGACATTTAGGTGTCCTAGACGACGGTGCCACAATTCTAAACTGTCAGATTTATTACTTGTGACATAAGCAGAATCAATGAAATTTTGACACAATTCATGTTTACTTTCTCGTATGTAGTACAATCCGCCGATTCGATCTGCTACTAGTTGAACATTCCCATCGATTCCAACGACGTAGGCATTATCCTTCCTGAATAAAACTTCGAGGTTTTTTGCTGTTATTTCACTTATTGACAGAAAGTTGGTACGTAAGTCTGGAACATGCAAGTCGCGTTTCAAAGAAACGTTCTTTTCTTTCCCGAATACATCAGCAGAAAACTGAACACTACCTTCAGCTACGATATCGGCACATGAATTATTTGCTAGATGAAGTTTCGTGCGTGTGCTGTCTTTGATATCGACAAATTCATCAAGTTTCTTACATAAGTGTGACGTTGCTCCACTATCTAAGCACCATTTCATACCGAGATTCGATGAGCTGGTTCTGAAAGCATTTTCTGCGTATAAACAGACATCTTCAGCACATCTTGCAGAAGTAGATGAAGTTTTGTCTCTATATCTACATTCCGAAGCTTTATGACCGATCTTCCTACACTTATGACACTTGAACGATTTTGTAGTAGAAGGTGTTGTTTCGCTACTAGGAACATGCATATCGTTCTTTTTCTTATATGGACGTTGATAATTACAACCATTTTTGACATACATTGCATTCTGCACGCAACTTCGGGATTCTTTCTTTCTCGCATCACTTTCTTCCATAATTTTCACACGCAAGACATCCGGTGAAGGCAATTCGTCTCGCGATTCTATCGCGCACCGAAAATTCTCGAAGCTGGAAGGCAGACTATACAATAACACAACGGCTAACAAGTGAAGTGTTTGCAAACAGACAATGGAGGAGAATACACAAGCAAAGAATTTAGCGATTATCTCACTAAGCACGGTATCACTAGAAGACTGACCATACCGTTTTCCCCGGAACAAAACGGTATTGCTGAAAGAAAAAATCGTACTTTACTAGATACCGCCAGATGTCTCCTTTTGCAGTCAGGTCTTCCGTCATCTTTCTGGGCAGAAGCTGTCAATACTGCCAATTATATCAGGAACAGAAATCCCACTGAAAGTCTCAACGATATGACCCCATATGAAGCATGGACAGGGCAGAAACCCAATGTTAGTCACTTCAGATCATTTGGTTGCAAAGTATTCTACTTAAATAGAGAACCAACACGAGGAAAATTCGACTCGAGATGCAAGGAAGGCATATTTCTTGGTTACTCTGACCAATCAAAGAGTTATAGAATATGGTTACCCGACGAGATGAAAATAGAAATATCAAGGGATGTGAAATTTGAAGAAACGCCAATTTCCAGAAGTATCGATTTCACTACAGAAAATACAATTCCGGTAGAACCTGCATTTGTGGACGTGATTGAATCCTTCGAAAGAGAAAATGAGGAAGAAATCGAAACAGAAAATTTTGAATCTGAAAGTCCTGAGGAAGAGAGCATCGAGCAACATTCTGAAACTGAAGTATTACCCACTACTAATAGAGGACGAGGAAGGCAAAGAATTTTCGGAACTGGTTCGAGGGGAAGGCCTAGGAAGATTTATCAAAGTCCAGCTACTGAAATAGCGAACAGTTCAGAAAATCTACAACATGATTTTCAACATTTTGAGTATTCATTTCTGTCTGAAGTTCCGATGAAACAAGCATTGGCCACCCCTGAGGCTAATGAGTGGTATAATGCTATGGCGTCCGAGATTGAGTCTGTTATAAAAAACGACACTTGGAAATTGGTTGACCGTCCTGAAAATCGTCAAGTCATTGGTAGTAGAATTGTACTAAGGAATAAATATAAATCCGATGGTACACTGGAAAAACGAAAAGCCCGTTTGGTTGCTCAAGGTTTCAATCAGCAGCCGGGAATACATTTCAATGAAACATTTGCACCGGTAGCTCGTATGAGTTCCATCCGACTCCTCATGTCACTTGCAGCTCGTTACGATATGGCCTCGAGCCTCGAAGAGGAGCTATTCATGGAAACTCCCAAAAACCTAATCCAAATTTTGAAACGGATTATTCAAAATGGAAACTCTTCAACAAACACTAAATCAAAAGCTGAAAGTATGGTTGAAAATTTGCGAAATGGTAACAAAGTTTGTCTTCTGAAGAAATCTCTTTATGGTTTACGACAAGCTGGAAGAAGTTGGTATCAGACTTTGGACAAGATTCTGAAAGAATTTGGAGCTAAACCAACCCATTCTGATCCTTGCTTGTATTATATCAGAAGAGGGGAAGAACTCACTCTCATCGCCATATACGTCGATGATATTCTTGTCGGATCACGTAATCCTGAAATGGTGGAGAATTTCAGAGCCCATCTCTCCAACAATTTTGAAATAAAATATTTGGGAGAAGTTGGTTATTGCCTTGGTATAGAAGTCATCCGGTATGGAAATAGGATTGTTTTGACCCAAAAAGGTTATATTCAGGACATCCTTGCTCGTCTTCATATGACAGAAGCAAATCCAGTTAGCACTCCTGTGGATATTCATGTCAAATTGAAGAAAAATACAAACATGTCCGAAGATGATCTGAAACTTCCATACAAAGAATTGATCGGATGTTTAACCTATTTGTCAGTAACAACTAGACCTGACATAAGTTTTGCAGTAAGTTGTCTTGGACAATTCAACAATGCATATGGAAAGTTACATTGGACAGCTGCGAAACGTATTTTACGTTACTTGAAGGGCACAATCAACCTGGGGCTTACATATAAACCAGATTCCGAGAAGGTTCAAGGCTTCGTTGATGCAGACTGGGGAAGTTGTCCAGAGGATAGAAGATCGTTCACTGGATTCACCTTCACAATGAGTTCTGGACCCATATCATGGGAGTCGAGAAAGCAAAAGACCGTCGCTTTATCATCAACCGAAGCAGAATACATGGCTATGACGGAGGCCGCTGAAGAAGCTATCTATCTTCGAAGATTCCTGATGGAACTAGGTCTCGAAAATTTGGTAGATATTGTTGTTTTCAATGACAATATGTCAGCAAAGAAGCTTGCTGAGAATCCAACATTTCATGCCAGGAGCAAGCACATCGACATCAAAAGTCATTTCATTCGAGAGGCCCTGGAAAATAAAAGCTTGAAAGTGCAATACCTGCCAACTTCTGAAATGCCTGCAGATGTTTTGACAAAGGGATTGCCAAAACCAAAACATCAGCATTGCGTTCAATTATTAGGACTTGAGAATGTAACCTGAGCCCAAATATTTCATCGAGGGGAAGTGTTGGAAATACACTCTGTATTTCATAACGATGAATGATTTGTTTATATACAATGTTGATGTTGAGTTGATGATTTAGATGTCAATAAAAGAATACAGTTCTTGTTTGAAGCTATTTAAAGTTCTTTTTCCTGTCTGTTCATGAAGTATATATATATATATATATATATTCAGACTCTACAGAAAGGTGTCTTCCAACCAATAATCTAACAATTTTCTCTAGTGTGATCAACTAAGGCTGTGGGATTTTTGACATCAATTTTCTAGAAGAAATTTTTTAATTTGCTCGATATTTTTTTGATGATACTCTTCATTAGATATTTTGAGAGCTACAAAATAAATATCATAAGAAATCTGAAAAATAGAGCTCTCAAAATATTTAAGGGTCTTCATCCCTGAATAAAATGGATTCAGAAACGAATTTATTCATTACGATTGATGAAGGGTTGTATGAGTGTATAAAGGAAAAATAATAAAAAAAAATATTCTTCAAGTATTAAATGAATGAAAAGGATTTTCTTTCTCATTTTTGGACATTTTTGTTCAATTCCACCATCAGAACGAACGAATATTTTGGTGTGTTTTCTGTTCAGTATTGAAGCCCATTATTTACTTAGCTAAACGACTGTCTCACATTTTCTCTGGATGTTCATTATATTTTATTAATAAGTTTACAAGAATGTGTTGTTTTCACAAATTGGATTTCCTTCCATTACTCCTTTCGATTTGTGAAATATTCAATTTCATCCCAGTCATTTACTAAAGGTTTGGTTCAGCCGTTGACCAGTGAAAACTGATTGTTACTTTCAATTCTGGATTTAGAAATAAAGATGAATTCTTTTTAATTGACACGCCTCTCAGGTTGCTCCTCCCACACGTCTGGTGAGGAAGAGAGAGAGTATCATAAAGCCAGTGTGCAAGCTGGCACAGGGTCGGACTGGGAATAGGAAGAGCTATAAGTTCTTTTGACCAGACGAAACTTAAAACTTTACAATTACAATTTTTTTTAAACTCACCTGTCTGTATGTGTGCGTGTTCACGTTTCTATCTGATATCTTCCGGTTGGCTTGAAATTTTACTGATAACCATCAATGGAGGGTCAATACCTCATGATATTATTATATTGAGAAATACCATGATAGCGGTTGTAGAATGTTGGACGAGTTCCGTTATTTCTGATTCGATTTCATTTAAAATCGGTATATAGGAGCTTTTGGATTGTAATATCATGGTTTTTCGGACATTTCAGAATTCAACGGGTCAACTCAATGATAACAGAAGAAATTTTTGATTTTAGGTCCCATTCTATTTTAAGTTGTGGGAATTGTTGTTGGAGATCATACTTCATTTGTCAATATCTTCCCAATTGTTTTAAAATGAAACGGTATTTTGGGAGGGCGGCGGCGGCATCTTTGATGTCCCTTTGAAGCGAAAACGTTACAGTGATGGTTAATGGCGGCCAGGTCCACAAACGAAACATTAACTTTTCCCTACGAGATCGAATATCCGGTGATTTTAAGGGCTTTGCCTGTTCCGTTGGCGGCATTTCCATTGGGAAGTATTATAATTGGAATACTCACCAGAACTTTGAGAAGGTGCATTGTTGATTTGGGGAATAATTTTTATTCTAATTCTGTTTATGAAAACTTTGTTGGTAGTTACTTTTTATTTAGTCGACTAGAATTTATAGTGATTCACGCAGTTCTGTTTTCAATAGTGTTTGTTTTGGTTCAAACTTTTTGCCAGAAAAGTGTGCTTTCAATCGCGATGCCCTTATCTAGACGTCATAAACGAACTGGACGATCGTTAGCAGTGAAGCGTCAGTTACAAAATCTTCGTAGATCGTAGGTATTTTGCTGAAGTTATTTTGCTTGGATATAATTGTTTATATTTTAAATTAGATCAGAATCGCATTGCACAGGAGATCCATCAGCCCGAAGGGGTACTCGAGGGGTGAGTGAGATTGTTTTTTTAATCCAAACTTTGACTTGAATTATTTTCAATTTGATATCCTTACTTCTTACAGGCAAGAATATGTATTTGATGAAGCATTGGAAATTGAAGATGGAAATTTTTCACCAATGGAATGTGAAGCCGATGAATCTTATAGATCAATAACCGATATTATGGAGGGTCGAAGGATTGTTAACCTGGGCCATGTACTCAAAGAGTATGAAAATGTTCTGAATCATAAATATGAATGCATGATGGGAAGAATGGATTTCATGAAAGAAACACGGAAAGGATTAATTTCCTACTTGCATTTTTACTGCGATACGTGCAGCAAGCATTATGTCATAACCACTGACTGTACTGGAAAATCCCTCCGAAACCTGAATGATGCTGTTGTTTGAGGTAGTTTGAGCGTTGGAATTGGACACATTCATATTCAATTTTGCTGTTTCTCAGGCCATCTATGGAGGTTGGAAAATTCCAGAAAATTCTTAAAATTTCTAGACTCTCACATGCATCGAGTAGCTTTGTGCCATGCACATGCCCGGTCAGTGTCAGATTGCTTCCACCAATTTTTCTGAAAACTGTTACTAGTCAAGCATGTGCATAACACAATGCTAATCGATGCATGTGAGAGTCTAGTAACAACACAATGAAAAAATAGCATGAATGGTGATAAAGGGCCTATCCCTTTTAGGCCGCTTTTGAGTTCGTTGTTGAGAATAACAAGAGTAACAGACGAAATCCACATCGTATCAAAAAACTTTGTGGGTTATTCATTGACGATGTATTAGTGGGAGAAGATGGACTGATCGAAGTGAAATGTTTATATTCCATCAACGGAAAATTGAGAGAGGAAGAAAATATATTCACTAGGTGTTTTCATATTATTGATAATGATATAAGGTATTGATCATTCGAATCCGATCTTCTAATATTTTTCAATTTCAATAATTATTCTAGGTTGAAGAAAAATCACAATTATTATCATCAAATCCAAGGGCAGCTGAATAGAACTAGAAGAAACTATTGCGATTTTGTTATATATACCAAAAATGATTTCAGCATAGAAAGAATACATAGAGACGTATGTGTCTGGGAAACAAAAATGCTTCCAAAGCTGAAATCATTTTACGTAGATTGTATTCTACCCGAAATTCTGGACGGGCGTCTTCCTAGAGAGATGAAAATCAGGGATGCTCCTGATATTATCGAGTTCAGAGGAAAAAATGCAAAAAAAAGCAGTAGCATTTTTTAATATCGATCAATATTAGAATGAAACATTTCGAAAAAAATTGTCCAATTTCATTTATTTCCAATAAATGCATTTACATCGGTTGAATTGAATTATTCATGGCTGATATTGACTAATTTTGTCTTACCTTTTATATGGAATCATACATATGTATACGATGAGCCTTTCCTGCAAAAAATTAATTTCAAATCGAAAGAAAAGTTTTCAAGATAGTTTCGATGAGATCCTATTGATCACTATTTTCAACTGTCATTTCATTTCATTCGATTTCAAAAATATATCCGGCAGTTGGTGATTTACCCCCAAGAGCCCTAGATGAAATATTTTTTAGAATCAAAGACTATGAATGGTGAAATTTTTCCGTCATTTCGAACTAATAAAGAAAACTGATAGTGTGAAAGGTCTCTTACTCGAAAGGCAAAATCTGATACTTTATTTTTCAATTTTCCATTCATAATTATCACCTGATCAACTGAACACCCTTCTCATGTTTTCGAAAAATTTCAAACTCATGCATTCATTTTCCTAAACAACCAAAAAGCAATTCTTAACAAAACGCGAACATGATTCAGGAAATAACCCGTAGCTATCTTGTCGCTACCATTTTTGAATTCTTGAAATTTGATGAAAATTTCATTTACCTTCAGCCCCATAATACCACTCATATATAATTCGACAATCGAACACAAAACTCGTTTGCCATCTCGAAATCCTGATTTTCGAGCGAAAAATAATTTTCTTCGAACCCAAAAACCGCTACATATAGGTACCATAGATCTTCCATAGATCGCGACAATATCTCACAAAACTAGTCTGCCATTTTGAATTTTAAAATTTCAATATAAAAAATCACGCCTGAAGACTACAAAATATCGATTTTAATTCGAATCGGTCCATAATCACAAAACTCGTCAGACACCTTGAAGCCGCCATTTTGAATTCATTGATTTTAACAAAAGATTCATAATTTTGATCACGAAAACCTCCACGTACCAATTATGGATCGAATCAGACCATAATCAAGTCTTGTTCAACTTGAATTAATTATTTTTTACAAAATATTTATAATCTCAAACCCTAAATCAACCCCGAAAACCTCAGAGCAATTATGAATCGAATCGGACCATAATTAAATTCTCGTTCAACTTGAATTGATTATTTTTTACAAAATATTTATAATCTCAAACCCTAAAAAATCCTCATAGCAATTTTGATTCGAAGCGGACCATAATCACAAATCTCGTTCGCATCTTGAATTCATCAATTTTGATAAAAGATTCTCAATCTTCGAATAATTTACAATTGCCGTGCAAACTTTGAGATTAATACGATATCGAACAGGTTTGAATCTGAAATGTAATTTGAAAGAACGAGCACGACGGTGAACTGAATTCGGCCCTGTTATGCCTGAGCGTGGCCAAGTTAGAAGTAGGGCGGAGTTTGTATTTATTTCTTCAGGCGAACTCGCTCTGCCATCTAGCGATATACGTTCTCGTAACTAAAGGCTAAATACTCTTAATGCAGAGTATCATCAAAGAAATATCGAGCAAATTAAAAAAATTCTTCTAAAAAATAATTACCCGCCATCATTGACTGATAAAGTCCTCAAGTATGACAGACAATTAAATAAAATAAACGATCCAATTATAAAATATAACAAAATAACATATGTGAGGAATCTCTCTGAGAGAATTGCAAGGATTTTCAATGAAGAACAATTTGAAATTGCTTTCTCCAACGATAACACTATCGGAAAAAGATTCTTTACACGTCAAAAAGAAAAAACTCCCACTGATCTACAATCGAACGTTGTCTAATTGTAATAATTGCACTAAATGACAAAATGGTTAAGGCTTTCGCGGCCGAGGTTATTAGTATAACTACTTCTCTTCGGGCTTGAAGGCCGAAGAGAAGTAGTTATACTAATTGCACTAAATGATATGTGGGTCAAACAGGACGATATTTGAAAAAACGAATTTCTGAACATGATAGAGACACACGAAAGCTGAATGTCAAAAATCCCACAGCCTTAGTTGAACACACTAGAGAAAATGGCCATACTTTTGATTTTACAAAACCTGTCATTCTTGATCAGAAATCTTACCTGTCAAAAAGGCTATTTAGTGAAATGATACAAATTCTTCATCAAGACAGCGTTAATTCAAGAAGAGATATAGAAGGATTGAATACGGCTCATTACAATCTGATAAGTCAGCTACCGAAATGATTCTTTAATACGGTGTTTTCAACAATCACGTTTGTTTTTGTTTTCTTCCTATCAGCATTCATAAGAACTACAGCCATTCTATGAATTTTATTTCAGTATTCGTTTGTCCCGTGCTCAATGTGGTTTTGTTTGTACCTAGAGTGTGTATCTAAAATGTCTGTTTCATACATGGTTTTAATATTTTTACTCGGATAAACTGATTTTTGGTAAGTATTTTGAAAAAAAAAATTTATTTCATTAATCAACATTTTGAACCCCTGAAAATATTCCAATAGTTTGTTGGCATTCTCTTATTTTATTTATATCCTATCACTTTAACACGAAACTCATTGTTATAGAGCCCTGATGATGAATTTATTAAAATTCGAAACGTTGGCAAAGAAACAGTAGTTTTTCTTTAATCAAATTGATCCCAATCCCACCAATACCATCATTGAAGAATTAAAAATTATTACAATGCTTTGTCAGAGAGAATACAGTAACCATACTCGCATCTGGTCTAGTGGTACGAAAATAACAAATAATGATTATATGTCTTAGTCGAAAATCTTTGTGGTCACGCTCTGAGCGGATAGCTTTCAAAATGTCCAAATATCGAAGGTTGTGTGAGCTTTGACTGATTAATAGTGTACTCAATTGTTTTGTGGGAGAAAGGATTGCTATAGTTGGAACGAGACACCTAATGTAATCCAATAACAATATAACTTATGAGTCAAGGTCACGGATCAGTTCGACCTCAAAAAAAATAAAGCAGAAAACTCCATATCTAAAAAAAATGTTCTAAAATTGTTCGTTCCGTTAACCAGCTGACGAACTTCAACCCTCAGAAGTCGAAACTTGTCAATTCGAATCATATTTTTGCACCATACGCCAAGAGCCAGAGCAAAAAATGTAGGTTCATAATGCAATCTTCTACAGAATTGATTTTCTTGTTGAAAAATGTTTGGGGGTGTCCCCTGAGTATAAATTCAAGTTGGCGGGACAGGGGGGGTTGAGTTTCAGCCGCCATCTTGGAAAACACGTTTTATCAAATATCTCGTGAACCGTGCATCGTACGACAAAAACAGTAGGGATCATTTTCGTAGATAATAAAATTCTCTTCAACTTTTATTCGAAACTTTTTTCCGTATAGTGCATAGGTTTTCATTTATAGCGCGCCAAACTGTTCCCAGCATGGTTATTGCTAAATATATAGTGAACGGTTGATGAAACAGTATAAATGGCAGTATTTTGGCACGCCTTGAATAAAAACCTATGCTTTATACGAAAAAAAGTTTCGAATAAAAGTTGCAGAGAATTTCATTATCTACAAAAACGATCCTACTATTTTTATCGTACGATGCACAGTTCACGAGATATTCGATAAAACGTGTTTTCCAAGATTGCGGCTGAAGCTCAACCCCCCCCGTCCCGCCAACTTAAATTTACATTCAGGGGACACCCCCGAACATTTTCCAACAAGAATATCAATTCTGTAGAAGATTGCAGAAAAAAGTACCTGGTTCTTGGACTACCAGTGATATTATCTGAGAAACTGAATAATACTTAGTGTTTTATAAATATCATGATGCACATTCACAAAGTGTTTTGATTTCAGCATTGTAAATACCTACAGTATTGCATTGTGACTATCCTCATGCACGATTTGTACCCGAATGGACTAATAACATATTATTATTATGACTAGTTCATCGACTAAAGATTCAAGCATTTTTTCTGTCAATACTTCTGCAACATCCTTTTACGTTCAATATCTCGGGATTTATAAATTCTAAACAGCATTTCTGATGAGAAAGTGAAGGACTGTATAAAATTGTTCGAAATATGCAAAGTGAATTTGGATTATTTAAAAAAAAATCTACTGATTGTAATCCCCATCGGTATTGGGAATGAATGACATCTCTCAAATTCTTGAATAAAACTAATAATAGTATATAATAGTATATAACTTATAATGTCTAGTAGTAGTCTAGTATCTACGTTTTCAGCACATCATATCTATATCGGGAACTGCAAAAAATTTTTTCCTCACAGAAAATGGGTTTTATCATTTGAAAGTAGTAGCCAGATCAAAAAAATTGCGAATAATTGGGAGTGCCATAGAGAACTCGCTATCACAATTGCTCACGCCTACGACGATGAAATACCCGAATATTCAAAACATGGATAAGAAATAATTTATTAGGAAATAATTTGTATTTCTCGAATTGTCGAATAGTATTTTCATTTCATCACATTCTTCAAGAGTTCTGATCGAGGGGATATCACAAGCTCTACACAATGAATATCGATACTAAACGAAACAAAAATAGTTTTTTGTGTATATCGATGTACATATAAAAACAAAACTAGCACACTCATGAAATACAACTGATTTTGAGCCGGAAAACTTCAGGAAATGTATGCATACAGTTTGTAAAATAGTTGGTTTAGAATAACCACAAAAGTCAATGGACTAGGATTCATTATGGAATTAATTTTGTGGAAACTCCATAAACCACATCGGTTGTAATTTTATCTGCTACAGAGAATACATTCCCTACTACACATTCAGAGAAAGTTGTTGACTACAGATCTATGTTCGAGTGTTTTCACGATTCAGAGGTGATTTGATTGAATGGGCAAAAATGTAATGAGACCTTTACGATAATAATATGGTCTTGTTATGACAGCTCATAATGTTAGAACAATTTCCTTTCATCATGTTTCTATGGGATTGTATCTCTTTGAGTTCAGTTCATAGCAATCGTTAATTGATGCTACTCTTGAAACGTAAAATGTTATTTATCTTTGACCGATCTCGATGACGGAAGGTCGAAGACGTTGAATTTTGAATACAGGAACGGATATGGATTTCGAAACGTCGGTCAAGATAAGTATTTTGGAGTGATCAAACGATTACCACCAATTATGCAAGTTCCAAATGAAACAACACTCTCTGATTCACGCAAATTATTTTCTCCAAACGAAGGAATCCATATAATTCTAACCTGAAAAAGCTATTCCAAATCCGAAGCCGAAACGTTCTTCCCTCAGAACTGATGGCCTTCCAAAAGTCGGAGAAACGAATATCTTGTATTTTTTCAAACCAAGAAATCGATTGGACCACAGGGTGGGAGTTCCAATGGACGAATTCGTTGCAGATTTACGGTCTCTTTTTGTCATGACAGTGCTTTAGTTTGACCTAGTCCCCCCTTTTAGTTTTCGAATGGGTCAACTCAAAAAATATTAAAACATGCAATAATGAAATTGATATAAATGAAATACTTTGGAGTAGAATTGACACATGAAAAGTTCAATATGGCGACTGGGTGCCATCTGGAAAAAAATAAATGGAAAGGGGGGTCTTGTGATACATCATTTTGAAGCTCCTGACGGATACTTCACAACCCTAGAATATGAAATCAATATCTTCACCTACAACAAAATGGCGGAACATTTGATAATCACCTGAATACAAACACATAAATATCAATATGTCTCAACATGTTCGTTTTCCTTTGCCATATGGCAATCCCAACAACCCGATAAGGTTTGATAGGTTATTTTCATTTCATAAAAAGAGACAAATAATGTCAATACAATTAGCATTATTGTTCAATTCAAATATTCCCATTCATCTTCCGATTTCATAAGAAGATACTTACCACGTAAACTATTTCCAAAATGGTCAATTGAACAAAAGTTAACAGGGGAACTGTATTTGAATATGCCGTTCATCCTCTGATCACCGAAATCGTCGAGGTGAATCCTTATGAATTCGATATGGATATAATTATCCCAAGAAAATGAGCACCACAATATTACTCCAGACAAGTAAGAAACTATTTGAACAATAAAAAAATTGTTCTAAAATTGTTCGTTCCGTTAACCAGCTGACGAACGTCAACCCTCAAAAGTCGAAACTTGTGCGAGCAATGGATCAACGAGGCCTTACCTTTTAACGTGCGATTACCCAGCACGGTGGCCCGGCGAGGATTCGAACCCCGGCCTTCCGCTTGATAGGCAGATATGCTAACCACTACACTACCGAGACCACTTTATAATTATATTATAATTTCCATAGTCGTTGGATTGGTCATCGAGGTCATACGGAATGGCCAGCCCGCTTGCCAGATTTGTCCCCTCCAGACCATCTTTATTATATGGATGACCTCAAGCTCTATGCCTCTGGGAAAAGGGACCTACAGCAATCCCTCAGGGTGGTGCAGGGGTTCACGCATGCTGTCGGTATGGAATTCGGGATTGACAAATGTGCACTGGTTCATCTCAAAAGAGGACGATGTGAGGATTTCGCTGAGGATGCCCAACTCGTAGACGGAAGCATTCTACATCATTTGAATGTCGGAGAGACATACACCTATTTTGGTGTGGAACAACGCCATACCCAAGAGGTGAACTCGGTGAAAAATTATCTCCGTGACAAGTATACTACGGCAGATCTGGTCCTCAGAACTGTCGGGCAAAAACAAAGTTTCTGCCATCAATATGCTTGCCATTCCGCTTCTACTCTACTCCTTCGGAGTAGTCAAATGGACTCAGGAATAGTAGCGGGAACTTGACGTAAAAACTCGCAAAATGATGCATATGCACAGAAGCATGCATCCCAAATCGTCCGTTCCACGGTTATATCTCCTTCGACAACAAGGGGCCGTGGACTTTTAAGTCTGGAGTGTCTCTACAACAGAATGGTACTGGATGGAGCCTGTAGAGTCATCAGGACTTCGGATCCCCTACACTGCATGGTCCGAAATCATGAACATGCAGGAATCGGAGCTTTTTTATTCAAGGCAGCAAGGCGAGCTGCTGATGAACTTGGTATAGTCTTCGACACCGAGTGGGTAAACCAACTCTCTATCACCGAGTTGGAGCCCGCACGGAGAAAAGCTCACATCAAGGCTGCAGAGAATGCTAAAATGCTGCAGCTACATTCAGACAAGCCTATGCATGGAGTCTTCTTCAAGAACATCGAGGACCATGGCTTGTCTGTTAAACTGACATTTGCCTTCCTCAGGTGAGGTGAGATGAAGTCGGAGACTGAAGGGTTCATCATGGCGTGCCAAGACGGTGTCTTCAACACCCTTGTCCACCGGAGCCGCGTGATGGGTATAGAGGTCCCTGATACTAGATGCAGGGCCTGCCGACAGGCGTCCGAGACTTTGATGCATTTGCTGTCATCTTGTGCAGTTTATGCGGTCTCGGCCTATATCCATCGCCATAGCGCGGCCTTACGAGTGCTGTACTATTTTCTTCGGCACTCGTAGGAAATAGACAGGACACCAGTGCTGCCTTACGCTCCAGGGGATATTGAGTCCTTTGTGGAAAATGAAAGGTGTAGATTTTTTTAAACTTTTTATTCCCCACCCTCAGGCGAATACAAGCCAATAAGCCTGATATGGTTCTCTTCGACCACCGAAGTAAGACAGTATTCGTTATTGAGTTTTCGGCCCCTGCCGAAACGATTATCTCTGTGAAGAGGAGGAAAAACGGAGTACCAGGATTTACTTTACGACCTCCGCAGGCTCCACACGGACTATTCTGTCAAGTTAGTGGTTCTGATTATAGGCCCCCATTCTGGGTTCGTTGCGTCTGCTCAGGACTCATGATTTTCGGAGCCCGTGACCACTTACCCTGCGGTGCGAGGAGTGGTCATTGGTTAATTATACTAGCGCGACCGCCCACTGGGTCGGAGCAGTGGGGAGTACGGACTTGTTTAGACGACAGATAATAACAATAGATTTTAAATCATTTCGAATTAGTTTTTCTGGTTCATTCATCAGTTCAACCGATAAATAACAATTAACATGATTTTTCGTTCGTTTTTTTCTTTCCAGAAAACTCTTATAAGTTAATAATACCTACATAGTGCGATCTACGGGTGAATCAACGTTCCAAAAAACAAATAAGTGGCAATCAGCATATTATGATGTACACTGCTCAACAATTGCTAAGGATCACCAGTACCCAGTTTCTGAATGTTTACAAATTTTAAGAAAAGACCAACCTGGGCAGACACCACAACAAATTTTATTGATTTATGTGTAAAACTGATAACGTAATCTAGCATCAACATTCTTTGGAATTTATTTTTTCACAAAAAACTTACACATAAAATTAGTTCCATCCCAAGCAATTGTTGACCAGTGTAATTCAAAAAGAGAAGAGAGTTGTTGCAGTTTTTGTATCAAATTTAATGCTCTGATGGGAAATATTTTATTTTCAATTTGCCAAACAAAAATCCTTAGCAATTGTTGAGCAGTGTACATCATCATATGCTGAATGCCACTTATTTGTTTTTTGCAACGTTAATTTACCCGTAGATTGCACTGAGTATGAATTTTTTACTTTTAAGGGTTCTTTCTCATGTCGTGGTAACTACATGGGTAAAAAAAGAAAGGATATGGTCAGATTCTATTTTTTACTATCTTTTCAATGAACCCATACACGACATAGGTTTGCATTTAAAAAGAAAAAGTTGGGGAGGGTTGCAGCTAAGGGGTGGAAAAAAAAATTCATTTTATTGCCAAAAAATGCGTACAATTTGAAATCATTTGACATATTTCAGCGATTTTTTCCTAAGTTACTGGTTGAACAGATATTGATTTCTTCCGGACTTTTGCGCACCCCTGTATATCAAAAAGATAATATTAAACGGCATGTATTATAATAGAGCTACAGCAATACGCTATGTTCATGATTCCACAGACGTTGCCTGTGAGTCCCAGAAGCGCAACGAGTTGGTGCACCGCTCACTGTTTATGATAGGCGTGTAGGTGTTGGTTCGAATTCCGGTGTCAACAACTTTTTATTCATTATTTTTTCACATTCTGTAGATTCACCTCATTTTCAGAATTTCAGGAGCATGCTATGCTGTACCTGTTATCAGTATTAGTTTCAGTTCTTTAACAAATTCTGTTTCTTGGTTTGTTATTTGAGGGAGGCGGAGAAATCTTATGTGAAACATGGAGGTGAAGTATCTCTTCCTCCCTTGATCAACAAATAGCTAACAGATGAAATTGTAGGTATATGGTGCTTTCCATTATCTATGCATATATTTGTGTTGCTCTAATGAAACCTGTTGCAAAGAAGTTATGTGATGGAAGAGATCGAATCAAAACATATATATATATATATATATATATATATATATATATATATATATATATATATATATATATATATATATATACATATATGTTTATATATATATATATATATAAATATATATATATATATATATATATATATATATACATATATGTTTATATATATATATATATATAAATATATATATATATATATATATATATATATATATATATATATATATATATAAATATATATATATATATAGGTACGTACAGCAGGCAGTTCGGCCCCTCAAACTTTCACGTATCAGGCAATTCGGCGCCATTTGTCCACTTCGGCCCCAGGCGCCAAAGTGCCACAACATTGTAACGGATACTTTGGCCCCCTAATTTGGCAAAAGGGGCCATAATGCCTGAACAATATCTATTCATTCATTTAATGTAGTTTTCGGCGCCTTCCGTACCTTTCTTCAATATTGTATGGATATGATATTTCGGTTGGTTTTATGGATAAAATAACTGAAAGGTCATACGATCGAATTGAATTTGCCGAGAAAACAAATTTGATGATGTTCAAAATTGGTATAGTTTCGAAACAATAACAGAGTGCATCTCATTCAGCTTCAGTTCAGTTTTCTTGTCAGACTTCAAACTGAGGTTTTTCCTTCCACCACCCTTTTGCTTGAAGTGAATTTTTCGTTGAAGAATAGTGTTTGATAAGATATAATTTTTCGTCATAGATATTCATTAAACTTTTCACCTCTTCATGAAACAATGAAATAAAATGAATTTGAAGTGAGTTCGCACCTTTAAAAAAAAAAGAGCTAGATCAAAAATTTGTCGTCTTACTCAAGTATTTCCCAGATAATTCCATTCGGTTTTTTATAGCCCATCTATAAATGAGTGAAAAATGGTGATATTTATAAAAATCAATAATATTTCACTGGCTGGTATGAAATAACAAAATATTTTTTGCAATATGTGTTTTCCTTGATACTTTCCTCACTCACTAACGTCTTTGTAATTGAGAAGAGCCGTTGATTTATTTATTTATTTATTTATTTTATTTATTTATCAGTATAAACGGAATACCCCTTTTTTACAGTGTTGTGATACAATTGTGTTTGAATAATAACTTACACAGTAAAAACCAACTTAAAGCTAATATTATATAATAACATTAACTACATAGTAAATACATAATCCTTGACTTCGTGTTTGAATACTTCCAAGGGGTTGTGAAAAAAATTGAGACCTGACTCATTAGCCCCTCTCATAATTCTTGGTAGTGGACTATTGTGCCCATAATTTGTCACATGTTTGTTCACCATGAAGACAGATTTATCATCCCTTGTTTCGCGTTGCTTTACCTTCAAATTGATCAAACTCAGTAATTCGGGACAATAAAAGTGCCCTGATAATATTTTATATAAAAAAAGTAAATCAATTTGAATACGCCTATTTTCCAAGGAGGTTAAACGAAGGATATTACGAACGCCACTGTTATGGTAGAAACCTACTTGCATTCCTAATTTATAAGCGGCAGTTTTCAAAAACTTATTCTGAACTCTTTCTAGTGCTAACTTGTGCACAGAATACGAAGGACTCCATACAACAGAGGCGTATTCCAAATTCGATCTCACCAAGGAACAAAAAAGAATTTTCAAAGTATTAGTCGAAAAGTCCTTGCTTAACCTGGATACATAACCTAGGAGTTTGAAAGACTTCAAGGTGATTTTAGAAATATGCGAAGAAAAAGATAGTTTGGTATCAAATGTACCACCAAGATCTTCTACTTCATTTACATTGTTAAGTGGGAGGGAGTTAATGGAGTATTCGTAAGTTACAGGTGACTGAGAGCGATTGAAACAAATGAACTGACACTTGCTGAGATTGAGATCCAAACAATTGTTCTTACACCATTCATACAAATGATTCAAATCATCTTGAAGTTTTAGACAATCATCTACAGATTGAATTGAGTGATATAACTTAAAATCATCAGCAAACAGTAATCCTTTAGAGTCAGTTATTTGGTCAATAAGATCATTGACAAAAATATTAAAAACAGTGGTCCACAATGACTGCCTTGAGGAACTCCCGACGAAACACTTATTATTTGAGAAATATAATTGTTTATTTTCACCCACTGAATTCTCCCTTTCAAAAAGCTTTCAACCCACGATAGTATAGAACCCATCAGTCCAAAAGATTCAAGTTTATTTAGCAATATATTATGGTTAACCCTATCGAACGCCTTTGAAAAGTCTGTATATATTGAATGATTTATCACTTTTCCATCGTAAGTTATATCACCATTGCTCTATCATGAAAAAAATGATCAATTATGCGATTAGTACAGTTTTTCCACCCGTTTTTTGTGATCTTGGAAAACTCCCGAATCTTCGTTTCTCTCAGAGAGGTCGTTTTCATATATAAATAAAACTTGGAACTTGCAGAGAATGAATTCGCATCTCCTTTTGTAGTGTGAACTTGAAGACAGAAATTAATTCATGACTGGAAGTAAATCCTGTATTTTCAGTAGTGTCTGGATTCTTCGAAAAGTTTTTGTTTTGCAAGTAGCTGTATGCAATTATTTATTAGGTACACTTAGTAAACATAGCATACATATCAACAGAGCATCATATTATGCGCGTCAAGTGCGTTCAATACGTTGTTCGAGTGATTTGAGCTATATAAAAAAGTTGTACTTTTATCCCAGAGATATTTAGTAAACAGTATCACTACTTTTCTTCGTCGTTCTTTGGAATTTCTTCCTGACGTTTTGCTGGCGCGAGTGGCTAGCTTCAGAGGTGAATCCATTCTTGACTTCTACTCCGATGAAGTAGAAGTAAAGAAAGGATTTACCTCTGAAGAAGCTAGCCACTCTCGCCAGCGAAACGTCAGGAAGAAATTCCAAAGAACGACGGCCTACTAACCCGAAGAAAAGTAGTGATACTGAAAACCTCGGCCGCGAAAGCCTTAACCATATTTCGTAAAGTTGAGAAAAATATTGACAATATATATATATTTATGTTCTTCTAATCTGCTGAAATATCAACATTGGTATAAAAGCAAGTCACACCTTTTCTTTAACCCACACTCACTAACGGATAAAAAGAATCATAATAGTGTGCAACGATCATTAATTAATAACCATTACATAAGAGTTGCATACGCTATTCTTTCCACGCCCATTTAAAATGATGAAGAACTGTAAATATTATTATACTTGTATTGTAGGTTCCACTGATCTAAAAGTTGAATATTAACATTCACTTCATTATTGCTATACGGGGTTCAATATGGTATTGGAAATGCTGATTTTATTCCGAGCCGAATTTTCAATATAGCTTTCTGCCATTGAGAGGGATTTCCAATTGATTTAAAATCTGTATCGTAATGAAAAATCATGAGAGTTGGATACCCTATTTTTTCTACACCCGATAAATAATGAAGAAATGTAAATATCATATTTATATTTGTATTGAACACAATAAAGATAATCTCTCGCATTTTTTCTCAATCCTACAAAACTGTTATTGATGGTATCGCCTCTGGTCTTATCATGGATATAGGAAAGAATAAAGATTCCATTTATATTCATAATGAACATAATAATTGTAAATAATCCCACTGATCTGGAAGTGGAGGGAATATTTACATTTATTTCATTATTGCTAGTCTCAATCTTATTTTGGAAATGCTGATTCTGAAAAATACCGACAAATTCACAATTCCATTATTTGTGTTCCAGAAATACACCACAAAAATAGTATATTAAAAATGCATCTTCATGAATGAATGAAACTATATTTTTCGAGGAAATTCAACATAACATGAAATCCTCTCCTCTCTTTGAATATCAATATTTAAATTTTTCGTTAGTTATAATGCATCAAAGTTTTCGGTTTGACATACTCTATTTGTCATTTAATTTTGATGAAAATCCAAAGAGGAAATGGTTTATTTTGAATTTCAACATTGAAATATAATATATCATTCTTGAACAACAACTAATACTGGAGATATCAAGCGTATTTTTCCATTCCATTAAAAATAATATGTATTTTATTCTACAATGAAAAAGTGCAGCTTTCAAACATCGCTAAGAATGCGCCATCTGTCGAACGGAAGTTCAACTACATTTCGATCTCGTTTTGAAATTTGGAATCGACAGTTTTATTACCATCAATCCTAATCATACAAGGGGGCTCCTCTTCATAGCTCATTCAACCTTGATTTGTTTTGCCTGATTTAACCTGATTGATGTAAGGGGGGCGACAGGGGCGCCTAAACATACTGCTCAAATATATATTTTATTCACCTAATTCAGTTTTTCGACTTCAGCGCTGCAATTATAGTCCCCGAACATACCCGAACTTTTGCAAAATTAACCCTTCTTGCCTTCTTGTCGATATGCCCACAATGAACGTGTTAGGATGGGTTAATGAAAAATTGCAGAATATCAGGTGAATTCTGCAACACGTTCCATTCGGGTATGTTCGAAGTATGTTTGAAGTAAGTGGAAATTATTATTTCGTTGACTTCTAACTCGAAAATTCTGTCGAGAAATTAGGAACTATATTGTTTCAACATCATCTTGGGAATACAGTAACATATATGAAGGTCGCCTCAAATGGAAATTTCCTAGAGTATTGAATGAATTAAGCACATTATATTGAGAACAACGTTCCGTAGGAAATAGATATTTCACATGCGCGTCATGTTTAGTAGTCTCCCTGAAATACAATTGACGTAAGTTTGTAAGTTAATTGTATCTACGAGAGGCTACCAGTCCGTACCAACGTTGCCGGATCATTGATAGAACTTTTTGTCCTTTTTGTGTTGTGTTGGGTTAGGTTAGGTTAGGTCACGGATAGGTAATAAAGTAGACACGGTCGTCCAATGCCACGTCATCGTAGTTTACATGTTATTGAGTAACCAATCAGAAAATACGATTTGAGCCGGGGTAAAGTTCAAAAATGATCCCGGTTAAACATCATGTTTTCTGATGGTTACTCAATGACACGTAAACTACAATGAAGTGGTATTGGACGACCGTGTCTACTCTATTGTCCGTGAGGTTGGGTTGGCGTTGAGTTAATAAAAAATTGCATAATTTCGGTGAATTTTGTAGCAGGCATCCTTTGGGTATGTTCGGAGACTGGACTATGGAAATGTGGGTGCAACGACATGATCCCCTTCGTTTCTATTCAGTTTCTATTTCGAATAATCAATGACAAGATTTGAAATTACACGCCAAAAGCTCTGTCAATGATCTGACAACGTTGGTACGGACTGGGCGGTTGAAACTCTCGTATTGTATCTTATTTATACATTTTCGACAATACTCAGTCATAAACATTAAACACACACACAGCCAGCTCACTTGGTCAGGCGACCGCATGGTTTGGTACCGAAAATTGTTGCGTATCAGACCAAAATAGTTGAGTGACCAAGATGGTGTAAACACCTACGGCCTTGACTATCCAGCAAAATGCAAAATTTTGCTGAGCGTAAATCCAAGCTCTGAGATGTTTTCTTCTTTCTGGTTACCCTTTATTTGTGTATTTGCAAACAAAATTGAATTTTTCAATAAGTTTGGGTGATTCATTGCATTATGCCGGATGTTGAAAGTGAAGCTGTTGTTGATTCTAAACATTCAACAGGTATATTTGTGGCATAACACAAAAAACGGAAAAGAAAGTGAACTCATTATTTTCATCTTTGAAATTCAGTGATTTATTTGAACTTCTACATGAAATAATTATTACAATAGATGAATGCAAAAACTTCGTCATTGTCAAAGATCAAGAAGAGAAGGAAAACTGTTTCATTGAAAAAATTTTGTCGTGGAGTACAATAAGAATACAAATACGTAGCTGTTCGAAACGAAAAAATAAATGACTTTGAATTCTCTGATTTGAGCGGTGACCACTAGCGGGCGCGGCATGTCGCTCAACATCAGTGAACTCTATACTATTAGTATACAGTTCACTGCTCAACATAACGAATAATAGGGATTCCGAAGGTTGCACGTTATCATGGGCGTGGTTGAATTTTTTGTACATTGTAGCCAGATTGTTATAAAATTATTGAATTTCAGATAAAAATCAAAGTGACGTGTTGAATATGGAAGCAAAATTTAAAATTTCTTTTTTTGATTGATTGGTACGTGTATATCATTCATTGAAATATGGAAGCTTATCCATGAACAAGTTTTTCCTACTATTCCAATTGCTAGGGTTCGGAGTTTTATACCTATACGAGGGATCATAATATTCTGAATAGCCACATCCAAACCATTTCGAAAATCGAGATCCATAAACTGCAAATACTGCAATATTGTCTTCCTACGTAGTACAAACATTGTTACGCATACCACTATTATTCAGTACTGCAGTATTTGTACGCCTCTTGGTGGTTCGTGATCTCTGTTATCTTAAATCTTTCGAGAAATCCCAATGGCAGTATACATGATAAATAACTTCAAACAAATTCAGCAACTTCGAGAGTGTTGCCAACCAAATACCAAAGAATAACGAGCCAAATTTGAAATTCAATATAAACGTTGCAATGCGTTTCCATCAATGGATTGGTACTAGTGCGTTGATTTTATGTCATCATCGATGACGTGCAACAGTTTTTGAATTGTATTCACTATACCTTCGTTACGGTGTATGAAATTGAGAAAAATTAGGATATTATGAAAATATTCGTCGCTATAAGTGAGAAAAGTTGTTCACGAATCCTCTATACGCGTATATTTCTAAAAAATTGTTGTTCTAAAATTGTTCGTTTCCGTTAACCAGCTGACGAACGTCAACCCTCAAAAGTCGAAACTTGTGCGAGCAATGGATCAACGAGGCCTTACCTTTTAACGTGCGATTACCCAGCACGGTGGCCCGGCGAGGATTCGAACCCCGGCCTTCCGCTTGATAGGCAGATATGCTAACCACTACACTACCGACACCAATACATAAAAATCAGTTACAGTCTTAGTGAATCGCTATCGCTTTGCTTTGAATTTGTGCTTACAGAGTTCCACGTTTCACTCCGAACTTCGGAAGTTATGCTACAGATTTCAATGCTATCTGTGATTATACCCTTGTACTGTAATAAATGTTTATATCATCATTTCAGAGTTATATTCACCTTACTCTCTGGCTGTTCTGTTGTTCACCTCCCTTTCAAAATTGCAAATTGCCATTGGGCGGGACCCTGGGAGGGTTGTGACATATTCGGTCGAGCCGCTTCATATAATCACGATTGAACTTCACAGGTAACTTTGTTCAATCGTATGATTTCATTTCAGCGGCTCGTTCTCTTATATCACTAGAGGAAGAAGTTCAAAGATAATGTTGCAATTAACTTCCGTCCAAAGAGTCAAACTCATATGCAGTCAATATTTCACAAGCAACTATCACACTCTCATTACTCTCACCAATCTCCGGGACAGACCTTTGCCCAAGTATGATACGAATAGTGCTAAAGTCCATTTGCCACACAGCAAATTTTTTGAAAGTCGAACATTCTAGGTCATGTTCTTTTTATTGTTTCTGGTATAGATAGATGCCTATATTCTATTTCCAAATGTTGCATATATTTGGGCTCGATGCCTTTTGGAGCATCCTGAAAACGTTTCAGTATCAATTCCTGCTTCTGCTTGGGTACTAATTCAATCAGACCCAACGAGTTATTGCGACGATGCTGTTGTAATGGGTTGATTCCCACTCAACCAGTGAATCCCATGCCTCGTTTATAATGGCTGTGCTTCATTTATTATATAGGCGAGTATATAAGTATAATTTGTGGTTGATATAACTAACTCTCCTGGTAACATTGATGCAATTGCAGATCTGAAGTGAAACATGTCTCACACAACCTATTTGTGATACATTTCGAGCAACATTGCTCATGTAAGAAACCCATAACCATTGTATGTGACCCTTCATGTTGAAATCGAAACTGTTTCTTTTGAATACGATTTTTTTTACACCTACCAGGAGAAACTTGTTCACTGATAGATGACAATTCTGTCTGATGACCCTGCATTACCTAGGCATATGAAGCCGATATTCACTCCGCTCACACCAATGCAAAATATGTGGCTATTAACGACCTGGCTTCAAATATACACTGCCTCTATGATAATGATGTGGTATATTCTCTACTCTCAAAGAGATAAATTGAATAACCTACGAATTTTAGTAGATCATTTTCTGTAAAAAACACACTCAAGTTCAAGATGATGTGAGTTTCCTTTTTTGTCCCCCTAACCATTAGCCTTCTTGATTCTGGCACTCACATCCATATTTGAAGAATTTCAGCGAGTCATATATAGATGTCGGACAGACATCTATGCTACATACCTACTGCTCTTCTTCTGGAAGCTACATGTAAGAATAATAATTCTGAAAATTCACCTGCATATTTTGGGGATTTTGTAAAATTGGTGTATGTGGCTAGTTCTGGTCTGAATCCTTTTTTTTCGAGTTTGATAGTTATGAAAATTTGAATTTTGCGTGAGACTGTTTCTATAAATGTAGGTATGAATCAGAAGTTTCTATAAATAAATACTGGTGAAAGTTAAGAGTTTTTTTTCTTCGAAGATATTTCTGCAGGATTCTCGATAGTCCAAATGGAAGATCAGGCGAATTATTCTTTTTTGTGCTAAAAATACTCTGGTGCTTTCGGTGACCAAACTATAAGCTACAATGTTATAGCTTATAGTCGAATATACCAATGCGTAGTACACAGAAATTACCCCCTCCACATCGAGACAACTCATCAGATTTTTTATTGCGAAGTAATGTTAATTTAATTTGGAGCAAATCATGTTGATGCATTCCTCCCATCTGAGATTGCTATCAATAATTGTACCAAGAAATTTGCAGCTTTCTTGAAATATTATTGTTTGGTTATTAATATTTAGTTGTTCAGTGAAAAGTTTTCCTATTTGGGATCTCTGAAACTGCAATGGTTTTGGAATAGTCAATTATTAGACGGTTCTCTTTACACCAATTATCAAATTGGAGAATAACGTTATTCGTCTTTCTGAGTAGCTCATTTGCATCTGGGCTAGATACTATTATAGATGTATCATCTGCGAACATATAGTTTTTCACTTATTTTTTGTATGAAATCTATTGTTGCCTTTTCAGTGGAATGACCTTCTCTGAACCAATGTTGTTTTTTGTTATAACCTTACATAGTGTATTGCGGATGCTTGCGGAGGTGTATATTATGTTTCCCTGATATTTATTTATAATGCAAATGGAAGAAAATTTAGGAAGATGTGAAGTTTGTAGATTTATCTACACCCGTACTCTAATAATACACTTATATGCCCACAACTCGTTTTATAATGAAATCCATTGCGATACAGATTTTCATTACGATACAGATTTTCAACCAATAGAAACCCATTATTTTTCAATCAAGCATGATGTGCAAGCTTTGCATTATGACGTTTGTCAAGTCAAAATTAGTAGGTATTGAATTTTTGAGGAATTTAGTCAATTTTCGATAATCGTATGAAAATGTCTTATAGCAGAGATATAGAAGAATTCTCAGCGACTCCTCCATATATGTCTTAGACAAGAAAAAAATACAATCGAAAGGATTATATTTTTCATTTGACAAATGCAACACATATGTTTTCATTTACGACCAAACCGAATGAGCTCTCATGGCCTAGTGGTCAATCAGGAGCGTCCGGGTTCAAATCCTGACATCGGCAGAGATTTTTTTCATTTTTTTTTCTTTTCATTTCTTATTGTTGTACCTATTTTCCGTGGTTATTCCATTAATTATAATTTTGTAGAATTTTTCAAATTCGATTGATTACCTACTATTATTGTGTTCAATATAAATACCTAATAATATATTTTTAGTTCTTCATTATTTATTGGGTGTAGATGAAATAGCGTATGCAACTCCCATGTAATGGTTATTAATACAATCGCATAAACCATACAAAACTCACCTTCGGCTCGTTTCGTATCCCGGTTTATGCTAATGTATTAATAACCATCATTACACGATCGTTGCATAATATACTATTATTAGTCAGGAGTTTAATGTCATGGATTATTGTTGAATAACTTCCTCGTAATTCTTAATGCAAACTCGTCTTCATTCAAAAGCGTTTTCCTTTATCTTTTTGGAAGATAGCTTCATGTATACTATCTCCTCTTCCATTTGGATATTCGAGCCGAATTATCATCGTAGGAAGCAGCCGGCAGGTACCAAACAGGATTCATGTGAGTTCGTTTGTTATTCCTCCGTACAACCAAACACCCTTGCACTTACTCGATTGGTTGAATATTGATCAAAAAACCACTAGAAATCAAACAAATATAAGTATTGCTTGCATTCTATATGTGAATATTGTGCGTACAAATTGCTATAAAAGTGGGAAGCTGTTTCGTTTTCAATATTTGATCATTCATACAAGAGTGCGTTTTACGTTTTATTTGAGCATCTCTGTATTCGAATTTAATAATTTAAACTTCCTACAACGAAAAGGCAATCATATAACGCATCGCATAACTCCAGGTATACGAGACCTGCCATAGGCGTACCAATTTTAGCAGTCGAACGGTCAGTAGGTATTATGTGTTCTGAGTAGTTTCAAGGTGAACTATTATGGCGGAAGAAAAACTCAAGGCTTTGAAGAGTCGTAGAGCTTTTCTAAAGGGCCAACAAACACGTTTCGGTAGTCTTTCAGACGACATAAATAATATAGAGGAAATCAGATTCAAAGAAATTCCTAGACGGATTGAAAAGGTTTATGAATATTTGTCTGAATTCGAAACAATACAATATGATATTGAAAATCTCGATAGTCAGAATTATGACGAACACGAGGAGATGAAAAAACAAATTCGAAAATAAACATTATGCCTTACTCGTATAAGCCGAGAAATGGTTACATATCGACATCGCTGCAAATACCTCATCTGTTGCTAGTGTGAATCTAGACCATTCTTAATATGTGACGTGGATTATGCCAGACCGTACGTAATAAAGGACAGTGAATTACGTAACAGAAAGCTGTTGAAGGCGCATCTTTGTATTTTTGTGTGTTTCTCCACAAATGCCACTCATTTGGAGTTGGTCAGTGACCTAACCGCGGAAGGTTTTTTAAATGCCTTTGAACGATTTATAGCTAGGAGAGGTATTTGTGGTGACGTATATTCAGATAACGGCACTAATTTTGTAGGTGGGGAGAGGCATTTACCAGATTGCATTATAGCAGTTGAAAACACCAAATTTCAAAATTATCTTATAGACTTATAAAGTGGCACTTCATCCCACCGCGATCGCCACATTTTAGTGGTTTATGGAAAAGGGCAGTACGAGCAGCAGAATTCCATATCCAGCGAAGTGTTAACAATGTTCATTTATCTTACGAAGAATTATATACATTAATTACTAACGCAAATCGATGACATCCTCAATTCCCGTCCTCTTTGTCCCCTCACAGAAAATCCGGAGGATCCAGAAATTGAAATTTCAACACCCGCTCATTTTCTAATCGGGTCATCCATGGTAGCCTTGCCTGAACCCGAAGTTCCAGATAATAGACGTTCATGCACATCTCGCTACAATCATTTGAAATTACTCGTTCAGCAGTTATGGAAAAAATGGCCTCGAGACTATCTCAATACATTACAGCAGCGCACAAAATGGTGTGTCACCAAGACCCCAGAGAATCTGAAGGGACGTGTGACGTGTGATTATCCTAATAGACGACAACATACCTCCACTGCAATGGAAGCTGGGGAGAATAACGGATCTACACCCAGGAAGGGACAATCTAGTTCGTGTAGTGTCCGTAAAAACCGCTAACAATGTATTGAAACGTTCAATAAATGAAATTTGATTATTACCTATAGACGATGCAAGTGGCGATTAGAGAAAAAGGCCCGAATATTAGTGACTTTCTACCTTAATCCAACATTTATAGTTGGGGTGCGTTGCCTACCCACATTTCGTTCACAGTATCCGATTATACTCGAATGATGCCTTTCGTAAAATTCACCGAATATTCTGCAATTTTTTATTAACCCAATCTAACCAAACCTAACTAACCTGACCCAGCCTAACACATTCATTGGGGGCCTATCGACAAAAAGGATGAATTTTGCAAAAGTTGAATCATTCGGGTATGTTCGGAGACTGTGGGCAGAACGAAATGTGGGTAGAACGAGATGCTCCCTATACCTAGTTATATAATCTTAGGGCCAGTTGCACCGCTTTTCTTAAGTTGAGCTTTATCTGAGCCAGGCTTTGTTGCTATGGATTTGCCAATCAGCTTCCTTTTGCCTTTACGATTGAGCCAAGCTTAGTTGAATCTCTGCTGAGTTGAAGCGGTGCAACTGGCCCTGAGTTGTATATTTATGAAGATTGTTAATTTTGAAAGCCAGTCCTTTCAAGGGGGGCGGCCATGTATGATTGTTACGCCACTGCGTGTATTTCTCGGAAACAATGTTTCCCCTATGTGAAGGCGATGCGCAGACGCGTTACCATAGTGAAACCCACAAAAATTAACTTATAAGGAAGGGTGGAAGTAGTACCGCCAACTGCCAATAATAACAGTACTACAGTACAGATGTAGCAATACACCCAAGTAAAATTGTATTCAGTTTATTCAACCAACAAACCAAGTAATCATCACTCTGAGAATCATTTGAAACTACAGTTCACCATCAACAGACAACAAAACAAGATTTTGGTTAGCGAGAGAGTGCGTCGTATCGCCCCAAGATTCCACATTTTTTTGTACATGGGGAAGAACTATCCTGAAAACTATTGATAATCATTACAATAATCAGAAATAGGTACATATATTAAGTATCAGAAATTTCACTCTTCTCATCCATTTGAAATTGTACCAATGAACTCGTCAGTTAGTGAGTTTACAAGATATGGGGGTTATTTCAATAGTCAATGATAAACATTTCAAAATATATATATAAATCATGCTGCAAAACAGGAATGACAAGCAGTAAAACTGATAGGTGTCTCATTCGTGGCGATTTATCATAAATAGTTATTCATTATATACCAAGTAGGTAGATGTTTATGTCCCGAAGGAGACGATCATACAAATCCGAGGGCCATGGTTTGTCTAAAGCCTGAGGGTATACATATCTATTTAATACCCGCGATGCAAACTTTTATATCATACTAGGTAGTCTGTTATTGAATTCGCAATAATATATACATATGTGAATATTATATCCTTCCAGAGTTACGTGAATTTGACGAAATAATGCTACCTAGTATATATTCAAACTATAGGCACTAATTTCGTATTATGTAATGGACACTCCAATTTCATAATATGTAATTTCATTAATGAAGGTTAAAGATAATATAATCAGTTACTGATTATCCTCTTCGCGGGTCATAAAATATACTTTACGCCCACACTATAGCATAACGTACACTGTTTTTCAGATGGTAATTGAGAAATAAGAACCCAATTTATAGAGATATAGTGTCAACCTTATGGAAATATCATTTGAAGGGATTGATTCTACGTGTAGATGGCACTAGTGAATTGTTTCCAAGTCATGCCTTTCCTTTCGTTTTTCTTGCAAAAGTCGTAGCCTGAATCACACATTTTTTCTATTTTACTTATACATAATACCAAAAGATGGCTATCAATTCAAAAAAAGAAGTGGAATATTTTGTCAATGTCGTAGATCATTGATGTTTCAATCAATATTTCAGTCAAACTCCATTGCTCGCACAAGTTTCGACTTTTGAGGGTTGACGTTCGTCAGCTGGTTAACGAAAACGAACAATTTTAGAACAAAAAAACAATTGACCGAACCATGCACCTATTCTCCTCTTCAGAGTAGGAAACTTTGTCTTGCATTGTCAAGTCGGAGATATCGACATTATACTGTAGATGGCGTAACAAAAATGCTTCAAATCCGTTTTACCAACGTTGGTTTTACCATTGTATAGGCGATTCATGCTAAGGAATACGCCCTCTACCGTGTACGAACATAACTAACGCATGGGCCATAGAATCGTTTGTTTACATTATTCGCCATATGATTACTGTTCAATTCAGGTAACAAGATAAGCTTATTATTATTTATTGTACGATTCTTAAAAGGGCACCTACCTAATATTTGTCCTTTTCAAATGAAATTACGGGTTACATTACATCTAATTGAATTATTTACCTAGAAATATATTATTGTATGATTCTCAAAAGGGTACCTACCTAATAGTTGTCCTTCTGTTCAAATGAAATTACGGGTTACATTACATCTAATTGAATTATTCACCTAGAAATATTATATTGCCTTATTATTCAGGTTAAAAGTAGGTTACATTATTTAAGCTCAGTTGTATTATATAAAAATCACTTCTTATTAACATCTCGAGACGAGCAGTCACTTAATAAAGTCCACTTTTATCTCTTTATCTGGCATTTGAAATTAAAATATTGGAAGCCTTTGCCCGTGTTTTACTTTCGAGTTGCCTTCAAATCTTAACATAAAGTTCAATTTGTTTAACATAGAAGTGTTTGGTGGTTGCTTGAAGTCGATCATATTCATTGAAAATATGAATCATTATTGTTGTGTAGCTCACTGCTCTTCTTGGGCGAAGAAAAATCAGTTTTCATACTTAATCCCAAAAGCAGGAAAACTCAGTGTTATATTCGAAACCAAGTTAGATAACAAAGAGTTGATGGACAGAAGGAAAGTGTGGATTAAAAACTTGAGAATTGGGAAGCCAGTTTCAGAACATATGAGAGTATGTTCTTTACACTTTACTGAACAGAATGGGGGGTTCCGCCCCCATCACTTTTTGTATAAAACTCACTTCGTCCTTATATTATATTTGAAACTTTTCAACTTGAAGTTCTACTTTTAACAATTATATTGTCCAGAATTAAATCGGCAAAATACGCGAACACTATTAACTTATACACAAAGATAGAAAAAACAATGCAGAGCCAAGTAAACGAAGTAAACACTTCGAAAATTTAAGATAAAATGGAAATAATCAATGCTTTCATATGATGTAAACAAACTGGTATGGCCCATGGAGTGGTTCCAATTTCTACCGTTCTAGCGCGACGTTCTTAATCTCAGTCGCCTATAGGTATAGACTACCTAGTAGGCTAACGCCAATGTATTTACATTTACCGTTGGGTGGAAATATCAGAGTTACAGAGATCTTTTCGACCGGCACGAGAAGTCAAGGCAGGCCCGTATTGAAATAATATATTGAACAAGATTCATGTAAAATAATACAATCCAAGTTAGGTTTATATAAGATTGTAATATACCTACTCAAATTAGATGAAAGGATTTAGATACATCTTTTCTGAAAGACAGCCTTACTGCCGTACTAGACTGAACAATTCAAATGTCAGTTGAGGAATCACCTATTTGAAATTGGTAGATCTATACATCATTATTTCGATAACTGAAAAATGCAAAAACTTCACCATGGTATTTAAAACTGTGTTCACTGAATGCTTACATCTCTCTGATATTTCTTTATTAAACTAACCTTGTCTTTCAAACATATACACTACTTTTTATTATTTATGTGTTAATTTTTTATTCAAATGGATTTTTTAATTATATGTATCGAACCGAAACAAGTGTTTATACACTTATCGGATTATTGCTTTGTTCCACAAACAATGTGATAAATGTTTTAATTTTCTGTATTTTATTGGTGTGAATAAAAGCGTATTTATTATTATTATTATAATATAAATATTAACTTTGACTATGTATTCTGGAGGTGGTGAAAATATGTCTGTTAATAATAATAGCCTTATAAAAAATTTTTGTTCAGTAGTGATATGACGGATGTAACCTATACCGAAAATACCTTCAATTGAAAGACTAGTAACTTCCACAAGAGCCCCAATGCTACTCGAGAAATTAATAGACATTTTGATATGAGATGACTTTGACTAGGTTATAGGTTGGGTTGAATATAGTATTTACCATTGGAATAAAGCTATTGGCGTTTTCATAAATAGGGAATCACATAAAATGAGTTATTATTCAGAGGGGCACCATAAACGAAACATCGAATATCGTCAAAACAAGTTTTGTGAAAAAATGCAAACACGTCAACTGTTATCGCTCATTCCGCACCCCTTGGTCACTATCACACTCCAACAATTTGAATAGGAAAAGTAGTAACTGTGACACATCATTAAAAATGTGATCCCATAAGGAATACAGCCTAACCTGCAAACTCGATTCGCAATGGTCTTTTATTGTGAGCTCTGAGCGCTCGAAGTCGTTGTTTATTATAAATCAAGGAAAGATCTTTCAATTGAGATTCAACGTTTTTTCGGAATTAAAACAACAAACTTGAAGTTGGCAAAAATTATACCACATCCGTTGAATTAAAAAATAACTCATAAAATTTGCTAACATGCAAATTATCTACACCCAAAAGCTGATGTCAAACAATACTGCGCTCTCTGGTAGATAATACCAAGTGCATAAACTTTATATAAATATGAACTGGCCGTAAATTGTGAACCATAATGGTATTAATACAACAGATATATGAATATGATCCAAGTGAAAGGTACAGTTAACGACAAAATAGCCTATGCTGGATCTGGTACAATCCAGCCTGTCAGGTGTAACAATAACAAGCGATTTCGAACCTTAATTAACGTCTGCATCCATTTCGACGGTGCTGCCATCCAGATTTGGCCTCCATCGTCTCCAATGATAAGTCCATAAGGTGAACCTTTTATATTAATCTGAATACAATGGTTTTACACAGGCATTGACTAACTAGTTCCCTATAAACAATGACTAATAATTTAGGTATCATTTCCATTTCAAAATGTATTCGTTGAGATGGAGCCACTATCGATTTCATCAGAAAATATGCCAATTTCAGAAATTCATTAAAAGGTGTCGCACATGTAGATTAAAAAAACAAGATCGGAACCTTTGGTGTAAAAGTTGAATCTTTTCCTAGAGATCACTTACCCTAACAACAAACTGATATTTATGCACTTGACCCTCGTGTCTCGCTAACAAGGTTAGCATTCACAGCATAAAATTGAGTATCAATTTTCCTCTCCTTTTTCTATTTCTTGCCAAGACACATTACAATACATATCGCCAGCACTTTATAATTCAATAAATACTGTTCGCATAAATACATATATTTATATAGCGGTTGATCTTCCAAAAAATCATGAGTCATTACACTTCAAATTCCATCGCGGGCGACCCAGAATACAGTTTGTGAGCTCCGCTGTGAAATTCATTGACGATAAAAGGCGTTCCTCTAGTTTTAAAATCTTTATAAATTCAAAACTAACACGACTTTCTATTCTCTCTCATTTCGTCCATATATGACGTTCTTCGAATATCACACGAAATTTTTTTCTTGTGAACATAGAGATGATAACGTCACCTGTGTGTGTGTGTGTCTAATACCTGCTCATATATTACTGAAAATCCCAATTCTGCAGAATAGAATGTGAAAACTTGCTTTCAAATCATAACTAAAGGAGATAAATAATAATATGTTCCCAACAGGGGCCAAAGTGACCGATAGGATGTTCGATCTTATACGTATAAAGAATCGTATAAAAGTGTATAACAACGAATTGACGAATACTACAGTTTCGTGTACGATTCTCACTACAAATGGGGGCTTACAAAACTGCGGCACATGCATACAACATATTCATCAAGCAGGATAAATAAATAAAGTCACTGTATTCAGAAACACATGTCGCGGTTTTGTGAACCCATTCATAGTGACAATCGTACAGGAAGCTGTGAGCACGAGGTGTCAACCGAGTGCGGCAATTCGCGAGTGGACGTAACTAGCTTTATCCTCGAGTTACATAGGTACTGAACTTTTTTTACTGCCACTTTACTTGTGCGGTTATTTCTGCTGGTATAGCACAGAATTCTTCGTTTCCCCTCATTCTCAATGATCAAAGAGACACTGGATAACAAGCAAGAATAGGTAAAAAAATTGCTTGCTCCGTAGATATAATTTAATCAGTACCAATCTACAAATTGTTAAACAACAAACTTCCTAGAAATATTATTTTTAATTCAATTTTATAAAGCATTTGAAATGAAAATTCGCTGAATTTGGTTATTGGGCCATTGAATGTAGTTATGAGATCAAATTTATCAGGCCAAATATTTCATATCCCATCGTTTGAAAAAAAAAAGCCGGAAGCGGCCGCCTTCAATTTAGAATGCACGGGTATTCTAAATTAACAAACAGTTGTTAAATACGTAATGAACGGTTCAAAATAGTGAGAGTTGAAAAAAGTATATCAGTTCACATCTTTCAAAATATCATGAGTCAATTCACTTTCAATTCCATCGCGGTCGGCAGTACGAGTTCAGTATGTCCACTTTTTTGTGAGCTTTGCTGAGGAATTCATTGACGATAATCAATCTAATAAAAGAAATAAAATAAGAAATCATATTATTATGTATACAATTGTTGAATGGCATATTATTAATCTACCACGATAAGTCGCTGCGGTAATTATTAAAAAGCAGTTCCTTTTGAATGGAACACGTTCCATATTCTCCTCACTTCTCTTATATCCCAAATTTGCCTTTCAAAAAAAGACAAGAACTAAATATTCATCCATATCAACCGAACTGTTTGAGATTCAAGCATCCGCAGGCAGCAGATAAAAGCAGATTCGTTCAACTATCGTCTTGTGCTATTAAGAACGTCATCGGAAAAATAATCAAGATGGATGAGCCTCCGAAGCTGAAGGAGCTAGCCACGCGCGCTAACGAAACGTCAGGAAGAAATTCCAAAGAACGGCGACCTTCGAACCCGAAGAAAAGAAGTGTAACTGGAAGCGGATTCGGTTTCCAAAACGTCAGCAATAAGTATTTGGATAGATAACTATCAGTTCTAATATTTTTCTCAAAGGCAAATTTGATATATACGAAACTGCCGAATAATGGAACGTGATCCATTCAGAAGCGTAATGAACTCTTTACTCAGTTGAAAAGTCGTGAGTACTTTCATCATCGACGGTAAAGGTCTTTCTCTAGTTTCAAAATATTCAAAATTAACACGGCTCCCTTTCTTCGTCCATATATAATGTTCTTCGAATATTACACAAAAATTGTGAAACAAAGTCACGCTTTATCAGCGAACAAGTAATGGAACAGAACGAATTATCGAAAACCGTTCAGGAGCCGAAATCCTCGTTTTTTAGGAGTCAACAAAAAGCCTAACACTTGGAATAGATATAGCAGGTACTATATTACACTACACTACTCATTATTCGATAGGTCATATTTTTCGAAAAGGGGCCATAGTGACCATAGAACATGTAAATTTTATACGTATAAAAAACCGTATAAAAGTGTATAAGTTTATACACTGGCGCCAATGTGCCCCCAGTACGTACCTATATATATATATATATATATATATATATATATATATATATATATATGAAGAGAAAGTGTTATTTGCTATGAAGCAAGATGAATCAGGAAACTGATAAATAGATTATCAAATTCTCTGGTGGGCATTTCGAATTGAATGCAAATTGTGATAGACCAGAGAATTTGATAATCTGTTTATATATATATATATATATATATATATATATATATATATATATATATATATATATATATATATATACATATATATAAATCTGACAACGAATGTGCAGATTTTGATTGAAATTAAAAATATTATGGATGAAAAATACTTATTTTGATGTAACTTCCCCCATAGAAACTTCATTTTCTCTGATTCATCTAGAACAGTCTCGGTTTCCTCAACAATTCCCGAAGACGAATTAATTTATGATGGATCATGTAGATAACCTAGTGATTAGATAAGATGGGAACAAATGATCATTAATAATTCAACGGTAACTCTTATATCAATATCATGCCTCTCGATGTGTACAGTAAGTCGTAAATTTGCTCATCAGAAATACAAGAATTGATTTTAATAAAAATTATTTATTTCTGTTATCGTTTCCAAATCTGCTTTGGTTCTCGAGACTGATTCAATATTACTTTTCTTCGATGCAATGGAAAAGAAAACAAAGAAATATCAGTCATAATGCAGTAATCGAATAATTATTTTTCTGTTTCAATAATTCACTGTTAACGTGTTATACTTTGAGATGATCCTCATGTAAATTGTGTCTGATAGTTTTTCAAAGAGAGAGAGAGAGAGATAGGTTACAATACGTTTATTACTAATGCAACTTTTATTGCACGTCTCATTTCAAATCACGGACATAAGTATACGAATAGAAGTAAGAGGATATTAAAAAATGTGGATGTCCTCTTGTTTAAAATTGTCGACACCGGGAACTCTCCCCTGGAAATAAAATATAAAATTCTGGTTCCAATATAACTGCAACAAGAACCTTCCAATATCATATATTTTTACCAAAACAACTGGCTTGTATATCTTTCAATCTTCCCATTGTTCACTTTTTTTTGTTAAAAAACTCACAAACGAAATGATTCAGTAAATCCCTGTTATCCGTTTCCACATCAGAATTTTTAATCAATAGTTTTCAAGGAACTTTTTAAAACCACTACTAGTTAATACATTTTTACTCACCTTGCGCTACTAAATGTTCGTGGAATCTTTCATTTTTGTACAGAACATATTTTCCCCCAATCGTTATATCAGCCATCATTACTGCATCATCACTGAAAACTCGATATTTACTTACTTCCACTGGTTTCCCTAGTTTTCAGGGAAAAATTCATATCAGTGCGTTATTTCGGGTGGCGATAACTCTTCATCTGATTATAGAAAATAACACCTAAATTATTAGGTATTCATATGGAAGTGGTTGAACCCGAATATGAATCTGAAATCAGAAAATTTTCCTTTCCATATTCACTTGGTTTGTACGTATTCCTGAATCATTTTTAGTTTTCAAGATTATATATTATCATTTGAGGTGTGAAGTTTTTTGGCGATAAGGTCCAATCATGTCATAAACCCAAATCTTATATGAAGAAACGTTTTCGAAACAGAAATGTACATGAACTTTACTGGGTGAAGAAAGCAAGCTACGAGGTGGTCCCTTTGTTTCCCACTAAAGTTATTATAGAATCTGATATCGAGGTGGTCTCTTTGTTTTCTACTGAAGTTATTATAGAGTATGATTTCACCTTCAAATAAAACCTGAATCTATCGGTGATGGCAAGTATTGGTGGGAGCTGATTCAGTAGATCCTCTGAGCATACATCGAATGAATGAGGTATGATATACTGCCGTTGAATAAACTTTACCATCATGTACTGATGATTAGCCAACTATCCCAAAGCTGGTCTACAAATATGGCCGTTCTAATATTTGTTATATCACCAGAAGCACATGAGAAAACTTCTGTCAGGAATGTTGATATCTGTCGGAAATATTTAAACATCGTTCGTGATATCGGCCAGAGGAGTAGTTGTTTTCTGACAAGTTTGGGTTCATTGATCTATTGTATAGGTTAGTTGAGATGAGCCTGAGCGCATTTTTCTTCTAGTTGATTTCCTTTCTGAACTTGTATGCTGACACATTTCTTTTCCAAGAAGGTACTGTTCTTCGGAAGTCATTACTTTGTGGCGTATATATATATATATATATATATATATATATATATATATATATATATATATATATATATATATATATATATATATATACAAGGGGAGAGATATTGGGTGAAGCAGCAAGCAAAAAGTGTACTCTTTTAACACTGTATTTCCAATATTTCGACAGTGACTACTGTCATCTTCAGGGAAGCTACAAGATTTACAACAATTGGTCAAGAAAAATGGAGAAAAAATACAAACATACTTACTGTGTTAGCGAGGATGGTTGCGATATAAAAGTTGATGATTAAACATTGAAAACAGAGCAAGGTGAACACATGTGATATATGAATAAATATGTATATAAACTTCAAAAAACAGGTTAAATTGATCTTGAATATTTAAAAATAATTTTTAAGAAGACAATTATTCACGCTTGCGGTACAGCCGCAACGTGGAAAAATGAGGTTAGAAATTTAAATTTTATTGACAATTGACAAAAGACTCAAAAGGGAGAGAATGATAATTTTCTGAAATCTGACAGATGTGGGAAACAACTATTTGGCTGCTGCTTGAAGAACATTCAGCCAATTGACTGATCTCAAAGGAGTGAAGGATCTCCTGTGACAGAAGCGTTAAAATTATGAAAATTCTTGTCAATTAATAAAAGGTACGAATAAATTTCGCTTAAATGATTAAGATCTGTTTTTTTATTTAGGCATTGGTCCGACTGAGAGATGAAGGCCATCTCCATAAACAATCTCTTGGAGTGATTGCGCTCCCTAGTCAAAATTTTTGTACTTTCAAAGTTCATATTATGGCCAGTACTGTTTACGTGGACACCTAGTGCACATCTGTCTGGGTGAAGTCTGCTATCACTTTTATGTGATGCAATACGATCTTTCAAGGTTCTAGATGTTTGACCTATGTAAGTTTTCTCGCAATTTGAGCAAGGAATGCAATACACTAATTGTGACTGTGAAATCAAAGGCGTTTTATCTTTAACTTTAGTAAAAATGGAATTAATAGTTAAAACTGTTTTATTTGCAATTTTTATGTTTTGAAAATCTTTGAAAATCCTAGACAGCCTGGAGGAAACATCTGCTATATAGGGAAAAGAAGTATAAAAAATTGGAGTTGGGTTTTCCTCTGTTTCATTATTTGCTATATTGAAATTATTATGCAAATTATTATTTAAAACTTGGTTGTCCATGGTGGACGTACTAAACAGGATCTTATTTAACAAGGTAGAGGGATATGAATTTTCACTGAATAAGTTGAAAAGTGTTTTTAAATTTTGAACATGATAGGAGTGATCGGAAATACAGAGTACTCGATTTTTCATCTGCTTGACCAAATTTACTTTGATGGACTGTTTATGGTAGGAGTGATAATTCATGAATCTTCCACTGCTTATAGGTTTTCTATACCAGTCGATGACCACGATATTGTCCTCCGTTCGACGAAATTTTGTGTCCAAGAAGGGAACACTTTGTTCCTCATCTTCACATTCTATAGTAAATTGAATATATGGGTCATAGCTATTGAAAATATCTACTATCTCTGTAGTTCCGTTTTGTGGAAGTGCTACAATCGAATCATCCACATATTTCTTAATAAAAAATAAATTAAATGGTGAAACTTGCAAGACCATGTCTAGCAGGTCATCCATAACATACGTTGCAAGAATTGGACTTATTTTTGCTCCCATGGGAGTTCCAAAAGTCTGTTTATAAAATTTGGAATTATATGAAAAATATGTATTATTAAATAAAAAAGTAATTAATTCAAAAAAGGTATCTTTTTCAATACTGCAGTAACTACTTATGCGGTCCCATCTCCTATTGATTGCTCTCAAGCAAGCATCCAAATATACGTTACTAAACGATGATACTACGTCCAAGCTGGCTAAAACATATCCTTCTGGAAGTTGCATTCTGTTGAAGGTTTGAGAAACTTCAAAAGAATCTTTTATATAATATTTTGTATCAAAATCATAAGAAATGGTCAAAATATCCGTCAAAAACGATGCTAACGGTTCGGTTGGATTACCAATTGAAGAAATAATGGGTCTAATCGACAGTGTAGGTTTGTGGATTTTCGGTAAAGCATAAAATTTTGGACAAATTCCATTGTATTTTGTGAGTTTCTTTTTTTGAACTTCATCTATATTGCCTGAACTGTGTAAATTTTTAATTAATTGGTTGCATTTTGTTTGGATTTGAGACGTTGGGTCTCTTGGAAGTGAAATGTAAGATTGACAATTTTCTATTAACTGAGTGGAAAGATTATTGCATTGTGATTTTTCCAACACAACCGCAACATTACCCTTGTCAGACTTTGTGACCACCAAATTTGGATTATTTCTTAGGAAAATTCTTGTTTTATTATAGAGGTTATGGAAAAATGTTTTGATGAATTTTTTGAAGAATGTATAAAATTTGTGATGATATTAGTAGATTGTGCAATAATTGCATTTTTTAAATGAGAATTATTTAATGCGGATGTAACACAGTCAACATCTGCCAATAAACCCTTTATGGAGAAGTCCCTACCCACAATCGGTTCAATGCTAAACTTTGGTCCTGAAGCTAAAAAACTCAAAATGTCATCAGGAATTGTAACATTTGAAAGATTCTTTATCCAATTGGGTTTCGATTTTAATTTATTTTGAAGAAAAGATTTGGAAAGATTATTAATTTTTTGTAAATTTTTATTTTTAATGTTATGGAAAATTTTGTTATAAGTTCTCTGTTGAGAACCAGTGAATTCTAGGAAAATAGCCTCATTTGAGAGGGAAACTATTTCTCCTTTGAGCACAGTCAACTGGTTTTCCAGTTTTGAAATGAGTTTATGATTAATAGAAATTTCAAAATTCAATAACTTGGATCCTAACCTGTTACAAAATTTACTGGATTGGTTGCTAAAATTAACGTCCTGTCTGAGTAGAAGGTCATCTACTTGTGTTGTGGAATTCGATATGTGATTTGGAAGAAGTCCAATCGTACGGCATCTTAGAAGGAAACATCTCCGGTTATATTCCTTTGCTAATTTCATCTTGATTCTAGACCAATTCTTCATCTTTATCACTAACGGTACTCCATGTGTAGCTCGGATACGTTGGTAAAAACCCATACCTAGATTTTTAGTAGAATGGTAGTCTTTGCTGACTAGTCAGGATACAAGGGGAGAGATATTGGGTGAAGCAGCAAGCAAAAAGTGTACTCTTTTAACACTGTATTTCCAATATTTCGACAGTGACTACTGTCATCTTCAGGGAAGCTACAAGATTTACAACAATTGGTCAAGAAAAATGGAGAAAAAATACAAACATACTTACTGTGTTAGCGAGAATGGTTGCGATATAAAAGTAGATGATTAAACATTGAAAACAGAGCAAGGTGAACACATGTGATATATGAATAAATATGTTCAAAATTCAAAAACACTTTTCAACTTATTCAGTGAAAATTCATATCCCTCTACCTTGTTAAATAAGATCCTGTTCAGTACGTCCACCATGGACATCCAAGTTTTAAATAATAATTTGCATAATAATTTCAATATAGCAAATAATGAAACAGAGGAAAACCCAACTCCAATTTTTTATACTTCTTTTCCCTATATAGCAGATGTTTCCTCCAGGCTGTCTAGGATTTTCAAAACATAAAAATTGCAAATAAAACAGTTTTAACTATTGATTCCATTTTTACTAAAGTTAAAGATAAAACGCCTTTGATTTCACAGTCACAATTAGTGTATTGCATTCCTTGCTCAAATTGCGAGAAAACTTACATAGGTCAAACATCTAGAACCTTGAAAGATCGTATTGCATCACATAAAAGTGATAGCAGACTTCACCCAGATAGATGTGCACTAGGTGTCCACGTAAACAGTACTGGCCATAATATGAACTTTGAAAGTACAAAAATTTTGACTAGGGAGCGCAATCACTCCAAGAGATTGTTTATGGAGATGGCCTTCATCTCTCAGTCGGACCAATGCCTAAATAAAAAAACAGATCTTAATCATTTAAGCGAAATTTATTCGTACCTTTTATTAATTGACAAGAATTTTCATAATTTTAACGCTTCTGTCACAGGAGATCCTTTACTCCTTTGAGATCAGTCAATTGGCTGAATGTTCTTCAAGCAGCAGCCAAATAGTTGTTTCCCACATCTGTCAGATTTCAGAAAATTATCATTCTCTCCCTTTTGAGTCTTTTGTCAATTGTCAATAAAATTTAAATTACTAACCTCATTTTTCCACGTTGCGGCTGTACCGCAAGCGTGAATAATTGTCTTCTTAAAAATTATTTTTAAATATTCAAGATCAATTTAACCTGTTTTTTGTTTATATACATATTTATTCATATATCACATGTGTTCACCTTGCTCTGTTTTCAATGTTTAATCATCAACTTTTATATCGCAACCATCCTCGCTAACACAGTAAGTATGTTTGTATTTTTTCTCCATTTTTCTTGACCAATTGTTGTAAATCTTGTAGCTTCCCTGAAGATGACAGTAGTCACTGTCGAAATATTGGAAATACAGTGTTAAAAGAGTACACTTTTTGCTTGCTGCTTCACCCAATATCTCTCCCCTTGTATCCTGACTAGTCAGCAAAGACTACCATTCTACTATATATATATATATATATATATATATATATATATATATATATATATATATATATATATATATATATATATATATATATATGTGTGTGTGTGTGTGTTCGGATAGGTTTCCGCGGTCAGTTGTGTGTTGTTGTTGAGTTCGGGTTGAACCGCGTCTGGAGTTTTGTTCTCGACGTTTCGGCTCCGATTTTGGAGCCATTTTCAAGAGGTGAATGTGACTTCACGCTGAGGTCTCAATCTGCCTACTCCTCAGGTGTTGTCACAGGGGGCAAGGGTTTGTGACTTGACGCCGGGGCCTCAATCTGCCTACTCCCCAGGTCTCGTCACGAGTTCTTTCTAAGGTCTCAATCTGCCTACTCCTTAGATCGAACTGAGGTATCGAGGGATGTTGGGTAGGATTTATACCAGCGGGTGCTACTAAAGGACCGTCGGATGTCTTGGTGGGGACTGGGCATCTGGAAATTAGGGGTTTCCATGCAGTTGGAAGTCTCTGGCCGTCGTCACGTTTATTTAAGCAGGAAGGTCGCTTCTCGATTTCGATGGCTTCGCGAATTCTACGAGCTTGGGGGGATTGTGACATCAAAACCATTTTCACAGCTAACAATCAAATATCCACCTACCTTTCAACACCCAAAGACACAATCCCCAATGAAACCCAAGGAATATATGAAATACCATGCTCTAACTGTCCCATAACATACATCGGCCAGACCAACCGACGAGTGTCCTGTAGAGCATTGAACACGAACTAGCAGTCCGTAATTCTGACACAAACTCAGCATTATTCCAACATCATTTAGAAACAGGCCACAAAATAGATTTCAAAAACACCAAAACCGTTGCCACAGCCAAAACCCTTCAATCCAGAATCACCCGTGAAGCCATTGAAATCGAATAACGTCCCAACTTTCTCAATAAACGCGACGATTCTCAAAGACTACCCAATACCTGGAAACCACTCTTGGTCCGACATATTTCTATTTACTCCGATTTGGGAACTAAACCGTTCGAACCTCCCATCGACCGTCCGATACCTGATTCTGCCATAATTACTGATGAACCCTTAAATCCCACCAACCTTCAATCCTTGATCTCCTGCTAGTAAGACAACTCAGACCTAGACGCAAGGTCACTCAGTCTTGAAAATGGCTCCGAAATGGGAGCCGAACGTAGACAAGTAAATCTTTCCAGACGCGGATCAACCGGAAGTGCCAGCCAACACATATATATATATATATATTTATATATATACATATATATAATATATATATATAACGTGGCGCCCCGTGATTTCTATCATAAATCGACCAGTCTCTGTTGATGAACAAGATGATTATTTGCAGTATCACCAGTGTGTTCACCAGTTCAAAAATATCACAATCAACGATTGATTGACGTTTTAACATATTCCTGCATATATAAGCAAAGGAATCAGTATTTATTTTTTCACGTTTGCCGTTACTTCATAAGAGTTGACAAATTACCACATGCTATATACCAAGGAATCAATTTCAATAATGTTCCTTTTATGTATTTAGAAGATCCTGTATATTGAGTAGAAATTGAGTTGCCAGAGAGTGTTGTCAAGTATGTTTTGTTTAATAAAGAATTTTGAAAGACGTTATATGAATTTACATTTTCCTCAAAAAGAACCCAAACTATAAAGTACATTAAAGTGGCGACGAGCTGGTTGAATAGGAGGAATAAATAATTTGAGGAAGTTGAATAAACCCAAGGCATGGCAGAAATAGCAAAAATGAAGGAGTTTGATGTTGCAAATGAGTCATTTTTGACGTATATGAAAAGGATGAAGTTATATTTCATAGTCAATGGTATCAATGAAGCAAGAAAAAAGAATATTTTTCTATTCTTGATGGGATCTAAAATATATGACACGTTATCGAACCTTCTGATGCCAAAGAAAGCAGAGGATGAAACTGTGACTTTTGCTATGATCGAAACAATCCTAACAGCATATTTTGAACCTAAAAAGCTGAAAATTGTTGAAAGATTTCAGTTTTTCAAACGAGACCAGGAAGAAAATGAAAACGTGAATGAATATGCCATTGAACTAAAGAAAATGGCAAGCACTTGTAATTTCGGAAACTTTCTCGAAGAAGCCTTACGAGATAGATTTGTATGCGGATTACGAAAAGAATATATTCAGAAAGAAATTCTAAAGAAAAATCATAGTTTAGCGGATGTTCTGAAAATTGCTACAAATTTGGAATTGATTGAAAGGAAGTCTAATGAAATATTGCATAAAAGGCAGGTAAACTATTATTCGCATGATCGGAGAGATAGAAGAACCATCAGTGAACATACTGGAGGTAGAAAAATTACTGTCAAAGAAAATAAGAAGAAAGAAAACTGTAACTGCTGCGGAAATCTTCATTTGGGAAAATGCAGGTATACGAATTTCAACTGTAAACGTTGTGGCAAAAAAGGACATCTATTGAAATCCTGCAAGACAACGATGAACAAATTTGTGAGATACGTAGACGAGAGCGATGAAGGCAGTGAAGAGGTCGAAGAATGTGGAGAATGTCAACAGAATAGCAACAAAAACGATGATCCCCACGGTGATAATTGCGATTCCGATCACAATCTATACGAAGAAATATTATTTTTCAATTCTGAGCAGGTATTATATATTGATAATCAATTTGTCATCAATGTTGAAATCGATTCTAAGGTATTTCGAATGGAAGTAGATACTGGTTCTTCTGTGTCTCTCATTTCATCTAAAGATTTTTCCCAACATTTTTCTAAATTCGATTTGTATCAGTGTAATACTGTTTTATATACCTCTCCAGGTCATACCTTCAATGTACTGGGAAGAATTAATGTACCAGTATCATATAATAACATAAAAAAAATAAGATTTGTTAGTTGCTTCTGAGAACAGTAATAGAACTTGTCCAATGTTATTAGGGCGGAATTGGTTGATAGCTCTAAAAATCAAAATAAAATTTGAAAACAATCTGTCAGTTAATTCAATCAATTCAGAAATCATTGATATAAAAAAATTGTTTATGAATTTCATAACAAATATTCTGTTTTCACAGAAGGTAATGGCAAATTTATTGGTCCGAAGGTTGATATTGTTTTGGAAGGTAACCCAACACCTATTTTCTGCAAATCGAGGCCAGTTCCATACTCTTTGAGACCATTAGTGTCAGTTGAACTCGATAGATTGGAAGGTTTAGGCATTTTGGAGAAAATTTCGTGTAGTAAATGGGCTTCTCCGATTGTTATTGTGGAAAGAGGTAAAGGTGAGAAAAAGAAAGTCAGAAAATGTGGTGATTACAAGGTATCTATAAATAGGGTTTCTAGAAATGAACATTATCCATTACCCAATCCTAATGATATATTTGCTACATTGAAAGGAGGAAATGTCTTTACTGTTATTGATTTAAAAAATGCTTATCAACAACTTGAATTATCATCAGAATCTCAGGAACTGTGTACTATTAATACTCACAAAGGTTTATATCGTTACAAAATGGTTCCGTATGGAATCACAAGTGCTCCATTCATCTTTCAATCCACAATGGACAGAATTCTTCTAGGTATTGAAAATGTTTGTTGTTATATAGATGATATATTGATTTCCGGTGAAGATTTCAACTCTTATAAAAAGACTATTGAGCAGGTATTACAAAGATTAAGTGATTCAGGTTTGAAAATCGCTATCGAGAAAAGCAAATTTTTTGAAAAATCTGTCGACTACTTAGGTGTGCAAATTTCTGGAAATGGTATTCAACCTACCGAAGAGAAAATCAGAGCTATAAAACAGGCACCAAAACCTCATAATTTGACAACTTTGAGATCTTTCCTATGTTTAATAAATTTCTACGCCAGATTTATACCTAATCTATCCTCAGAATTGAGACCTCTCCATAAACTTTTAGAAAAAAATACTAATTGGTTATGGACCAAAGAGTGTGACATATGCTTCAGTAAATGTAAGTCATTTCTCACTGATAAAGATGTTCTGATTTTTTATGACCCACAAAAACCCTTGATATTGACTTGTGATGCATCTGCCTATGGGATAGGTGCTATATTAGCTCATGAGATTGATGGAAGTGAGCGTCCTATTTGTTTTGCTTCCAGAAAACTCAATAAGTCTGAATCCTCAAGTAGAAAAAGAAGCACTTAGTATAGTATTTGGCATTAAACGTTTCCATCTATTTTTATATGGTATAAAATTCATAATACACTCTGATCATCAGCCTTTGCAAACCATTTTTCATCCTCAGAAAGGCATTTCAACTTTATCTGCAGCAAGAATACAAAGATGGTCTCTCCTTTTATCGTCATATGAATATGAAATTAAATACAAAAAAGGGCAAGATATTGCTCATGCAGATGCACTTTCTAGACTTCCCTTAATAGAAACCGAAAATGAAATTGAAGCGGAAATTAATTATTTTTCAAATGTGAATGAGGAACCTTTATCAGCTATTGACATTTCTGAATATTTCAATACCGACGAAACAATGAAGCCTTACTGGAATAAAAGAAACTAAATATCTTTGGATAACGATTGTTTGCTTTGGGGTAGAAGAGTCATAATTCCGAAATTGTTACAAACAAAAGTCATTTCTTTACTTCATAAACAACATCCAGGAATAATTAGAACAAAAATGTTAGCGAGAAGTTTTGTTTGGTGGCCAGGTATTGAAAATGACTTGGAACAATTTGTTACCAATTGTGATATTTGTCAAAGATCTGCTAATGCAAAAAGTGAGCCTGATTTCAACTGGCCAACATCAACAAGAATCTTTGAAAGGGTTCATATTGATTTTGCCATGAAAAATAATATTTATTTTTTGATTTTGATCGATTCCTTCTCAAAATGAATTGAAATTAGAAAAATGTTATGTTTAACAACTTCAAGTACCATAGAGCATTTGCGTTCCATATTTTCCAGTTTCGGTTTACCAGAAAAGTTAGTAACAGACATTGTCTGTTACTGCACTCAATATACATCACAAGAGTTTGAAAATTTTTGTGAGAGAAACGGTATTTGTCATATCAAGACACCACCCTATCACCCCAAATCACCCCTTACTGAAAATAGATCTTGAAAAAAGTCAAGGGCCTATTCAAGAACAGTTAGATAATATCCTCTTTTCATATAGGAATACACCTCAAACATCGACCAGTAAAACCCCTGCAGAAATATTTTTGAATCGCAGACCTCGAACAATTTTATCAATGTTAAAACAATATCCTATCTCAAATTCAAAAATTCGTAATGAAATTTTATCATTTAGGAAGGGTGATTATGTATATGTGAAATCCAAAGAAGGGAAGGGCACAGGGAAAAATCATTAAAAAGGAAAGTAACTGTACATATGTTGTGGAGAGTAATGGAATTTCGAGATTGGTACATATTGATGACTTGAAATTTAGAAACAGAGTTGATGATCATTCAATTCAAAATGGTGGTTCTGAACCATATGAAATCATCTCAAAAATGCCAGCTAAACCTCATTTCGACACTACTGATCTGACTTCTCAACCTCAATTTGACGAAGTTGTCATATCATCTCCGAATTTAGATCAGCATGGAAATGGTCAACTTCTCGATAATTTCTCGGATGGTGATTGTGTTGGAGGCACTTTTAAAAAACCATGTCAACCGTTACGACGTTCAAGTCGACCATGCAAAATGCCAAATAGGTTAAACCTGTAAAAAGAGTAAAAAAAATATATATATTTTGCAATGTATATTGTTGTTTAGTTAGTACTGGTTTATATTTAGAAGGAAGGAGTGTTATGTATTTAGAAGATCCTGTATATTGAGTAGAAATTGAGTTGCCAGAGAGTGTTGTCAAATATGTTTTGTTTAATAAAGAATTTTGAAAGACGTTATATGAATTTACATTTTCCTCAAAAAGAACCCAAAGTATAAAGTACATCAAAGTTCCAGTATTAGTTTTCAGCTCATTTGTCACAATATTGATATCACTACGGCAATCAATGACATTTGAATAAAAACGTATCCAAAAAAAAATATATATATTCCACATTCAAGAACACAATAATATCACTTGAGGATTTTTTTCAAATGCTACATGAATTATAACTATTGAAAATATAGTAACGAAGTTAACGCAGTTACTGTGTTTTTCTATAGATTCGTCAAAAAAAGTAGCAGTTACTGTGTTCTTTCATGGGACTCGCATTCAGCTGCTTTCAAAAGTACTATATAGAATCATGTCATGTCGCAATACCGACTCTAATCGAATTTTTAATTTTTTCAATTGCAGAATGATAACTGAGGTCCTACTGGCACTTTTCCCGAGTAGCGTGAGTGACTGTCAATGAATAGAGTGAGGCTATAAAAAGAGGCAATCACTGTGCTCTTGCTTTGGACAGCTTCAGACTTGAGAATCTCGGGACCGCACTGCAAAAACCATGAAAATATTTTGGCATGGTACTAACCCTCGTTTAGAAATGAGGGAGTCCACTTCACCGAATATTTTTCTTCTATCAAAAATCGACGGACTCTTGTGCTTTTCTGAAATATCTGCAATAATTCTAATTCAACCGCCATCAATAGTTCAATTTTCTATACTCATTTTGTGTAGAAGAAAACATGGAAAAATCTTCAGAATCGAGTACCTGTGTTTGACAAATAACGTCGTGGCCTGAAAAACAAAATTGCTTCTGTACATTATCGAATTATTTCAAGCATTTATCATTTTGTGATGAAATCACATTCACTGGTATATTTTTTCAAAGGATGACAGCAATTTAATTTCGATATCAGTGATGACAACGTAGATAGAATATAAAGATAACCACCTTAATGTCTCATCATCCATATAATGAGTTTTGTCAAAACATTATTCTAATAAGTTATCACTTCGTGAGACATCAAAGCATTGTTTGATATCTGAAATGAATCATTTTCAATGATGTTCCAGTTCGAACGATAAACCACTATAATGGTATTCAAAACCATTCGTTCGGAAAAGATAGCCGACTCTATATGCCTACCTCACTGACTTGTTTCATAGACACTACGTTGGATTTTTCCAATTAGTCAAGCCTCACGGCTCCGAAACTCTCCATAATTTCCTTGATCACCTCAACGACCTCCCCCAAATATAAAGTTCACAATGGAAATCGAAAGCAATAACTCGCTTTCATTCTCAGATGTCCTCATCACAAAACTCAATGACTATTTCACCCACACGGTCTATAGGAAACCAACACACACAAACCGATACCTCAACGCCAACTCCCACTATCATCCAGCACAAACCAATTCCGTTGTGAATTCCCTCATCCACAGATCTGTCAACCTCACAGAACTCTCGAACAAACCACAGGAACTACCCCAACTGAAATCAGCCCTTCTTCAAAATGGATTCACAGACCATCAAATTGACAGATCCATCCGCCACCATCAAACTTCTCCTTCCATTCCCAGAGACCCAACAGAGAACAAGGTTCCCCACGAAGCATTTCTTCCCTACATTAAAGGTGTTACTGGCAAAATCAGCCGAATTCTCAAAAAACAGGACATGAAAACAATATTTATAGCCAACAATAGAATCTCCAGATTCCTCCGCATCCCCAAGGACAAAATTGTCAACGAATCACAGGGCTCTGTCCATACATCATCAAGAGACAGGACACAATATAGACTCCGAAAACACTAAGACCATCGCCACAGCAAAAACACTACAAGCTCGTATAATTCGCGAGGCCATCGAAAGCGGGAAGCCACCTTCCTGCTTAAATAAACGTGACGACGGTCAGAGACTTCCAACTCCATGGAAACCCCTAATTTCCAGATGCCCAGTCCCCACAAAGATATCTGACGGTGCTTCAGCAGCACCCGCTGCTATAAATACCACCCAACATCCCTCGATACCTCAGTTCGATATAAGGAGTAGGCAGATTGGGACTCAGCGTGAGTCGAAACGTCGAGAACAAAACTCTAGATGCGGTTCAACCCGAACTCAGCAACAACATACAACTGACCGCGGAAACCTATCCGAACAGATACTTTTATGTATATATATATATATATATATATATATATATATATATATATATATATATATATATATTTCATTTTCGTGCTCACCTTTCTTAGAAGAGAAATTCGTTAACCTATAAACAAGAAATTGGAGTGCTGCTATTTTTTTTTGTGGAAAATTATTTGAGTCCTTAGGAATGTACCTGGACGTGTTCGTGTCTTTTCTATTAATGTCAAAGTCTACTTCATTCTGTTCGTTCTTTATGATGAATATATCTGAAAATTGCAAGTGATGTTAATTCCCACTTCGTACGTGAACTTATTCCTTACACTTGCTCTTCAGTGCTGTAAGTAAATTCTCAATGTCGGTTATTCTTGTATCCACGACATGTCATCAACATATCTGATCCACACCTCAGGGAAGTAACAGTTCTTTCTCAGCATCCGTTTCAAACCTACTCATGATCAGATTCGCTATAAATGATAACCAACTTCGATCCATGCAAAGCCTGGTGGCTTGAATTCATTCTTCAACAGTGTCAGTTGCCAAGTTAATCGTTTTCAGAAGATCCTTCAAATACTCTAGACCTTGTGGTATCGGACGCTTGAAAATGAAGAACTTACATCAACTGATATGATATATTTGTGATTAATAAAACCGATTAGGTGACCCATGTTGTTTTTGATACGGGACTGTTGAAAACACTCACATTATATGGATTGGAAACAAATATGGCTGGTGAGTTTAGTCTATGTGAGATCAAGCAGCGCCCATGTGGATGAGCTATTCTAATTTCTCTTCCATGCTAGAAATCACACGTTCAAAGATGAGACCTCGTTGACCGTCTGCTTGCAAAAGTTTCGAAATCTGAGGATTGACGTTCGTAAGAGGATGTCAGCTGCTCAACAGAAAAACCCGTTTTGCAAACTCATTTCATCAACATCTTCGTACCTATTAATTTTTGAACTATATTCTTCACTAAAAGTTTTTCGATTGTTGTCTACTCAACAATCAATTATAAATTTACTTTTTTTCAACAACTCCTCATGTATTACCTCTGTAAACTTTCATATGATTGGGAATTTCACCGTTCCACCTCGAATTTCAAATGGCTGATACACGTTGTGTATACTAATTCAGTGTTATAAAAGGATTTTTTCTACAAACGTCAGTGAGAGTATAATTTTTGACGCATGCTGTCAGGGTCTAAAATGCTGAGACAATTTCAAGAAACGATCGTATGAAAACTCGTATTGTCGCTTTGATTTACTAGGCAATAATTCAAAAGCAGCTTTATTGGCAGCTTCTTCAATGTCCTGCGGTATAAATTATTTTTCTGGATCACTTCCCATCGAGGAACGAAGAAACGAGAAGGAATAATTCGTGATTTATTGACGTTAGTTGTCATGTCACGTTGAATCAACAAATTCTGTTTTTGATTACCTTGGCAACTCGTTTCATGAATAGATCAGATGAAATTGGATTCAAAACTGATAATTTCGAGGCTGTAATTCCATCAAATAATCAATGCAAAATAGTTATGCGCTAATTTGGACTTTTGATAGTTTTCGTAGAAAAAATGGTGTATGATAACCTGCTCAAAGTGATTTTATTTTGTTCGAAGGGGTGGAACACTCCGCCTTAAACTCCCCATCTCACAAAATTTAATATAACTTCTAGCACTTATATCATGAATAACTATTATTCCAACAAAATGATAAAAAATGGAAGATGTGTTATCGACGTGCGTTTCCTGGCTATGAATTCTTGACTCAATAGGAGAGTTGTTGTTTTTTCTTTGATAATCATTTCCTGACAAATCTTTAGAAATCATCTCATCGAGTCATCTACGTACTACACTATAGCTGAACAACTCGTTAAAAGTAGAAACATAATGGCACATTTCTTCATTTTTCGAAAGAAAGTTGAATAATCCAAATTTTTACCAAACTAAAAAGGTAACATTTCGATTATTCTATCGGAGTCATCTTCGGCATAATGTTCATTCTGTAACACCATGTTTATCAATGGAAAAAAATCATATTGAGTTTCACTGTGAATCTTTACCTTGGTAAATCTTACCGAGTAGCAACAAAATTTTGCAAAACTCACACTTTTATCAGATCAGATAAAGCATTGAGAGAATCCTTCTCCAATGAGTGATTTGGGTATTTGTTACCGATGACACATTTCATCTCAAATCATATAGAAGTTATATCATAAACAAGTGAAGTGGTTCGACACCTGTTTTCGAAAGATTTTCTTGCACCGTATATAAATTCCCGTTAATGTGAAAGTGAACTCATTTCAAATCTAATAAGAGAGGAATCATAACCCCATCAAAATGGTGCAAATCTCGGGCAAATACCAACACGTTGAAAATATAAAATTTGTGGAACTTATGAAAAAAGCAGGTCAGTACCTACATCTGGAGATTTCATAATTCAGTCTGTTCTGCCAGGGAATATTACTCATTATTACTAGACCGAAGACTGCAGAATTATTTTACTTGCACCACAATTTCCAGAAATACTTCGACTGGTATCCTTGGAGCAGAGTGCTCAAGGATATTTTATGAATACTGAAAATATTCATCAGGGTTCGTGAATTGTTCGATTCCAAAAAAGAAGGAAATTTTCCTGAATGAAGTATCTTCACAGCACTCTGTCTTTTTCAAAGAATTATTCCGGTTGAAACGAGAAAATACTTTAGTTATTTTATGCAGAAGTATAGAATAATATACAGTAAAAGTATCTTCATTTCCAGGATATCCAGAAGATAAAGCTGCAATTATCGACAATTGGAGAGAAGTTATGACCCTGACTTACGATGGTAAAACAGTTACATTGAAAATTGATGAAGTAGGAACTCCCGTTGAGAACACATTTGTTTTGGGACAAGAATCAGATGAAAAACACCCCTTGGGCCAAGTTTCAAAAGTAAGCATGCCATACAATTGATATACAGTGCCAAGATATCAGTATCGTAGTAGAGATTTGGATTATTTGAACGAAGTTGTTGGCATATATTGAAAAAGTAGCAAAAAAACTTCAGAAGACATTCGACACCAAATTCATTCATATATTTCATATCTTCATTTTTCGTTCGAAGTAACCACTTCCAGTCTTCGAAAAAGCTGATAATGAGTTGAAAATTAAGTAAGTGAATATTTCGAATATGTTTTACATTTACAAAAAAAAATTGATCATTCAGTCTTCGAATTAGGTATAAAAATATCGAATCGATTCAAACAATGGCTGGAGTGGAACGATTTGAGTTTTGCCGTCTTCACAATATCAAATGGTTTACTGAGTATACAAAGTAACGTGTAAGATGGCGCTACAAAATACTTTGAAATTAACATTCATTATACGAGTATGCAATGAATATTCAAATTTGAAGTTTGACAATATTTTCAAAATATATGCAGAAATGAAGAATTCATAAATATTGAATAAAGGTGCAGAACAAATTGAGAAAAGATTGTAAATAAATTATTTCAAAAAGGAATTTTCAACATATATGCAATGAATATTAGTAATTAATAGGATGATGTTCGAAAATATTTTCAAATCATATTCAGAGACGTACAATTGATAAACATTCAACAGAAAATCAAAACAAATCCAATACAGATTCAGAAAGTAATATTTATAATAGTATCAAAGTTGATCAAAAACATCCAAAATATCTTCCAACGATATTCAGGAATGAAACTCAGAAATATATTCAATGAAGATTTGATACTTCCATCAATAAGTCATTAATGAGTTTTTAGTGGATAGAAATTCGAAACATATATTTTATTGATGTTTCAAGATTTTCTTGCTGTTTGGAAATTCAATGATAAAGAGGAGCGACGAGATTGGAACTTTTGGTGTAGGAGTTGTGACGTTTCCAAGCTGTCAATTACCTTAATGCCACACTGATAATACTTGCAGTTGAACCACGTTTTCCTATCGAGGTTATCATCCTCAGAAGAAGATAATTGATACTGAGTCTGATGACATACAGAAGTGGAAATCAACTATCGCTCCATGCAAAATTCATGTACTGTGAGGCAACAGTTGACCAGGTTATATTTGAAGCATTTGGTCGCAACGGACTGTCAGTTATTCAACTGAATCACTGTGCCCCCCACACCCCTTTTTCTCAGCGATATGTGGATCATCGAGTAGTTCAATCCCAAAATTGATAATCCTTCACAAAAAAATCTATTATTTTGAGCTACCTTGCTTAAATTTGTATTGAAAGTCCCATGAACCGATATAATGTTTCCACATCTGTGTATCTTACAATCTAAGGTAGTGCAGGTAAAAACTGCCTGAAAATGTTTTTCTTGTCCCAACATTGAACTGAAAAGTAGGAGGGTGCTTTGATTCATACGATAGGGTAGAAATGACAGAGTGTGAAAATTGTATGAATTGTTGCAGCCCGCTTTTCAGTTTATTGTTTAGAAATTAATCTGGAGGTATATCTCGAGTGCGTCAAGTTTATTCGTTTGTGATGTGTGTACATCCATATTTTTCGAAATTTTGCTCAGAAATTGTCTTGAGGGAATGATAATTTGAGAAAATTCCGAGACCGCAAGTCAAGGTATTTTATCTCAAATTATTATAAACGAAAGCATTTGCTTGAAAACAAAATTCTGAAAATTATGGAAATGCACGCATTTTAGTAGATCGAGCTTGGTGTAGAAGGAATATACGTTGAGATTATTGACAGAAAAAATGTGTCCTAAAATTTTCTTCATCGGCGTGGTCCTAATTGAATTCCTTCCTGTGAGTCTACTATGACTAATGGCATAATAGACTCACAGGAAGGAGTTCAACTAAGATCACGCCGTTGAAGATGGCTGCCGCAGATGTAGCCGAAAGCTCCGGAACTAAAAATTCCAGGACACGGCCCTCAAGCCCAAAACACTTGCGATATATCAACACCGGCCATGAAAGCCTACCTTCTTTCATTTCTTCTCCTTGTTGGCAAAACACGTGCCTCGTGTAAGTACTATCAGTACTACAAAAATGATATATTCATGTGTAAAATGACGAGTTTCAATAACAAATGAAAAAAGGAATATCCTTGACAAAAAAATGTATTCAACAATCAGGAGAAACAAAGTTCAAGCCTAGTCTCCAGATGACATTTGTTCTCATATTCACACTTTCGCCAAAATATGAAAATAAACTTGCAATTCTTAGATATCACGCTTTCTCACAAAATTATCGGTAATTTTTATGCACTCGTGCAATTATAACCGATTATTTTTTTTCACTTGTCAAAATGTGACGTTTTTGGCATCTCAACCAAAAGTGGCGGGTTATTCTATGGTCATTCTAGCCAATCATTGAGTATTATACTGATAAAACTGCCTTTCGATAAAACGATCTTTACTTTTGAACTGTCAAAACTATACGGTTTACCGCGTTGATTCTATTGAACTGACTCATATTCATATAAATTATCATGAATGAAGAGTTACCTTATTATAAATAGTCATTCACTTTTCACTTTTTCAGCATAATAATAACATAACACATTTCAATGAACACTCGAACACGTAAATAACTCATAACCCCAACTTTATGACAGATATAGCGAATGACCGATTCAAATATTTAAGGTTCCTTAACTCAAATGAAGATGGCGTACAATTAGTTTTTATTGAATACAATTCATTTTTTGTTGTATGAGAAGAAACCGTTGTATGAAAATTTTGATACAACGACATTACGAATGATTTTATGTTCCTTCTGGCGCGATTTTCATTTAATGAGAAATTTTCGAATATCAACCTTGTACAATGAGAGGTGTGACGCCATCTCTTGGTGTCGTCGGCAAGCATTATCATATTCACTGCGTAAGCATCATATCTCTTCTGGATCATAGAGGGCATACATCGTTGTTTGACATTTCAAATTTGTAAAATTTTCATCTATTCTCCTTTTCTTCCTATGTAAATGAAATACTGATCAATTAAATTGTTCTTCCTTCTATTTGTTCAAAAAATGATCTCTCCAAATACAACTCGTTCTTCAGATTTAATAAGATAAATTTTCATTTTCGAAACACTCAAACTTTTTTATTTCGAGGCAAATAAAAAAGTTCTTGTGGAAAATGAAAATTCATCGATTAAATTTGGAGGACTCGTGGTATTACCTTTGATGATATTTGAACTAGTTTTTAAATCCATGAATTCTAACCAATCGAAATATTACCATGGTTTTGTGGAAATAAACATCGTAGGACCATGTGACTCATTTTCTTCAAGAACTTCCTTGAAAAAAGGTGGCTCAAGCTCCAGGCTATATGATATCAAAACATTTCTCACGTTGAATTAGTCGGTAGTTCATAAAGATCGATATTCAACAAAGGCCTGAACCATTGTCACTAACAACAGGTTCACATCAATCAGGAAAACTTTCTCAAGCAAACAGGGTGAACCCTTGAACAACCATCGTGAAGCGAAACAGGTATCAAGCTTTTGGAAATCCAATGATGATCGTACAGGAAACTGTAGGGTTTCGAACATCTCTGCTTCTTAGGAAGGAAAAACTAAGGTGCATTACTCGAGATAGGGTCTAGTAGAAAAAATTTTCAGTTCATTTATAATGCTGATCCATCCTCGATTTTTTACCGTTTGTGACTTTTCAGACGACTGTCACCAAAGAGGGAGACGACGGTTTGAAATTCATGTCGAAAGAACCGAGTGGAAAGGTGGTAACTAGACTATATAAGTTCACTGACTCCGGAGCTGAAGTGGTAAGATGAAATTAAGAGAATTTCAGAATAACGTGTTGATTTCCAATATTTTCCAGACCATGAATATTGAAGGTTTCGAGGCCAAGGGGATCTACAAGAGGATATGAAATATCTACGCATTATAATCTAAAGAAATGAACAACTTTCTATATTTCGTTTTTGAATAAATTTTGTAAAGGTGCTTTTACAGCTTCATTTGATTCAGATGGTTTCTGGTTGAAAGACATAAAAAGTATTACAAAGCTTTGGCAGAGAGAAAACAGTAACCGAATTCGCATCTGGTCTAGTAGTACGCAAATAACAAATAAAGATTATATGCAGAATGTTTTAGTCGAAATTCTTTGTGGTCACGCTCAGAGCTGGTAGCTTTCAAAATATCCAAATATCGATGGTTGTGTGAGCTTCTACCGATTAATAGTCCACTCAATTGTTTTGTGGGAAGCAAGAAAGGATTAGTTTAGTTGGAATGAGACACCGTATGTAATCCAATAACAATATAACTCATGAGTCAAGGTCACGAATCAGTTCGACTTCAAAATTAAAAATAGAGCAGCCAACTCAATTTCAATTCAATTCGAATCATATTTTTTGATTTGTACTGTTAGCCTTTCAGGGGGTTGCTTGAAAGTATGGAAATAAAAAATGTATATTAATCAACCCCTTTGGCTGGATTTTACTGCCTGAGATTCACTTCATGATTTAAATCTCAAAAAATGTTGGCTACAGAAATTTTGTGTTTCAAGTGCCCAGTTTGGAAACCGTAGAAACTAGACACTGGTAGTTCAGCGGCACAAATGGGTGGGTACGTTAATCTTAGGGAAAATACTAAGTTCGATTAGAATGAATATGTTTGATTACTATAAAAATGCCAAATTCACTTACAATAAACCCAATTTCAAAATAAATAATTACTGACCAAAATCACCTATTTGTATCAGTAAACACCTGAATATCACAAATTCAATAAAATGGAGCTAAATGTGACGATACAGATAACTATACCGCAGTGCACTTTGGTTTCCAATTTTACGGTTCTATATTTGGTTCTAATTTTGAATGGTGATACGGTATTGAGGTAGATTTGCCTAAAGGTGACTATTATACTATTAGCTTGATGTGAATACTTATATTAGTTGACTTGAAATTGAACTCTTGGTGGTATTCTTCAATTTATGTGGTTACAAGGAACGGACTCACCGGAAATGATGAAATAATCTCTCAGCTATACGGTGTGGTCAGGTTTATATACAGGAAAGCATATGATCTCAGCTAAACGGGCTCCCCAGGTTTATATACAGGAAAGTATATGATCTCAGCCAAATGGGCTCTTCAGGTTTATATACATGGCAACGGTGGTGTCTTCAACGGTATCAGTTCTACTGATGCCTCAGCAGTCACGAAGCATCCGGAAGGACTAACTTAGCCTCTGACGACAGAGACTGCAGGAACTATAAAGCTTCAGTATTCAAAAGCAGCCACGGAAAAAACTCCAGGTGGTCACAACTAAACCTCTGACTACGAACCCTGTATTGGTGTGCGGATTCCCTATGAGAAGTGGAGAAGGTGCCAGCCTCGTGCTTTTCAGCCTCTTTCGATCCCCCAGTAGAGGCAGGATACCAATCCAAAATTATGAGAACTTGTCTCTCAATCCCAACAATAGTGAGAAATGAAATCTCAAACAAACTATGTACGGTGAGAAAAAATATTCGTCCGAAAAAAAGGTCTTATTCCGCAGTATTCCCGAAATCTTACCGGAAGATCACTATTTTTTGCATACTCCTCCACACAGTAAAAATCACAAATCACCAAATACATGGCGGGAGCCATTCGAACACAAGTCAGTATACAATATGTAAACATCCCAAAATGATGCAAATATTTCCGGAACAGCAACCGTTAGGAATGTTATACAATATTGATGGATTTCTAACTACATTTCAAGTCCAAACAATTAATGACAGGTCTAAATAGTTTTGATTTGAAACTTCAATTCTTGAATTTTGACATGTGCAGATTGAAATGTCGGAAGTAACCCTGACATGACTTGAAAACGGCAGAACCTAACGAAAAGAAGGATTCTAGACTGTCACCGTTTTCACGCCAAGATGACACTCTTTAGCGACCTTGACAATGACGTACGAACAAAGGCCCAAAAATAGAGAAGAATAAGAAACATTCATCTGTCAGTGATTTTCGATATAGTTTTGACAATTATATTTTCTTTCAACATCATTGATCGAAAATGTAAACAATACTTACAGGAGATAATGCTACGGGATCTCGAAAAACTGAAGTACCAAACCAAATATCAGGAAACCAAAACGGGGAAATATAGTAAATCACGGTATGACTTGCAATCTATTTTGACTCATGAGAATCATAATACTAATTTTATTCACGGCAACGGAATGAAACACAAAATCGAAGAGAATGAACGAGACGAAACCAAATGAATTTATAACATAAAACATCAATGAGAAATGCCCAAATGAAACAAATCGAAGCAAGTACTATCCAAAAGTGTATTTTTCTGCAATATTTTCGTGACGTCGAAAACGAAGTGTAACAGTACCCGAATGGACTAATAACATATTATTATTTCTACTGGTTCATCGACTAAAGATGCAAGGATTTTTTTCAATACTTCTGCAATATCCTTTCACGTTCGATATGTCGAGATTTATGAATTCTAAACAGCATTTCTGATGAGAAAGTGAAGGACTGTATGAAATTGTTCGAACTATCCAAAGTGAATTCGGATTATTCAAGAAAACATATCTTCTGATTGTATTCTCCGTCGGTATTAGGAAGGGATGAGAATGACGACTCTGAAATTCTTAAAGAATACTTATAATAGACTACTTAACATCTCTACGTTACAGCACATTATATCTATATCGGAAACTGCAAACATCTGTTTTTCGAAAGCTTTCATGTCCTCACAGAAAATGGGTTTTCATCATTTGAAAGTAATAGTAGCCAGTTCTGATCAATGAGATATAACAAGCTCTACACAATGGATATCGATACTGAATGAAACAAAAATAGTTTTTTGTGTATATCAACATACATTTACGATAATAATACGGTCTTGTTATTACAGGTAATAATGTTTCGATGAGACTGTATCTCTTTGAGTTCAGTTCATAGCGATCGTTGATTGATGCTACAGAAGGTAGAAGACGTTGAATTTTGAATACAGGAACGGATATGGATACCGCAACGTCAGTCAAGGTAATAAGTAGTTTGGAGCGATCAAACGATTACTACCAATCATGCAAGTTCCAAATGAAACAACACTCTCTGATTCACGCAAATTCCAAAAAACGACGGCCTTCAAACCCGACTAAAAGTAATGATACTAAAAGTAGTGATACTCTCACGCAAATTATTCTCTACAAACGAAAAAAATCCATATAATTCGAACCTGAAAAAGCTATTCCAAATCCGAAGTCGAAACGTTCTTCCCTCAGAACTGATGGCCTCCGAAAAGTCGGAAAAAGGAATATCTTGTATTTTTTTCAAATCAAGAAATTGATTGGACCACAGGGTGGGAGTTCCAATGGACGATATCATTGCAGATTTACGGTCTTCTTTTGTCATAATGTTCTCATACAGTTCTTTTCTTTGATGTCCCCCTTTTAGTTTTTGAACGGGTCAACTCAAAAAATTTAAAACTTGCGATAATTGAATTGATATAAATACTATACTTTGGAGTAGACTTGACACATGAAAATTTCAATATGGCGACTGGGTGCCATCTGGAAAAAAATAAATGGAAAGGAGTGTCTTGTGATATATCATTTTGAGGCTTCTAAGGAACACTTCACAACCTTAGATTATGAAGTCAATATCTTCACCTACAACAAATTAGCGGAACATTCAATAAGTACCTGAATACAAAAACATTAATATCGATATGCCTAAACATATTCGCTCTTCTTTGCCATATGTCAATCCCAACAACCCGATAAGGTTCAATAAGTTATTTTTATTTCATAAAAAAGACAAAAATATTTAGTACAACGAGCATTATTGTTCAATACAAATATTCTCATTTATTTTCCGATTTTATAAGAAGATACTTACCACATAAACCATTTCCAAAATGGCCAAATGAACAAAAGTTAACAGAGGAACTGTATGAGTATGCCGTTCATCCTTTAATCACCGAAATCGTCGAGGTGAATCCTTACGAATTCGATAACGATATTGAAGTGTTTGAGTTAATATGATTTGCTTTGGAATCTGTTTCCATAGTATGTAGAGACAATAATAAACAAACATGATATATGTCAATGGAAATGTAAAGTTCTAAAAAATTAATATTTAAAAAGTAATAAGATCATTCCTGATATCTACGAATATAATATTGGCGACGAGGATTGCAAACGAATCATAATAAAATGGCAGAAGGCTCGAGTTCGCTCATTGGAGTACAGCACGTTTTTGATGGGAATGTGAACAACTGGCATGTTCATAAGAGAAGATTAGAACAGTTTTTCATTGCGAATTCGATAACCAGCGATGAGGTGAAAAGGGCCGTATTGTTGAATGGCCTCGCGGAAGAAACTTACAAGTTGTTGGAAGATTTGCTGTTCCCTAACAAGGCGGAATCGACAGATTTCAATAAAATAGTTTCAGAATTAGATAACTATTTCACCCACGACAAGATGGTTATGGTAGAGAGACATACTTTCTATTCGTCTAAGAAATATAGTAGTGAGTCATATTCAGAGTATTTGGTTCGATTGAAAGGGCTGGCGGTAAACTGTCAATTCGGACAGTTCCTCAAAACTGTACTGAGAGATAAATTCGTTACTGGCTTAGAAAATGGACCAGTTTTGGATAAACTACTGCAGCAGAATGAAGACACATTAACAGCGGAAAAAGCGTTACAATTAGCAATGCAGACAGATTCAGTTTTGAATGGATTCGGTTTGAACGATACGATGAATCCACGAATCAAGAAGGAATATGCAGATGTTTATAAACTGAGTCATAATAGTAAACGTTGGGAGACAAATCCTAGGAAGAAATACGACGAGAGAAACCGTTCAAGTCAAGTGGAAACAGCAAACGGTCGTATGGGATGCAGCAAATGCGGCAGAAAAACACATAAAGAAAATGATTGCTTTTTTAGGGATTATATATGTCATACTTGTGGTAACAACGGTCACTTGCAAAAAATGTGTAAGTCAAGATATAATGTTAATTTTTTAAAAAAGTTTCAGGATATCACTGTCAGTACTAATGGTTGTCATGATGACAACGTGAAAACCAATACTGAGGAAGAGAATGGAAATGATATACAGAGTTTAGGATTATTTCATGTCAGTTCCTGTAATATCGATCCGATCACAATTCAGATTGAACTAGAAGGTAAAGTTTTTTGCATTGAAGTAGATAGTGGAGCTGCCACAAGTGTGATTTCCGAAGTGAATTATCAAAAATTTTTCTCAGATAAAAAATTACAACTTTCCCAACTGAATCTTATTAGTTACGTAGGGGATACAATCGAGTCTCTTGGAAAAATTCTCCTTGAGGCAAAGTATAATTGCAAATGTAACATTATTGAATTTTATGTTATAAAAACTGGTGGACCAACTTTATTGGGCAGAAATTTTTTGAAAACATTCAATATGGGATTATGTGAATTGAATTTTTTTGATAATTATGTAAATCGATTGAAATCGGAATTTTCTAGTGTATTTAGTAATAGTCTGGGTACTTTCAACAAGTTTCACGTGAAGTTGAAAGTTAAACACGAAGCAAAACCTAAATTTTGTAAACATAGGAATATACCATTTTCAATAAAAGAGAAAGTTGAAAATGAGTTGAATAGGCTTGTGGAATTGGGTGTTTCAGTGAGTGTCGAAAATTCAAATTGAGCCTCTCCAATAATACCAATTTTGAAGGAGGATAAGTCAATTACAATTTGTGGGGATTATAAAATCACTATTAATCCTGTAATAGAGGGTGACAAATATACTTTGCCTAGAATAGAAGAAATGATTCACAAATTAAAAGGGGGAGAAAAATATTCAAAACTGGATTTGAAAAATGCTTATCAACAACTCATATAAGATGAGGATTCTAGAGAATTCACAACAATATCCACACATAAAGGGTTATTTATGTATAGAAAACTTCCATTCGGCATTAGTGTTGCTTGCTCTATTTTTCAGAGAACGATGGAAACTCTATTATGTAAAATTGATGGAGTAGTTGTTTTTCTGGACGATATTCTAGTGACTGGGCGAAATGATGAGGAACATTTGGCACGTTCAAGGGCAGTTTTGGAAGTTTTGAAGGATAGTGGTTTAACAATAAAATTGGAAAAGTGTTCTTTTTTTGAAAATTCAGTAGAATATTTGGAATACAAAATTTCTAAAGAAGGGTTACATAAATGTGATGACAAGATCCAAGCACTAAAAAATACTCCAATTCCAAAAAATATTATTCAGTTGAAATCATTTTTGAGAAGTATAAATTATTATCACCGTTTGGTACCTAATATGTCTCACATCTTACATCCTTTATTCGAATTAACAAAAAGTAATGCTGAATGGAAGTGGTCGCAAGAATGTGATGAAGCTTATAAAAAAATAAAAGAAGTTATGTGCTCACCACAAGTTTTAGCTCATTATAATCCAGATTATCAGTTGATACTCACTGTAGATGCAAGTAATTATGCATTGGGAGCAATTTTATCGCAGAGAGATTATGAAAATGTCGAAAAGCCTATTGCATACAGTTCAAGAATTTTATCTGTCATTGAAAAAAATTACTCACAAATTGATAAAGAAGCACTGGCTATAATTTTTGGAATAAAAAAATTCAATCAGTATTTGATGGGTAGGAAGTTCATTTTAAGAACAGATAATGAGCCATTAGTGTCAATATTTGGTTCAAAAACTGTAATTTCTATAATGTCAGCAAATCGTCTTCAGAGATATGCATATATATTATCATGTTATGATTACACGATTGAATATATTAAATCTTCTGAAAACACTGCAGATTTTCTTTCGAGACTACCTATTAATTTTGTTGAGAAGGATGAAAAAAAATATAGTTATATGAACTTTTTTGAAGATAACTCTGATTTGCCACTGAATATAGAAGACCTCAGACGAAATATATTGAATGATCCAATTTTGAAAGCAGTCTATGAATTCGTACAAGTGGGATGGCCGAATAAAATTTCTAAAACGGAATTTTCACCTTACTATAACAAAAGAAATGAGATCAATATTGAAAGTGGTATTTTGCTATTGGGGTATCGTGTGATAATTCCAACAAGTATGCGCGAATTTGTTTTGAGAGAATTGGATAAATCTCATTTAGGTATAGTGAAAATGAAGGCTTTTGCTCGATCCTATGTCTGGTGGCCTTCTCTGAACTCGGATATAAAATTTTTATGTAAAAATTGGAATAATTGCAATCAAGTTAGGCCGAACCCACCAAAAACATTTTTGAACCCCTGGCCGATTGCAAATGGTCCATGGGAACGTATACATATTGATTTTTTGGGTCCTTTTCACGGGAAAATGTTATTCATCATAATCGATAGTTTTTCTAAATGGCCAGAAGTATTTCCAATGTCATCAACCAATTCCACAGCTTGTATTGAAAAATTGAGAGAAATTTTTGCTAGGTTTGGACTACCCAAAACGTTAGTTTCGGATAATGCAAAGAATTTTACCTCGTTACAGTTCAAAGAATTTTTATGTTTGAACGGTATTCAATTTATCAATACTCCACCTTTTCTTCCACAGTCCAATGGAGCTGCAGAAAATGCAGTAAAAACCGTGAAATTGTATTTAAACACAGTATTCGGTACGTTGAAACAATGCGATTTCATGAAATCGATAAGCTCATTTCTAATTAATTACAGAAATACCATGCACTGCTCTTTTAGAAAGTCTCCCGCTCAAATTATGTTTGGTCGTTCTTTAAGAATGAGGTTAGATTTAATGAAACCTGATAGTATTATTATCAAAGATAATGAGCACTCAATTGAAGCAAAATATAATTTGGAAATGAATCAAAAGAGACAAAACTTTAGTTACAAGGGGAGAAGAGATGTAGTGTTTCTGGTAGGTCAATCAGTTAGGGCTAGAGATTATAGATCTTTACATCCTGGATGGGCAATTGGAAGGGTTGTGGATGAAATAGGAAAAGATGTTTACAAAGTGAAATTGTATGACAGTGGTGTCATATGGATTCGACACGCGAATCAATCATTATCCTATGATCTTGATATCACAAGTATGACGGAGGATGATTCTAGGACACAACCAGAAATTATCATGCAATTACCAGAGATCCATTCGAATTATGAAACATCAGTTGAAAACAATTGCATTACGAATTCTGGAAGACCTGTTCGTATAAGGAGAGTTCCTGATAGATTACAATTATAATTTCTTAGTTGATTCTGGGAGAGATGTAGTGTTTGAGTTGATATGATTTGCTTTGGAATCTGTTTCCATAGTATGTAGATACAATAATAAACAAACATGATATATGTCAATGGAAATGTGAAGTTCTAAAAAATAAATATTAAAAAAGTAATAAGATCATTCCTGATATCTACGAACATAATAGATATAATTATCTCAAGAAAATGGAGAACCACCACTCAATTACTCCAGACAAGTAAGAAACTATTTGGACAATTATTTCCATGGTCGTTGGATTGGCCATCGATGTCATACGGAATAGCCAGCCCGCTTGCCAGATTTGACACCTCCAGACTTTTTTTATGTGACTATTTGAAGCAAAAGAAGGTGTACGAAAGTGAACCTGCTCCAATATTGAATATACGGCCGAGAATATTAAATATTTGTAGAAATATATCTTCGTTTCTGTTTTCGAAAATTCTCGACGTGAAATATCGGATAGGCTCTTGATATGTCAAGACGTTCAGGGCAACTATTTCGAGCATCTTCTGAACTGAACTCAGCTTATTTCTCCAAAGTATGCAGTTAATCGTCGATGTCTTCAGGCAATTATTGAATATTCCGCCATTTTGTAGAAGGTGAATATTGAAAATGATGTACCACAAGGCCCCTTTCAATAAATTTTTCCTCCCATCTTGAAATTTCCATCTGCCTTTGTCACTCCTAGTATTTCTGCATCAATTCCATCATCACAAGTTTAGATTTTTTGAGTTAACCCGTTCAAAAAATAAAAGGGGGGAGACTCAAAGAGAAGCACTGTTTATTGCTTGGAAGAATGGAAATTTGGTACACATATAAATGAAATTTCTATTCATATCATCAGATCAATTGAAATGTTCAGAACATCTTATGTATTTGAATATATCGTTATGAAATGAAACAAATTCGAGAGGGACTTCATAGCCTTGAGAATTGTAAACGAATGACAATTTCAAGGTTTCGAATGGCATAAACAATAATTGAAATCATAATGTCCCAGAACATCAGATCCGCTCGAAAAACAGTGCAATCCTCATGGCTCGTCATACATATTGTTGATGAAAAACAACGCAAAAACTTTTTAATTTTCAGAACGGATTTTCATTCTGCTTCACAAAAATCGTCGTTCAACTGCTTTACATATAAAATACGACGTGTTTGAAAATTCGCACAATGAACCTACATTTTTCCCTGCTGTATTCAGACGACGAAGTAGTCTTCAATACATCCGTTTAGACACTGAATGGAAAGCAGCTCGGCAACAGGACAGAATAAATATACTGCCATCATTTTCGGGGTGCTTTTCAACAATTTTAGCTAATGGTCAATAATTGTTTCTTGGCAGCTTATCATCCTTGACACCATTTGGACATTTTAGTTAGTGTTGGTGAATATTCAGTATCACTACTTTTATTCGGGTTTGAAGGCCGTCGTTTTTTGGAATTTCTTTCTTTTGGAAGAAATTCCAAAAAAAAAACGACGGCCTTCAAACCCGAATAAAAGTAGTGATACTGAAAACCTCGGCCGCGAAAGCCTCAACTATTTTGGTGAATATTTTCTTATCCAACGGTTTCAGATATATTCTGCAAGTTGTTGTGAAAATTGACAATGTTTTTTCAGGTTGAAATTCATTTCATTATCGTAGGAGGTCATAGGTGGCTTTGCTTTACTAGATATCCCTATTAGGAAAGATTTGGTGTAAGACTTTCAACATCATCCTCATCCGAAGAGACTTAGTGAGAGGTCTACGGTTCACGGTGTGTTCCATCAGTAGGCTAGATATATCAGAAGGACTTCTTGTCTGGGTGATTCCTCCTTTAAAATTTTCTCTGATCCATCCTTGACCAATCGTACCGTGCGCTGCCAAACTCCTCCCATGCGTGGCTACCGGGTGAATGATTTTTAAGTCAATTTCTTGGCAAACAATCTTCCTCTTGGTCAAGTTTTCGTCTGATTCTCTGATGACTTCTTTCAACTCTTCATTTGCTGGGGTGAGGTTCGAAGCGTTGTCACTCCATATTGCTTGAGTGTGTCTTCTTCTAGCAATGAATCTTCCGATTGCTAAGATCGCTGAACCTGTGTTAAGATTATCTCATATCTTTTTCTTTTCTGCGTCCTATTGAAACTTCCATAGTTCCAAAAAAATCCATTCCTTTTTATGTGAATGCTCCAGGTGGTCTCTATAGTTGTTGTTCAGGAATTTGTCCTATTACAGGAACTTGAGGTCTTCTCCTTCTCATTTCACGAAAATAACAACATTTCATTGTTTTCGTTACCAGCTTTCTTGCATGTATAATCCAAAATATTTGCCTTATTTCATTCAAAGTCAACTGTAGACCTGAAGGATTATTCTTTGAATGGTGAAATTTGAACAATCAATTTGGTAAATGCATGTTTGTTATCCAGAATAATTGGTCTTTTTATATGGGGACAAATGAAAAAGTGTGCTGTCATTTTGTACCGGCTTGTTTTTCATTAGAGTTTTTATGGAAAACAACCCTTTTGTACTTTCCTGCTCCAAATACTTTTTGCTCTCTTCAATTATTCAATGTCAATTTCTACTTTTGTAAGTTTTTACAAAGTTGCTCGATGTTATCGTAATGTCAGGTAGGTACTCTATTCTCTCCGAAACTGTTAATGTTAATGAAGTAAATTCATCTGTTTTCCGAGTAGTGCAAACGCTGCGAAACATTCCGTTTGCAAAAATTGATGACCCCATTCTGATTGATGATTCGAGTTGAGAAATACTTGATGAATTATGTTGTGGAGGTTGCCTGACGGAATTATGGTCCATTGTTCATTCCGGCCCTATAATGGGAGTTTTGGATTCCACCGCTTTATCTGTGAAAAAAAATTGTTCTTGACCATTGACAGATTGTTTGGGTAAGGTATGGAAAGGAAGGGCTTGATCATGATACAATACAAATGAAAATACAATTGATCAGAAGTGCAAATAATTCTGGAAAGATTCAAGATGAACCAGATATTAGCTTGAAACGCAGTTCATATGCTGTAGATTTTTGTTTGGAAAATGAATAAGTGCAAACTTTTCTCAATGTGATTAAAATGCATCGGAGTTTTGAAGTTATTTGCAAAAACAGAGAGTGCATCCTGAATGAATTCTTCGGATGCAGCCCTTATACATTGCTTCTTAGTCGCTAATCGGCTTGTCATGCGGCAACATTCTTCACGTTGATTGTAAATTTAAATCATAATCACAATTTCAACCATGACTCAGTTATCATTATAGTATTCAAAAGTTTCACTACGAGCACTCATATCTAGCATTAAATTCGAAAATTTCAACAAGAAGTTTACAATAGTATCCGAATATTAATTTTTTTCCGATCAGAGTTAAATGATCTTCATCAGCGATTGTACCTCAAAGCTCCTGTAGACATATATTTGATAGTTCGACGTTACTCTGTGATAAGATCACATGATCAACAAATTGTATCAACTGTATGCTCCTCAGAGCTCCATATACCAGTTTATGTGCTCGTATGCCCCAGTTGTATTGTGTACCTTCAGGGATTGAGGGAGAGTATTTTCTCTGTAAATATTATTTTCAATAAGTATCTTATCAAGCCCACAACACTCAATAAACTGTTCTCAACAACGTAAAAAGAAATATGTAAATGAAATGAACCAACTCGCAATACCATTGAAATAAATTCGTCACTACTAAACTGAATTTGTTCAGCCATAAGGTATATGGCAATGTCTATGGCACGCCGTTTTACTTTTTATTCGACATGACCGTAAACTCCAATTTAAATGTCACTTCTATTTTATGCCACTTCACTTAATATAAATGAAATAGATATTATTATCGTTGGCGGTAATTTCATTGCTAATAGCAATGTGAACTCTTATTTTCATGTCACATGAGCCTTTCGATCTAATTCAAATTTCAATTGTATACTTTTCTTCCTATGGGATATTGTTTTTTTGTACATGATATGTTGGTGTCTGATTTTATAACATCACATCTCCTATCATCGACAAAACCAATGGCACACAATATTTCCATTATTCCATTTCACATGCATTGTTATCATCTCATACTATTGCAATATAATAAGTCTTCATGTGCAATAAATATACATGTGATAAGAGAACTCGTTTAATGTCACATCTACTAATATGACTTGGAAATTCAAGTGCTGCTATTTGAATCCTTCTTGAATTTAATTGTGACTTTGATGTGCATGACAGTAGAGTGCACGAGATATTCCATTGACAAAAAAATGAAACAACATTTATATTAGATTTCGATACCTGCGATATCATGTTATAAAGCCGAATAGAAAAGAAACGGCATTCAACTCATTTTTTGCGAAGTCATCATTATTTGTATATTACAACCGCAGGCCTCCAAGTGCCATTCAAATGCAACTTGAATTTTATTGTCACATTGATGTAGGCGACATCGAAGTGTAATGGAAACGCAAGTAACAAAAAAATGGAATATCATTTAAATTCGACTTCAATACCTACGACATCAACGTGGATCATACAATCATGTTGAATAGAAAAGGTATTCAAATTGCTATTACCAATGGAAATGCACAAGACACCATAAGTCCAAGTCGAATAAAAATGCATTCTCCATTTAAGTCGAAGACACCATAAGTCCAAGTCACATAAAAATGCATGTCCCATTTAAATTGGCATCCCAAAGGCGTGCGTAACATTTTACGTTGGGGTTTAAAAATAAATGGATGGAGTAATTAATTCTTCTTCTTCGTCATGTATTGGCCTTAGCTGCTAAGATTATCCGGCCAATGGGCAGAGTAATGAATTAAATTTGTTTATCTAACACATGACAGTTATGACTGTCATTATTATTGTCATTTTAGACAAGTAAACTATCAAACAACACATGTTCGCTCATGTTACGCTAGGGATGGCGCTGATATGATATCATTGTCAACTGTCAAAATGGACTTGGGGGTGACAAGTCATAAATAGTCGGAATTCTTCTAAAGTTATCCCGCGTTCTGTTCTTCATTTGTGATCGGTTTCATTTTATTGTTTGAATACTTTATAAATTTGGGGTCGCATCACTTTCGCAGTTGGCAACCATGGGGTCGCATCACTTAATAAGGTCAATTGATGCCACAGTTTCCTGAACAATCTCAACTTCAAACAAACTCATAGTCCCACACACAATAGACGATTCAAATTTCCGTTATAAACCACTTATCACTTGATTTAATGTGTGATGTATAGTATTGACATTGACACCAGTGTTGTCAACCCCCTCATAGAGCAAAACTGCAGATATGCTTGAAACAAACTGTAGAAAACTGTAAATATTAAATCAAAAAGGGGTTGATCTACATCTTTACCTTTTTATTATTTTGTAATATCTAACGATAGTATTAAATAGAATACATTATAGGAAAGTATTTAAAAACAATGAAAACCGTATAATTATCAAAATTTTCATCAAATTAAATGTCAAAAGTCTCAAAGATTAGCTCACATTAGTATTATTCAAAAACTAGCGAGCCCTCCACTAAACTTTTCGTCGTTGATTCAAAATTGACAAACAGACAATGAACAATTTATTAAGTATAATTGCATTTTACCTCTAGGTAGTGCAATCATCTTTCTCTTCATGGGCGAAATGCATGTGTTTGTGTTTGTATACAATGGACAAACAGCATATTCCTCCGAATATTCTGAATTGGTCTCATGATTGTTGGGGCTATTTGAAATTTGTTCAAGACCCTCCATGGACGTAGATGGTTCACTTGTATTCAAAGTAGAGAATTTTTCATAATTTTTTCAGGCGGTTAATTCGGCATCACTTACATTATGATTACCTGAAATGAAATTGATAAATAAATCAAGTAATATTATCTCTTGTCTTTGAATTCTCACCAGAAAGATATAATGACGGAATTGGTGTTTTTTTGCTCATATGCACCGCTCCTATTTAATGATGGTTTAAGTAAACTAGGTTTTGTTGCTATGGATTTGCCAGTCAGATGCCTTGTTTCTTAGTGATGGAGCCAAGCTTAGTTAAACCTCCATCCAGTAGAAGCGGTGCATACTGGCGTTTAAGAGCTCTTCTTCCATCAACTTTGTCCTCATTTCTAAAATGTTTCCCACAAACACGAACCCTGTCGTATGTTTCATCATATGGCATATTATTCAAACTAGAAGACTGAATTTTTGCTATCCATGCCGCAAATATTTCCGGATTATCCTTGGGAAATCGATGTTTTTTATATTGACTGCAGCTCGTCACACATCATTTATTTCTCATGATTGAGGTTCAGAAAAATCATAATTCAAATTTATAAAGTATTCAAACAATAAAATGAAACCGATCACAAATGAAGAACAGAACGCAGGATAACTTTAGAAGAATTCCGACTATTCATGACTTGTCATCCCCAAGTCCTTTTTGACAGTTGACAATGATATCATATCAGCGCCATTCCTAGCGTAACATGAGCGGACATGTGTTATTTGATAGTTTAATTGTCTAAAATGACAATAATAATGACAGTCATAACTGTCATGTGTTAGATAAACAAATTTAATTCATTACTCTGCCCATTGGCCGGATAGTCTTGGCAGCTAAGGCAAATACATGAAGAAGAAGAAGAATTAATTACTCCATCCATTTATTTTTGAACCCCAACGTAAAATGTTACGCACGCCTTTGAGATGCCAATTTAAATGGGACATGCATTTTTATGTGACTTGGACTTATGGTGTCTTCGACTTAAATGGAACATGCATTTTTATTCGACTTGGACTCATGGTGTCTTGTGCATTTCCATTGGTAATAGCAATTTGAATACCTTTTCTATTCAACATGATTGTATGGTCCACGTTGATGTCGTAGGTATTGAAGTCGAATTTAAATGATATTCCATTTTTTTGTTACTTGCTTTTCCATTACATTTCGAAGTCGCCTACATCAATGTGACAATAAAATGCAAGTTGCATTTGAATGGCACTTGGAGGCCTGCGGTTGTAATATACAGTTAATGATGACTTCGCAAAAAATGAGTTGAATGCCGTTTCTTTTCTATTCGGCTTTATAACATGATATCGCAGGTATCGAAATCTGATATAAATGTTGTTTAATTTTTTTGTCAATGGAATATCTCGTACACTCAACTATCATGCACATCAAAGTCACAATTGAATTGAAGTGGAATTTAAATGATACTAGAATTTTTACAACATATGAGGGGATATGACCTTACATGAGTTTTCTTGACACTTTCATTTTTATTGCACATCAAGGATTATTGGTGATGGTATGCAACGAAATTCATGCACAGTTATAATGCATGTAGAATAGAAATGGAAAGAGATTATGATATTTTTTGAGGCATATTACCCTCAAGTGCCATGTTTGAACATTGCATAAAAATGTAATATAATAAGAGGAAAACCGGCGCCTTCAATATTCATTCGATCTAGCTATCTAAGAGCCATTTTAATTTGTTTTCATTAAAATGGCTCTTAAGATAATTTCGGTGAGTCTCGTTTTTCTTGTAATTTCCAATAAAAACGTTTTTTCCATTCTGAATTGAAGGATCTGTCATGTATTCTGCCAATTGCTGCGAATGACATAATTTCATTTATTTTGGATATTTTACATAACATCATAAGATACCATAACACTACATGAGCTATCGAAAACATTCCAAACTTTTTTGGTGCACAAACAAAATCAATTCCAATTGTTATTTATAATTGAAATACCGGTTGACATAATAAAAATGAATTTTTGATAATTGAATAGAAATAAATTCCCTTGCAAATTGATAGACCGAATGTTTAAGTTTTGCTATTTCCAATAGGAAAATACATTTGAATTGCTATTAGCAATGAAATTACCGCAAACGATAATAATATCTATTCCATTTATATTAAGTGAAGTGGCATAAAATAGAAGTGACATTTAAATTGGAGTTTACGGTCATGTCGAATAAAAAGTAAAACGGCGTGCCATAAATGTCACAGGAAAGAATAGCTACCCCATGATTCAAATATAAGCATCAATCAACATAATTTTTCACGGGAGTGTATACCACGTTTTTTGAAGTGGATAGATGTGAAATGACCGGACTGAATCCAATTGTAGTTACAGTTTTGTCTCGTTGGAGAGAATTTGTTGAAGTGGAGTTCTGGTATGCTGTCGGTGGTTCTTCTGAGGAAATTGTTGGTAGATTTGTCGTACTCCAAACGGCTTAACACCCACAACCAATTTTTGTGTTGAGCATTACTCAGCTGGTGGTTCAGTAAGCTGCTGCTATCCAAACAATTAGGAATGTGGACCTTTTTTGTTTCGAAATGACAATGATATATCTCTTGGCAGGTTAACATTTTTGAATCGCCTTTTCGCACGTTTCACTTGATTTCGGTTTAGCAGTATGTGATGTATTCTTTTCCATCAGACTGTTGTTAATGAGCTACAATGGTTGTGCGTATGATCTCAGCCATTTTATGTTTCCTTGTTGAATTCATTGTTGTTCACAGCTGCATGAAAATACAAGTTTTTGTCGCTTACGATATTATTAGGTATGAGTACTTTTTGATTGACACGTGAAATTGAATCATAATATCAGCGTCTATTGCCTCCTGCGCTTTGTAACTGATACAGTATCTGACATTGTTAGAATATGTTTCGATATAGTTAGGTGATGAATCGCTTTGGATAGTGGTATATGTTCAGACAGCTGTCATTTTGTTGGTTACACTGAAATATATATCACAAAACACCGCTTAAGCTCTATGGAGCATATGGTATGACAATGTTAATAGTGAGTGCTGAATAAGGCTCGAATTTCGGCGTGAATGTGCATCCCTTCGAGGCATCTTTTACGAGAATTTCATCACAAAACTTGCCCTATGGTATGAGTTCAGTAGTTGATAGTTCCTCCCGTAATTCTTTAGCACAAAAACGATTTTGCTACAGTCTGGCCGACGTACACTATAAAAAAACCAACAAGATCGCTTCCTCTCGGTTGGATATGAGAATGAAATCTTGTCACCAAATTCATCGATCAGCATCGTTTTGAAATCACGATTAGAGATAACCACATCCCTTACATCGGCGAGTACAGTTATGCGTTGAGCTAAGTATGTATTCAAAAGCGCAGATCTTGGTAATGGAACGTAATTTCTTCACACGATCTGTGATAACGGAAGTTTTGGTCGAGCAAATTTTCCAGTATTTCGTATATAAAAATTTTTGTGAAAATTTCATCGTGTTTTCGACGGAAAGCATTGAAAATCAGCGTAGCTGCTGAAATTTCAGTAAAAAGAAAAGTTTTTTATTTTGTTTCTCGTCGTATGACCACAAATGGAACAACATGAGTCACTGGACAATCAGCTGCTTCCTTCTGATTTGCGGGTCCTTTCAGCTGATAGGCCAGACATGCCCTGTGTTGATGGCGGAGCACTTTCTTTCAGAGCTCTATGCAATTATATTAAATCAGAATGATGATTTTTTTTCTCTGATATAGCTGCGATGCAACTTCTATACCACGAGAAGTGTTGTTCATCAACATTCGGATCGAACAACTTCTCAAACTTGGCTGAAATTCTGCCTTTGCGTCGACTTGCTGCATTCAATAATAATAATAATAATAATAGATTTCAAATCATTTCGAATGACTTTTTCTGGTTCATTCACCAGTTCACCCGATAAATCACAAAAAACATGATTTTTCGTTCTTTTTTCTTTCCAAAAAACTCTAAAAAGTTAGAAATACCTGCAATCTACGGGTGAATTAACGTTGCAAAAAACAAATGAGTGGCATTCAGCATATGATGATGTACATTATATATCTTGTGGAAAAATAAATATTATTATTATTATTATTATTATTATTACTGCTCAACAATTGCTAAGCATCACCAGTACCTAGTTTCTAAAAGTTTACAAACTTTAAGAAACGACCAACCTGGGCAGACACCACAACAAATTTTATTGATTTGTGTGTAAAACTGATAACGTAATCTATCATCAACATTCTTTGGAATTTATTTTTTCACAAAAAACTTACACATAAAATTAGTTCCATCCCAAGCAATTGTTGACCAGTGTAATTCAAAAAGGGGAGAAAGTTGTTGCAGTTTTTGTACCAAATTTGATGCCCTGATAAGGAATATTTTGTTTGGCTCAGTTTTAAAATTGTGGTTGTTCTGGGAAAAATTGAAATATGTTCAGTTTATTAATGGTGTACCTTCAAAGTGTTCTTTTCAATTTGCTGAACAGAAATTCTCAGCAATTGTTGAGCATTGTACATCATCATATGCTGAATGGAACTTATTTGTTTTTTGCAACGATAAATCACCCGTAGATTGCACTAAGTAGGTATTTTTAAATTTATGAGTTTTTGACAAAATGGTTAAGGCTTTCGCGGCCGAGGTTATTAGTATAATTACTTCTCTTCGGGCTTGAAGGCCGTCGTTCTTTGGAATTTTTTCCTGACGTTTCGCTAGCGCGAGTGGCCAGCTTCTTCAGAGGCTTACTCATCTCCGATGACTCCAATGAGAGTTTTTTTTCATGTCGTGGTAACCACATGGGTAAAAAAAAGAAAGGGTATGGTCAGATTCAATTTTTTACGATCTTTTCAATGAACTCATACACGACATAGGTTTGCATTTGAAACAAAAGTTGAGGAGGGTTGCAGCTGAGGGGTTGAAAAAAATTTTTTCATTTTTTTCCGAAAAAATGCGTACACCTTGAAATCAATTGACATGTTTCAGCGATTTTTTCCTTAGTTACTGGTTGAACAGATATCAATTTTATTCCGGACTTTTGCGCACCCCTGTACATCAGGAAGATAATATTAAACGGCATGTATTATAATAGAGCTACAGCAATACGCTTTGTTCATGATTCCACAGACGTTGCCTGCGAGTCCCAGAAGCGCAACGAGTTGGTGCACCGCTCACTGTTTATGATAGGCTTGTAGGTGTTGGTTCGAATTCCGGTGTCAACAACTTCTTATTCATTATTTTTTCACATTCTGTAGATTCACCTCATTTTCAGAATTTCTGTACCTGTTATCAGTATTAGTTTTAGTTCTTTAACAAATTCTGTTTCTTGGTTTGTTATTTGAGGGAGGCGGAAAAATCGTATGTAAAACATGGAAGTGAAGTACCTCTTCCTTCCTTGTTCAACAAATAGCTAACAAATGAAGTTGTAGGTATATGGTGCTTTCCATTATCTATGCATATATTCGTGTTGCTCCAATGAAACCTGTTGCAAAGAAGTTATGTGATGGAGGAGATCGAATCTAAACAAAGAATTACAATTTGGGGAATTGAATTGCATGGTGAAACCGTCAAATATATAACTATAGAACTCTGAAAACGAATGTGCAGATTTTGATAGAAATTAAAAATATTATGGATGGAAAATAGGTACTTATTTTGATGTTACTTCCTCTATAGAAACTTGATTTTCTTTGATTCATCTAGAACAGTCTCGGTTTCCTCAACAATTCCCGAAGACGAATTAATTTATGGTGGATCATGTAGATAACTGTAGCCTAGTGATTAGATAAGATAAAAACAAATGAGCATTATTAATTCAACGGTAACTCTTATATCAATAGCATGCCTATCGATGTGTACAGTTAGTCATAAATTAGCTGATAAGAAATACAAGAATTGATTTTGATGAAAATTATTTATTTTTGTTATCGTTTCCAAATCTGCTTTGGTTCTCGAGACTGATTCAATATTACTTTTCTTCGATGCAATGGAAAAGAAAACAAAGAAATATCAGTCATAATGCAGTAATCGAATAATTATTTTTTTGTTTGAATAATTCACTGTTAGCGTGTTATAATTTGAGATGATCCTCATGTAAATTGTGTCTGATAGTTTTTCAAAGAAAGAGAGAGACAGAGATAGGTTACAATACGTTTATTACTAATGCAACTTTTATTGCACGTTTCATTTCAACTCACGGACGTAAGTATACGAATAGGAGTAAGAGAAATTAAAAAAATGCGGATTTCCTCTTTTTTGAAATTGTCGACACCGGAAACTCTTCACTGGTGATAAAATATAAAATTCTGGTTCCAATATAACTGCAACAAGAACCTTTCAATATCATATATTTTTACCAAAACAACTGGCCTATATATCTCATCAATCTTCCCATTGTTCACTGTTTACTTGTTAAAAAAATTACAAACGCAATGATTCAGTAAATCCCTGTTATCCTTTTCCACATCAGAATTTTCAATCAATATTTTTCAAAACCACTACTAGTTAATACATTTTTACTCGCCTTGCGCTACTAAATGTTCGTGGAATCCTTCATTTTTGTACAGAACATATTTTTCCCCAATCGTTATATCAGCCATCATTACTTCATCATCACTGAAAACTCGATATGTACCAACTTCCACTGGTTTCCTTAGTTTTCAGGAAAAAATTCATATGAGTGCGTTATTTCGGATGGCGATAACTCTTTATCTGATTATAGAAAATATCACCTAAATTATTAGGTATTCATATGGAAGTGGTAGTACCCGGATATGAATCTGAAATCAGAAAATTTTCCTTTCCATATTCACTTGGTTTGTACGTATTCCTGAATCATTTTTTGTTTTCGAGATTACATACTATCATTTGAGGTGTGAAGTTTTTTGGTGATGAGGTCCAATCATGTCTGAAACCCAAATCTTATATGAAGAAACGTTTTCGAAACAGAAATGTACATGAACTTTACCGGGTGTTGGTGACCAACAGTATTGATGTGCCAGATATGCCAATACCTCTTCTTCTGATCCCTGAGCACAATTTTTCGTGGTGGACTCTAGTAATCCGTACCAAGACAGAAAGAACGGAGTTTCACGAACGGAGCATCTGAGATACCCACCAGGTGTCTCCTAGAGTACAGACCTACACCAATGCGAAGGCTCCTTGGGTGTATACATCCTTTTTCGTTCTCTGGTGGGATTCAGATGGAGCCACTAGTGAACCATTAACTTGAGAATGATGGAACCAAGCTACGAGGTGGTCCCTTTGTTCCCTACTGAAGTTATTATAGAGTATGATTTCACCTTCAAATGAAACCTGGATCTATCGGTGATGGCAGGTATCGGTGGGAGCTGATTCACTAGATCCTCTGAGCATACATCGAATGAATGAGGTATGATATACTGCCGTTTAATGAACTTCACCATCAAGTACTGATGATTAGCCAACTATCCCAAAACTGGTCTACAAATATGGCCGTTCCAATATTTGTTCTATCACCAGAAGCACATGAGAAAACTTCTGTCAAGAATGTTGATATCTGTCGGAAATATTTAAACGTCGTTCGTGATATTGGCCAGAGGAGTAGTTGTTTTCTGACAAGTTTGGATTCATTAATCTATTGTATAGGTTAGTTGAGATGAGCCTGAGCGCATTTTTCTTCTAGTTGATTCAGTTGATTTCCTTTCTGAACTTGTATGCTGACACATTTCTTTTCCAAGAAGGTACTGTTCTTCGGAAGTCATTATTTTGTGGCGTATATTAATGTATATATATATATATATATATATATATATATATATATATTTATATATATATATATATGTGTGTGTTCGGATAGGTTTCCGCGGTCAGTAGTATGTTGTTGTTGAGTTCGGGTTGAACCGCGTCTGGAGTTTCGTTCTCGAAGCCGAAACGTCGAGAACGAATATATATATATATATATATATATATATATATATATATATATATATATATATATATATATATATATATATAATTATAACGTGCCGCCCCGTGATTTCTATCATATATCGACCAGTCTCTGTTGATGAACAAGATGATTATTTGCAGTATCACCCGTGTGTTCACCAGTTCAAAAATATCACAATCGACGATTGATTGACGTTTCTACATATTCCCTCATATATAAGCAGAGGAATCAGTATTTATTTTTTCACGTTTTCCGTTACTTCATAAGAGTTGACAACTTACCACATCCTATATAACAAGGAATCAATTTCAATAATGTTCCAGTATTAGTTTTCAGCTCATTTGTCACAATATTTATGTCCCTACGGCAATCAATGACATTTGAATAAAAACGTATTCAAATAAAAAAATATAAGTATTCCACATTCAAGAACACAATAATATCACTTGAGGATTTTTTCAAATACTACATGAATTATACCTATTGAAAATATAGTAACGAAGTTAACGCAGTTACTGTGTTTTTCTATGGATTCGTCAAAAAAAAGTAGCAATTACTGTGTTCTTTCATGGGACTCGCATTCAGCTGCTTTCAAAAGTACCATATAAAACCATGTCATGGGGCAATATCGACTCAAATTGAATTTTTGATATTTTTCAATTGCACAATGATAACTAAAGTCCTACTGGCACTTTCTCCGAGTACCGTGAGTGACTGTCAATAAATGAAGTGAGGCTATAAAATTATATTAAAAATGCATTTTTCTCAGTGCTCACTGAGAGGCAATCACTGTGCTCTTGCTTTGGACAGCTTCAGGCTTAAGAATTTCGGGACCGCACTGCAAAAACCATGAAAATATTTTGGCATGGTACTCACCCTCGTTCAGAAATGAGGGAGTCCACTTCACCGAGTATTTTCCTTCTATCAAAAATCAACGGACTCTTGTGCTTTTCTGAAATATTTGCGATAATTCTAATTCAACCGCCTTCAATATTTGAATTTTTTATACTCATTTGTATAGAAGAAAACATGGAAAAATCTCCAGAATCGAGTACCTGTGTTTAACAAATAACGTCGTGGTCTAAAAAACAAAATTGCTTCTGTACATTATCAAATTATTTCAATCATTTATCATTTTGTGATGAAATCACATTCACTGGTATATTTTTTCGAAGGATGACAGCAATTTAATTTCGATATCATTGATATCAACGTAGATAGAATATAAAGATAACCACCTTAATGTCTCATCATCCATATAATGAGTATTGTCAAAACATTATTCTAATACGTTATCACTTCGTGAGACATCAAAGCATTGTTTGATATCTGAAATGAATCATATTCAATCAAGTCAAGTTCGAACGATAAACCACTATAATGGTATTCAAAAACATTCGTTCGAAAAAGATAGCCGACTCTATATACCTACCTCACTGACTTGTTTCATAGACACTACGTTGGATTTTTTCAGTTAGTCAAGCCTCACGGCTCCGAAACTCCCCATAATTTCCTTGATCACCTCAACGACCTCCACCCAAATATAAAGTTCACGATGGAAATCGAAAGCAATAACTCCCTTCCATTCTCAGATGTCCTCATCACAAAATCCAATGACTCCTTCACCCACACGGTCTATAGGGAACCAACACACACAAACCGATACCTTAACGCCAACTCCCACCATCATCCAGCACAAACCAATTCCGTTGCAAATTCCATCATCTACAGATCTGTCAACCTCACAGACCTCCAGAACAAACCACAGGAACTACCCCAACTGAAATCAGCCCTTCTTCAAAATGGATTCACAGACCATCAAATTGACAGATCCATCCGTCGCCATCAAACTTCTCCTTTCATTTCCAGAGACCCAACAGACAACAACGTTCCCCACAAAGATTTTCTCCCCCACATTAAAGGTGTTACTGACAAAATCAGCCGAATTATCAAAAAACAGGACATGAAAACGATATTTGCAGCCAACAATAGAATCTCCAGATTCCTCCGCATCCCCAAGGACAAGATTGTCAACGAATCACAAGGTTTATATGAAATACCATGTTCTGATTGCCATAGAACATACGTAGGCCAGACCAACAGACGTGTGACAAGTAGAGTTTACGAACATCAACTTGCTGTCCGAAAATCAGACCCATCGTCAGCTCTGTCCGGTCATCATCAAAAGACAGGACACAATATAGACTTCGAAAACACTAAGACCATCGCCACAACAAAAACACCACAAGCTTGTATAATTCGCGGGGCCATCGAAAGCGGGAAGCCACCTTCCTGCCTAAATAAACGTGACGACGCGACGGTCAGAGACTTCCAACTGCATGGAAACCCCTAATTTCCAGATGCCCAGTCCCCACCAAGATATCCGACGGTGCTTTGGCAGCACCCGCTGCTATAAATACCACCCAACATCCCTCGATACCTCAGTTCGATCTAAGGAGTAGGCAGATTGAGACCTCAGCGTGAAGTAACATTTAACTTTGAAAATGGCTCCAAAATCGGAGTCGAAACGTCGAGAACAAAACTCTAGATGCGGTTTCAACCCGAACTCAGCAACAACATACAACTGACCGCGGAAACCTATCCAAACAGATACTTATATATATATAAGTATCTATTATATATATATATATATATATATAAGTATCTGTTCGGATAGGTTTCCGCGGTCAGTTGTATGTTGTTGCTGAGTATATATATATATATATATATATATATATATATATATATATATATATATAAGTATCTGTTCGGATAGGTTTCCGCGGTCAGTTGTATGTTGTTGCTGAGTTCGGGTTGAAACCGCATCTAGAGTTTTGTTCTCGACGTTATATATATATATATATAGTAGATAGGAAGTCTTTGCTGACTTGTTAGGAAACAAAAAGGAAGTTCTTGGGTAAAGCAGCAAGCAAAACGTGTACTCTTTCAACACTATATTTCCGATATTTCGACAGTGAATACTGTCATCTTCAGGGAATCTACAAATGGTTAACGAAATTGTTTATCAAATATGAAACAAGAAAAAACAGTGCTACTTACTGTGTTTTTGAGAATGGTTGCTAATGATGGAAAAAGAATGAATGATTTGCGAGTGAATTGTCAGATTTAACATTCTGTACATGGTAATGTCAATTATTTAAAATATGTGAGATAAAATATGAATAAAATTCTCTAGTAAGAGTTATTTAAAACAGTTCAAAAATTAAAACGTGGTTTGATATATATATATATATATATATATATATATATATATATATATATATATATATATATATATATATATATATATATATATATATATATATATATATATATATATATATATATAAAACCGTCTCAATTTGGAAAATCCTCATGAAATGAAAATTAACCTTGGGGTTGCAGTCATAAATTGAGTTTGGCCTGATATAGTAAAACTCTTTATTAAATTGTCGACAGTGAACAGAGTGAACAGAGCACATGGCCCAGTGAACAAGTCGGTATTTTTAAAAATGTAAAATGAAAAAGTTTTTTTCCAAATTGTTCTGTTAATCTTATGCACATGTATTAATTCGTGCACTTCAATGTAATGTGGATGAATGGTTCCATTTCTTCCCAGTGATATTTTCGGAGACATGGTTTCCAGTTTAGTTTTTATGAATGTTTCTGATAAGAAATGTTTTTTCTGTTTGTGATGGACAAGGATTTTTCTTCTGCTGTTTTACATCTAATCTCACATTAATGTCTTGAAAAAGAAAATAAAGATTTTCGAAAGCTCGACAATTTAATAAAGAGTTTTACTATATCAGGTCAAACTCAATTTATGACTGCAACCCCAAGGTTAATTTTCATTTCATGAGGATTTTCCAAATTTAGACGGTTTTTTCAACTAGTCCAGTCAAGAGACTACCCTTCTCTCTCTCTCTCTCTCTCTCTCTCTATATATATATATATATATGCTGGCTGGAACTTCCGGTTGATCCGCGTCTGGAAAGATTTACTTGTCTACGTTTCGGTTCCCATTTCGGAGCCATTTTCAAGACTGAGTGACCTTGCGTCTAGGTCTGAGATGTCTTACTGGCTGGCTATCATCACTGGAGATCGAGGATTGAAGGTTGGTGGGATTTAAGGGTTCATTAGTAATTATGACAGGATCAGGGATCGGACGGTCGATGGGAGGTTCGAACGGATTAGTTTCCAAGTCGGAGTAAACAGAAGGGAAAAACGTGCCTACGTTGAATATATCATGGGACAGAAAAACAGTAAAGTTTTGTGGTCCACCCTTAGAAAGATGAACTTTATCAAAAGTAAAAATGATAATGATATACCACAGAACCTATGTGATGTTAATTCTATAAATAGTACATTTCAAACTCGCGAAATATAAGGAAGCAGTTACCCATCGGATTAACATTTTGTGCCGTCAGCGAAAATGATGTAAGGGAAGCTTTCAATCATATCAAGAGTAATTGCGTTGGCTCTGACCAAATTTCTCTGAATATGTTGAATATTGTAATTGAACACCTAATAAAACACCTAACATTTATAGTCAACACAGCAATTCTGTCCTGTACCTCTCCTTCGGCCTGGAAACAGGCCAGTATCATACCCCTACCCAAAACGTCTTCACCCACTGAATTAAGTCATCTTAGACCTATCAGCATTCCTCCGACGCTTTCCAAGGTTCTTGAAATTATCATGAAGAATCAAATGGCTGAGTTCATTTTCACTAATCGAATCAGTCCAGATTCTCAATCGGGGTTTCGCAAACAATTCAATACCACCACTGCACTTGCAAATATCGCCGATGAAATTTATAGATCTGTAGATGGAGGTGATTTGAGTTCCTTAATTCTTCTCGACTACAGCAAAGCATTTGACACCATTGACCATGATTTATTGTATGAAAAACTGCGTTACTTCGGGTTCAATATAAGAGCAGTTCAACTCATTAAATGCTATCTATCGAATAGAACTCAGCAAGTCAGACTGAATGGAAATGTGTCGAATGCTTTGCCTGTGCTTTTTGGTGTACCACAGGGTTCCATTTTAGGTCCTCTCCTGTTTTCTGTTTACATTTCCGACTTTTACAAGTTTACTGAACATTGCAAAATCTTCAACTATGCCGATGATACCCAATTGATTATGAAAATACACCCAGCACAATTGAGAGAGAGTGAGCAGAGAATAAAAAGTGAAGTACGGAATCTGTTCGACATATCAGTTTCTCATAAACTCAGAGTCAATGCAAATAAATCTTCAATCATATTTTTCGGTAGTAATAACAAGCAGCGACTCATTGCAGAACAGACACTTCAGATAGAAATGAACAATACTGCATTACCGATTGTACAAGTCTGTAAAATCTTGGTGTATGGTGTGACTCCGAGTTGAGGTTTACCAAACATATCCAGAGTCTTTGTAAATCTTCATATGCTACTCTTCGACACCTTTTCCCGCAAAGGCATGTCATACCACCATATTTGAAAAGGAAGCTATGTGAGTGCCTGATTTTTTCTAGAATATCCTATTGTGACACAGTATACAGTCCAGCTTTAACGTCACAATATAGGCAGAGATTACAACGGATTCAAAATGCATGTGCTCGTTTTTGTTCAGGACTCAGGAAATACGACAGGATATCAAGTAAAATTTCTGAACTGGGCTGGCTGAATTTAAATGAAAATGCTTTTTTGCATGCACTGAATTCAGCCCATAAAATCATAATAAGCAAACAGCCATCGTACTTATTTGATAAATTCGTATTCCTGAAAGAAAATAATGTGAATACCAGGAAACGAGATCTATTGAAAATTCCCAAGCACAAAACAAGTATGTTTACGCGTAGTTTCATATATTTCGCTAGTAAGCATTATAACACTTTGCCGGTAGAGTTTAGAAATTATTCTATCCTCAATTTCAAGTCTAGATTGAAAAACTCATTAAAGCTTCATTCTATTACATGTTTCTGATTGAAGCAAATGTACAACGGATTCCTCCCAGAAATAGCTTGCCTATGTTAAAAAAGAGTATTATATTTTTTAGTTTAAGGTTTCATCTACCCGTTCTTCACACAAGTATTATCAATTTCTCTTAAGATTGAAAAATTTATTATCAGTTTAGGTAAAGTTGAAAAACAGCATAACGCTGAAACTTCACATCCTCATTGTAATTGCAAATTCAATGAATAAAGACGATTTATTATTATTATTATTATTAAGTATGTCGGACCAAGAGTGGTTTCCAGGTATTCGGGAGTCTTTGAGAATCGTCGCGTTTATTGAGACAGTTGGGACGTTTCAATAAACCTAGCCTAGCCGATCAAGTATATATATATATATATATATATATATATATATATATATATATATATATATATATATATATATATATGGAATGAAAGTATAGCGGCATTCAGACAAATCATGAGAATTTGAGAAAAATTAACTTCTTCGAGCGGGATTCGAACCCACGACCTTCCGTTTTCTAGACGGATGCTCTGCCACTGAGCTATCAAAGACCCTGAGTTCTCTATCGCAAATTTCGGAAGTCATTTATCTCAAATTCTATTGTTAGTTGTTATTATTCACCTTCGGCGGTTTTCGACTGACAGAGGTGTCAGTTGGGAAGGATACACATTCATTATCATATGGAGAACTCAGGGTCTTTGATAGCTCAGTGGCAGAGCATCCGTCTAGAAAACGGAAGGTCGTGGGTTCGAATCCCGCTCGAAGAAGTTAATTTTTCTCAAATTCTTATGATTTGTCTGAATGCCTGTTAATCACACAGACACTAATACTTCTATCGTATATATATATATATATATATATATATATATATATATATATATATATATATATATATATATATATATATATATATATATATATATATATATTTCTTTATTTATGATGAATACATCTGAAAATTGCAAGTGATGTTAATTCCCACTTCGTACGAGAAATTATACCTTACACTTGCTCTTCAGTGCTGAAAGTAAATTCTCAATGTCGGTTATTCTTGTATCCACGACATGTCGTCAACATACCTGATCCACACCTTAGGGAAGTAACAGTTCTTTCTCAGCATCCGTTTCAAACCTACTCATGATCAGATTCGCTATAAATGGTAACCAACTTTGATCCATGCAAAGCTTGGTGAGTTGAATTCATTCTTCAATAGTGTCAGTTGCCAAATTAATCGTTTTCAGAAGATCCTTCAAATACTTTAGACCTTGTGGTGTCGGACGCTTGAAAATAAAGAACTTACATCAACTGATATGATATATTCGTGATTCACAAAACTGATTAGGCGACCAATGTTGTTTTTGATACGGGACTGTTGAAATCACTCACATTATATGAATTGGAAACGAATATGGCTGGTGAGTTTAGTCTATGTGAGATCAAGCAGCGCGCATGTGGATGAACTATTCTAATTTCTCTTCCATGCTAGGAATCACACGTTCAAAGATGAGACCTCGTTACCGTCTGCTTGCAAAAGTTTCGAAATCTAAGGATTGACGTGTGTAAGAGGATGTCAGCTGCTCAACAGAAGAACCCGTTTTGCAAACTCATTTCATCAACATCTTCGTACCTATTAATTTTCGAACTATATTCTTCACTAAAAGTTTTTTGATTGTTGTCTACTCAACAATAAATTATAAATTTACTTTTTTTCAACAAATCCTCATGTATTACCGTTGTAAACTTTCATATTATTGGGAATTCTACCGTTCCACCTCGAATTTCAAATGGCTGATACACGTTGTGTATACTAAATCAGTGTTATAAAAGGATTTTTTCTACAAACGTCAGTAAAAGTATAATTTTTGACGCATGATGTCAGTGTCTAAAATGCTTAGACAATTTCAAGAAACGATCGTATGAAAACTCGTACTGTCGCTTTGAGTTACTAGGCAATAACTCAAAGCAGCTTTATTGGCAGCTTCTTCAATTTCCTGATGTAGAAATTATTTTTCCGGATCACCTCCCATCGAGGAACGAAGAAACGAGAAAGAATAATTCGTGATTTATTGACGTTAGTTGTCATGTCACGTTGAATCAACAAATTCTGTTTTTGATTACCTTGGCAACTCGTTTCATGAATAGATCAGATGAAATTGGATTCGAAACTGATAATTTCGAGGCTGTTATTCCATCAATTAATCAATGTAAAATAGTTATGCGCTAATTTGGACTTTTGATGGTTTTCGTAGAAAAAATGGTGTATGATAACCTGCTGAAAGTGATTTTATTTCGTTTGAAGGGGTAGAACACTCCGCCTTCGGCGTCGTGTCCCAAACTCCCCTTCTCACAAAATTAAATATAACTTCTAGCACTTATATCATGAATAACTATTATTCCAACAAAATGATAAAAGATGGAAGATGTGTTATGTATTGACGTGCGTTTCCTGGCTACGAATTCTTGACTCAATAGGAGAGTTGTTGTTTTTTCTTTGATAATCATTTCCTGACAAATCTTTAGAAATCATCTCATCGAGTCATCTACGTACTACATACACTATTGTTGAACAACTCGTTAAAAGGAGAAACAGAATGGCACATTTCTTCATTTTTCGAAAGAAAGTTAAATAATCCAAATTTTTACCAATTTGAAATGGTAACATTTCGATAATTCTATCGGAGTCATCTTCGGCATAATGTTCATTCTGTAACACCATGTTTATCAATGAAAAAATATGATATTGAGTTTCACTGTGAGTCTTCACCTTGGTAAATCTTACCGAGTAGCAACAAAATTTTGCAAAACTCACACTTTTATCAGATCAGATAAAGCATTGAGAGAATCCTTTTCCAATGAGTCATTTGGGTATTTGTTACCGATGACACATTTTATCTCAAATCAAATAGGAGTTATATCATAAACAAGTGAAGTGGTTCGACACCTGTTTTCGATAGATTTTGTTGCACCGTATATAAATTCCCGTTAATGTGAAAGTTAACTCATTTCAAATCTAATAAGAGAGAAATCATAACCCTATCAAAATGGTGCAAATCGCGGGCAAATACGAACACGTTGAAAATATAAAATTTGTGGAACTTATGAAAAAAGCAGGTCAGTACCTACATCTGTAGATTTCATAATTTGATCAGTTCTGACAGGGGATAATACTCATTATTACTAGACCGAAGACTGCAAAATCATTTTACTTGTACCATAATTTCCAGAAGTACTTTGACTGGTATCCTTGGAGCAGAGTGCTCAAGGATATTTTATGAATACTGAAAATATTCATCAGGGTTCTTGAATTGTTCGATTCCAAAAAAAGAAGGAAATTATCCTCAATGAAGTATCTTCACAGCACTCTGTCTTTTTCAAAGAATTATTCCGGTGTTGAAACAAGAAAATACTTCAGTTATTTTATGCAGAAGTGAAGAATAATATACAGTAAAAGTATCTTCATTTCCAGGATATCCAGAAGATAAAGCTGCAATTCTCGACAAATGGAGAGAAGTTATGACCCTGACTTACGATGGCAAAACAGTTACAATGAAAATTGATGAAGTAGGAACTCCCGTTGAGAACACATTTGTTTTGGGACAAGAATCAGACGAAAAACACCCCTTGGGCCAAGTTTCAAAAGTAAGCATGCCATACAATGGATATACAGTGCCAAGATTTCAGTATCGTAGTAGAGATTTGGATTATTTGAACGAAGTTGTTGGCATATATTGAAAAAGTAGCAAAAAAACTTCAGAAGGCATTCGACACCAAATTCATTCATATATTTCATATCTTCATTTTTCGTTCAAAGTAACCACTTTCAGTCTTCGAAAAAGCTGATAATGAGTTGAAAATTAAGTTAGTGAATATTTGGAATATGTTTTACATTTACAAAAAAAAATTGATCATTCAGTCTTCGAATTAGGTATAAAAATATCGAAAAAATATCGAATCGATTCAAACAATGGCTGGAGTGGAACGATTTGAGTTTTGCCTTCTTCACAATATTAAATGGTTTACTGAGTATACAAAGTAACGCGTAAGATGACGCTACACAATACTTTGAAATTAACATTCAATAAACGAGTATGCAATGAATATTCAAATTTGATTGGATGAAGTTTGACAATATTTCCAAAATATATGCAGAAATGAAGAATTGATAAATATTGAATAAAGATGCAGAATAAATTAAAAAAAGATTGAAACATCTTTATAAATTAATTCAAAAACGAATTTTCAACATATATGCAATGAATATTAGTAATCAATAGGATGATGTTTAATCATATTCAGAGACGTACAATTGATAAACATTCAACGGAAAATCAAAACAAATCCAATACAGATTCAGATAGTAATATTTATAATAGTTTCAAAGTTGATCAAAAACATCCAAACTATCTTTCAACGATATTCAGGAATGAAACTCAAAAATATATTCAATGAAGATTTGATACTTCCATTAATAAGTCATTAATGAGTTTTTAGTGGATAGAAATTCGAAACATATATTTTATTGATGTTTCATGATTTTCTTGCTGTTTGGAAATTCAATGATAAAGAGGAGCGACGAGATTGGAACTTTTGGTGTAGGAGTTGTGACGTTTCCAAGCTGTCAATTACCTTAATGCCACACTGATAATACTTGCAGTTGAACCACGTTTTCCTATCGAGGTTATCATCCTCAGAAGAAGATAATTGATACTGAGTCTGATGACATACAGAAGTGGAAATCAACTATCGCTCCATGCAAAATTCATGTACTGTGAGGCAACAGTTGACCAGGTTATATTTGAAGCATTTGGTCGCAACGGACTGTCAGTTATTCAACTGAATCACTGTGCCCCCCACACCCCTTTTTCTCAGCGATATGTGGATCATCGAGTAGTTCAATCCCAAAATTGATAATCCGTCACGAAAAAATCTATTATTTTGAGCTAGCTTGCTTAAATCTTAATTGAAAGTCCCATGAACAGAAATTAGTTATCCACATCTGTGTATCTTACAATCTAAGGTAGTGCAGGTGAAAACTGCCTGTAAAGAGACTTCGTATATTTATCATTCTGAATAATTAATTTCCCAGCATTGAACTAAAAAGAACGAGGGTGCGTGATTCATACGAGAGGGTAGAAATGACAGAATGTTAAAATTGTATGAATTGTTGCAACCCGCTTTTTAGTTTAATGTTTAGAAATTAATCTGGAGGTATAACTCGAGTGCGCCAAGTTTATTCGTTTGTAATGTGTGCACATCCATAAATTTCGAAATTTTGCTCAGCAAATGACTTGAGGGTATAATAATTTGAAAAAATTCCGAGACCGCAGGTCAAGAGATTTTATTTCAAATAGTCATACACGAAAGCGTTTGTTCGAAATAAAAATTCTGAAATTACGGAAATACAACCATTTTAGTAGATCGAGCTTGGTGTATAAGGAATATACGTTGAGATTATTTACAGAAAAAATGTGTCCTGAAATGTTCTTCAGCGGCGTGGTCTTAGTTGAACTCCTTCCTGTGAGTCTACTATGACTAGTGGTATAATAGACTCACAGGAAGGAGTTCAACTAAGACCACGCTGTTGAAGGTGGCTGTCGCAGATGTAGCCGAAAGCTCCGGAACTCAAAATTTCAGGACACGGCCGTCATGCCCAAAAAACTTGCGATGTATCAACACCGGCCTTGAAAGCCTACCTTCTTTCATTTCTTCTGCTTGTTGGCGAAACACGTGCCAAGTGTAGGTACTATCAGTACTACAAAAATTATATATTCATGTGTAAAATGACCAGTTTTAATAACATATGAAAAAAAAATGACCAAAAAATTCATTCAACAATCATGAAAAACGTAGTTCTAGCCTGGTCTCCAGATGCCATTTGTTCTCATACTCAATTATAAAATGTGCACCTGTAGATGTAAGAAGATTTTATGCACTATGCTAAAAATAAAGCACACACCGTTTGATTTTAGGATAATTTCAGATTGAACAAATTCCTGTTCAAATTCAAAGACAGACATTCCTCATTTATGTTTATTTCTGGAATTGATACATTGAGTCGATCACATATCGAGGTCGAAAAAAATTTACGTAAGGGAATATCATTCTCAAACTAAATATGGTTCACTTCTGAGTATGAACCTAGCAGATACTGACGGCACGTCTATTTGATTTTCCATTATCTTCAAACTAACGACAGATCATTATTTGAACGATATTGGAACTAGTTTGTGAATCCATGAATTCCATCCAATCGAAATATTACCATGGTTTTGTGTCGATAAACAACGTAGGACCATGTGACTCATTTACTTTAAGAACTTCCTGGAAAAAGGTGGCTTAAGCCAGGCTACATGATATCATCTCTCACATTGAATTAGTCGGTAGTTCATTAAGATCGATATTAAACAAAGGCCTGAACCATTGTCACTAACAACGGGTTCACATCAATCAGAAAAACTTTCTCAATCAGGGTAAACCCTTGAAAAACCATCGTGAAGCGAAACAGGTATCAAGGTTTTGGAAACCCAATGTTATGATGTTCGTACAGGAAACAGTAGGGTTTCAAACATCTCTTCCTCTCAGGAAGGAAAAACTAAGGTGCATTACTCGAGTTAGGGTTCAGTAGAAAAATTTTTCAGTGGTCATAAAACAAAAACATATATTTATAAACTATGCTGATCCATCCATGATTTTTAACCGTTCGTGAATTTTCAGACGACTGTCACCAAAGAGGGAGACGACGGTTTGAAATTCATGTCGAAAGAACCGAGTGGAAAGGTGGTAACTAGACTATATAAGTTCACCGACTCCGGAGCTGAAGTGGTAAGATGAAATTTAGAGAATTTCAGAATAACGTGTTGATTTCCAATATTTTCCAGACCACGAATTTAGAAGGTTTCGAGGCGAAGAGGATCTACAAGAGAATATGAAATATTTACGCATTATAATCTAAAGAAACGAACAACTTTCTATTATTGGTTTTTGAATAAATTTTGTAAAGGTTCTTTGACAGCTTTATTCAATTCAGATGGTTTCGGATTGACAGACATAAAAATTATTACAAAGCTTTGGCAGTAACCGAATTCGCATCTGGTCTAGTAGTATGCAAATAACAAATTAAGATTATATGCAGAATGTTTTAGTCGAAATTCTTTGAGATCACGCTCTGAGCTGGTAGCTTTCAAAATATCCAAATATCGAAGGTTGTGTGAGCTTCTTCTGATTAATAGGCTACTCAATTGTTTTGTGGAAAACAAGAAAGAATTGGTATAGTTGGAATGACACACCTAATGTAATCCAATAACAATATACCTCATGAGTCAAGGTCACGAATCAGTTCGACGTCAAAATCAAAAATAGAGCAGAAAACTCCATTTCAATTCAATTCGAATCATATTTCTTGATTCGTACCCGAATGGACTAATAACATATTATTATTACTGGTTCATCGACTAAAGATTCAAGGATTTTTTTCTGTCAATACTTCTGCAATATCCTTTCACTTCAATATCTCGAGATTTATAAATTCTGAACAGCATTTATGATGAGAAAGTGAAGGACTGTATAAAATTGTTCGAACTAAGCAAAGTGAATTCGGATTATTCAAGAAAAAATATCTTCTGATTGTATTCCCCGTCGTCGGTATTAGGAAGGAATGACGTCTCTGAAGTCTTGAAGAATACTTATAATAGACTAACATCTCTACGTTACAGCACATTATATCTATATCGGAAACTGCAAACATCTGTTTTTCGAAAGCTTTCATGTCCTCACAGAAAATGGGTTTTCATCATTTGAAAGTAGTAGTAGCCAGTTCTAATCAACGAGATATGACAAGCTCTACACGATGGATATCGATACTGAATGAAACAAAAATAGTTTTTTGTGTATATCAATGTACATATAAAAACGATACTATCACACTCATGAAATACAACTGATTTTGAGTCAGAACTCTTCAGGAAACGTATGCATACAGTTTTCAAAATAGTTCGATAAAATGACCATAAAAGTCAGTGAACTAGGATTCATTATGAGTGAATTAACAAGTGATTTTCACTGGCAGAAAGTATTTATTTTGCGGAAACTCAAAAAACCACATCGGTTGTAATTTTAACTGCTACAGAGAATACATTCCCTACTACAATAATTTCAAAAGCGTTCATTCAACAGACTGTCATGAATATAATAGAACTAATTTTCTCACACACAATAATTCATTAATCATCGATGAGATATCGGAACAACATATACTAAACGCAGCCTCTAAACTCAAAAATAAACTAACATGTGGTCCTGACAATATACCTCGCCAACAAGAAACATATTAATATTCTGAAGTACCCTCTACTCATTATCTATAACGCTATGTTGAAGGAAGAGGTGTTTCCAGAGGAGTGGAAAGTATCACGAATTTGTCCGGTTCACAAATCAGGAAAGAAATCGGAAATCGCTAATTATAGACCGATTGCACTCATCTCTGTATTTTCCAAAATTTTTGAAATAATTTTATTTGACCTGATTTATGCACATGTGAGAAATTCGATTTCAGAATTTCAACATGGCTTCATGAGAATGAGGGAAACTGTATCAAATCTTTGCACCTTTACCCAATTCATATCCAACTCTTTGGATAATAGATGTCAAGTTGATGTAATCTATACAGATTTCAGCAAGGCATTCGATAGAGTCTCCCATCAACAACTAATATTGAAGTTAGGTGCATATGGTATTCCCTCAAAGATACAAAATCTACTAAGATCATATTTGAATCATCGTAGTCTATATGTCGAGTCTGAAGGTGAAAAATCGGATGTATTTTTCGCACAGTCGGGGGTTCCTCAAGGATCCAATTTGGGGCCTCTGTTATTTCTACTTTTTATAGATGACATATGCGCTTCGATACAATCAATGAAACTGATTTTTGCTGATAATTTAAAGCTCTTGAGAGAAATACATGATTCATCTGATTGTATGTTACTCCAGAGGGATTTGAACTCACTCCAGAAGTGGTGCAATGAAAAAAAACTCTTTTTCAATGTTGGAAAATGTAAAGTTATGACTTATGCTCGAATATTAAATCCGTACCAGTTCGATTATTCAATTGATGATATAGATCTACCAAGAGTTAATGATACCTGCGACTTAGGAATCTTATTCGACCATAAACTTACATTCGATGCGCACATTGAAAAAACTGTTCAGAGAGCTTCTAAGTCGTTGGGATTTGTAATGAGAAACTGCAGAGAGTTCAAGTCATTTGAGTGCATGCGGTCGGTTAATTATAGTTTGGTTCGTAGTAAACTAGAATATTGCAGTTCGGTATGGAATCCTAATCAAACCAAATACATTGATGCCTTGGAACGTATCCAGAAAAAATTCCTTAAGTTCGCATATTATAAAAAACATGGAAGCTAATCGGCTAGAAATTATGAATACACTTGTCTTCTAAATGAATTCAACTTTGTAACATTGAGAAAAAGACGAGAAATTGCAGATCTCATTTTTATTTACAAATTGGTCAATGGTGCCATGGACTCACCAACTTTTTTGTCCCAAATTAATTTTAATGTACCTCGATATACGTCCAGATCAAATTTCACATTCCGCATTAATGTACCCAATTCTCAGCACCATTTCTACAGTCCAGTAACCTCTATGTGCCGAAGTGTCAATAAATACTCTATAGATTTATTTTTTTCCAACATGAATCAATTTAGGAATAGTTTGTATAGATTAGTTCCTAACTGAATATCTAATTGTTCACGTAAACTTTCATTTATCTAGCAATAGTTACCTGCTCTATTAATGTATACTCCTTTTAATGGGCCTCGGCCTGTTGGATGTATTAAAACAATAAATAAATAAATACACATTCAGAGGAAGCTGTTGACTACAGATCTATGTTTAAGTGTTTTCACGATTCAGAGGTGATTTGATTGAATAAGCAAAAATTTAATGAAACCTTCACGATAACAATATGGTCTTGTTATGACAGCTCATAATGTTAAAACAATTTCCTTTCATCGTGTTGTTCCGATGAGACTGTATTTCTTTGAGTTCAGTTCATAGCAATCGTTGATTGATGCTACTCTTGAAAGGTGGAATGTTATTTATCTTTGACCGATCTTGATGACGGAAAGTCGAAGACGTTGAATTTTGAATACAGGAACGGATATGGATTTCGAAACGTCATTCAAGAAGAGTAGTTTGGAGTGTTCAAACGATTACCACTAATAATGCAAGTTCCAAATGAAACAACACTCTCTGATGAACGAAAATTATTTTCTCCAAACGAAAAAATCCATATAATTCGAACCTGAAAAAGCTATTCCAAGTCCGAAGCCAAAACGTTCTTCCTTCAGAACTGATGGTCTTCCAAAAGTCGGAGAAAAGAATATCTTGTATTCTTCTCAAACCAAGGAATCGATTGGTCCACAGGGTGGGAGTTCCAATGGACGAATTCGTTGCAGATTTACGGTCTCTTTTTGTCATAATGTTCTGATACAGTTCCTTTCTTTGATGTCCCCCTTTTAGTTTTTGAACGGGTCAACTCAAAAAATTGAAACTTGCGATGATGAAATTGACATAAATACTATACTTTGGAGTAGAATTGACAAATGAAAATTTCAATATGGCGACTGGAAAAAAAAATGAAAAGGGGGTTCTCGTGATACATCATTTTGAGGCTCCTGACGAATACTTCACAACCCAAGAATATGAAGTCAATATCTTCACCTACAACAAAATGGCGGAACATTTAATAATTACCTGAAAACAAACACATTAACCCATTCATTTCCATTGTACTCATCTGAGTACAGGATGAAAATCAGCATAGTAGAACCATCTGTGATCGAATTTCCAAAAATCGATACGTTTTGATTGATCATGGATGAAACAAATTTTCAAGCACTTTCAACGAACGTATTCTACGGGAGAAGATTTATGAATTTGGCTACAGCTGTAGTTGACGTTATCTCCTCCAGACGAAGAAATACCGTTGATATGACCTGCAGACAGACGAGGAAGATATTGACGATGAAGAGGACGACATTCCTCTGTCTGTATTACAGAATCGCTTAGACCGAAGAACTACTCTTGCCAGCAGAAACGTTGGTCCACGAGCCAAGAAGCAGAATCTCTCCATACCAGAATGGACCAAGAATAATATAAATATTGACATGCCAGGAACTAATGGTAGTTTTGCACGTTTTGAAGCCGTAAAAACTGAACTAGAGGGGCTAAATCCGGTGGAAGTTTTTGAGAAACTGATTGACGATGAAGTAATCAATCACATCGTCGAACAAACAAATTTATATGCGGTGCAAAAAACTGTCATTCATTCTTTGTAACAAATTCTGAAATGAAAGTATTTTTTGGTATTTTGTTACTGACAGGCTACCACAAACTGCCCTGTGAAAGACTATACTGGAGTTTAGAAGAGGATTTACAAGGTGCCTACAAATATCCGAGAACACGAGGTTGGACATTTCCCTTACAAATAAGAGAAACAACTGAGGTGTGTACAATGTCATTCAAGAGTGATCCAATTTGGGGCCTCTGTTATTTCTACTTTTTATAGATGACATATGCGCTTCGATACAATCAATGAAACTGATTTTTGCTGATAATTTAAAGCTCTTGAGAGAAATACATGATTCATCTGATTGTATGTTACTCCAGAGGGATTTGAACTCACTCCAGAAGTGGTGCAATGAAAAAAAACTCTTTTTCAATGTTGGAAAATGTAAAGTTATGACTTATGCTCGAATATTAAATCCGTACCAGTTCGATTATTCAATTGATGATATAGATCTACCAAGAGTTAATGATACCTGCGACTTAGGAATCTTATTCGACCATAAACTTACATTCAATGCGCACATTGAAAAAACTGTTCAGAGAGCTTCTAAGTCGTTGGGATTTGTAATGAGAAACTGCAGAGAGTTTAAGTCATTTGAGTGCATGCGGTCGGTTAATTATAGTTTGGTTCGTAGTAAACTAGAATATTGCAGTTCGGTATGGAATCCTAATCAAACCAAATACATTGATGCCTTGGAACGTATCCAGAAAAAATTCCTTAAGTTCGCATATTATAAAAAACATGGAAGCTAATCGGCTAGAAATTATGAATACACTTGTCTTCTAAATGAATTCAACTTTGTAACATTGAGAAAAAGACGAGAAATTGCAGATCTCATTTTTATTTACAAATTGGTCAATGGTGCCATGGACTCACCAACTTTTTTGTCCCAAATTAATTTTAATGTACCTCGATATACGTCCAGATCAAATTTCACATTCCGCATTAATGTACCCAATTCTCAGCACCATTTCTACAGTCCAGTAACCTCTATGTGCCGAAGTGTCAATAAATACTCTATAGATTTATTTTTTTCCAACATGAATCAATTTAGGAATAGTTTGTATAGATTAGTTCCTAACTGAATATCTAATTGTTCACGTAAACTTTCATTTATCTAGCAATAGTTACCTGCTCTATTAATGTATACTCCTTTTAATGGGCCTCGGCCTGTTGGATGTATTAAAACAATAAATAAATAAATACACATTCAGAGGAAGCTGTTGACTACAGATCTATGTTTAAGTGTTTTCACGATTCAGAGGTGATTTGATTGAATAAGCAAAAATTTAATGAAACCTTCACGATAACAATATGGTCTTGTTATGACAGCTCATAATGTTAAAACAATTTCCTTTCATCGTGTTGTTCCGATGAGACTGTATTTCTTTGAGTTCAGTTCATAGCAATCGTTGATTGATGCTACTCTTGAAAGGTGGAATGTTATTTATCTTTGACCGATCTTGATGACGGAAAGTCGAAGACGTTGAATTTTGAATACAGGAACGGATATGGATTTCGAAACGTCATTCAAGAAGAGTAGTTTGGAGTGTTCAAACGATTACCACTAATAATGCAAGTTCCAAATGAAACAACACTCTCTGATGAACGAAAATTATTTTCTCCAAACGAAAAAATCCATATAATTCGAACCTGAAAAAGCTATTCCAAGTCCGAAGCCAAAACGTTCTTCCTTCAGAACTGATGGTCTTCCAAAAGTCGGAGAAAAGAATATCTTGTATTCTTCTCAAACCAAGGAATCGATTGGTCCACAGGGTGGGAGTTCCAATGGACGAATTCGTTGCAGATTTACGGTCTCTTTTTGTCATAATGTTCTGATACAGTTCCTTTCTTTGATGTCCCCCTTTTAGTTTTTGAACGGGTCAACTCAAAAAATTGAAACTTGCGATGATGAAATTGACATAAATACTATACTTTGGAGTAGAATTGACAAATGAAAATTTCAATATGGCGACTGGAAAAAAAAATTAAAAGGGGGTTCTCGTGATACATCATTTTGAGGCTCCTGACGAATACTTCACAACCCAAGAATATGAAGTCAATATCTTCACCTACAACAAAATGGCGGAACATTTAATAATTACCTGAAAACAAACACATTAACCCATTCATTTCCATTGTACTCATCTGAGTACAGGATGAAAATCAGCATAGTAGAACCATCTGTGATCGAATTTCCAAAAATCGATACGTTTTGATTGATCATGGATGAAACAAATTTTCAAGCACTTTCAACGAACGTATTCTACGGGAGAAGATTTATGAATTTGGCTACAGCTGTAGTTGACGTTATCTCCTCCAGACGAAGAAATACCGTTGATATGACCTGCAGACAGACGAGGAAGATATTGACGATGAAGAGGACGACATTCCTCTGTCTGTATTACAGAATCGCTTAGACCGAAGAACTACTCTTGCCAGCAGAAACGTTGGTCCACGAGCCAAGAAGCAGAATCTCTCCATACCAGAATGGACCAAGAATAATATAAATATTGACATGCCAGGAACTAATGGTAGTTTTGCACGTTTCGAAGCCGTAAAAACTGAACTAGAGGGGCTAAATCCGGTGGAAGTTTTTGAGAAACTGATTGACGATGAAGTAATCAATCACATCGTCGAACAAACAAATTTATATGCGGTGCAAAAAACTGTCATTCATTCTTTGTAACAAATTCTGAAATGAAAGTATTTTTTGGTATTTTGTTACTGACAGGCTACCACAAACTGCCCTGTGAAAGACTATACTGGAGTTTAGAAGAGGATTTACAAGGTGCCTACAAATATCCGAAAACACGAGGTTGGACATTTCCCTTACAAATAAGAGAAACAACTGAGGTGTGTACAATGTCATTCAAGAGTGAGGTGGGCCTGCGTCAAGTGCAAAGTGATTCTTTGTTTAGAGCGAAACTGTTTTATAATTTTCCATACTTAAGAACTTATGTTTACAGATTTTCCCAGTGTACTCATTTGAGTACAAATATATATCTCATTTATTTAAGTTTTTTGACTATTACTTTCTTTTAATAATTCGATGAAAATAAAGTTTTTGAAGTGATTTTGTGAAAATTGATATAAAAATTTGAAAAGAAATCCGTGGGATCTAATGGGTTAATATCGATATATCTTAACATATTCGTTTTCCTCTGCCATATGGCAATCCAAACAACCCAATAAGGTTTGATAAGTTATTTTCATTTCATAAAAAAAGACAAAAATGTCAGAACAACGAGCATTACTCTTCAATTCAAAAATTCTCATTTATTTTCCGATTTTATAAGAAGATACGTACCACGTAAACTATTAAATTACCGATAATTTTCCATAAAAGCATGTTGTCTAGAAACTGCATGAGTTTATTCTGTCGAAAAATATGCAAAATATGAAAATAACCGAATGCAGTTTTTCTACTGACAACATGCTTGAATGAAAAATTATCAGGTTTATTTTGATGCACGAGTGTAATTCGGTAGAAATTCAGTATTTATGACTGTCAAGATGACAAATATACATTTTAACAATCTTACCATAGATACACGGACCGAGCGGGTATTTTTCGATACCTACCGGGTATCGAAAATGTCCCGCCGGGAATTTATCGCAGTAATTGATCGAAAATGTCCCGCTTCATATGGGATTTTTAACATACGATGGAAATATTTGCAAGAAAATGTAGCACCACCACATTACTCCAGACAAGTGAGAAACTATTTGGACAATGATTTCATGGTCGTTGGAGTGGCCATCGAGGTCATACGGAATGACCAGCACGCTTGCCAGATTTGACACCTTCAGACTTTTTTTACGTGACTATTTGAAGCAAAAGAAGGTGTACGAAACTGAACCTGCTCCACTAATGAATATACGGCAGAGAATATTAAATATTTGTAGAAATATCTTCGTTTCTGTTTTCGAAAATTCTCGACGTGAAATATCGGATAGGCTGTTAATATGTTGAGACGTTTGGGGGGACGATTTCGAGCATCTTCTGAACTGAACTCAGCTCATTTCTGCAAAGTATGAAGTTAATCGTCTATGTCTTCAGGCAATTATTAAATGTTCCGCCATTTTGTAGTAGGTGAAGATATTGACTTCATATTCTAGGATTGTAAGGTATTCGTCAGAAACTTCAAAATGATGTATCGCAAGGCCCCCTTTTCAAATATTTTTTTTTCGCCATCTTGAGATTTTCATCTGCCTTTGTCACTCCAAAACATAGTATTTATGCATCAATCCCTTCATCACAAGTTTAGTTTTTTTAAGTTAACTGAAATGTTCAGAACATTGTATGTATCTCAATATATCGTTATGAAATGAAACAAATTCAAGGGGGACTTCATAGCCTTAAGAATTGTTTATCAAGGTATCGAATGGTATAAACAATTGAAATCATAATGTCCCTGAACATCAGATCCGCTCGAAGAACAGTACAATATTTATGGCTCCTGATACATATTGTTGATGAAAAACAACGCAATAACTTTTTGATTTTCATAACGGATTTTTTTTCTGCTTGACAAAAATTGTCGTTCAACTGCTTTACATATAAAATACGAGGTGTTCGCACAATAAACCAACATTCTCCCTGCTGTATTCAGACGACGAAGTAGTCTTCAATACATCCATAGACACTGAATGGGAAGCAGCTTGGCAACAGGACAGGACAGGATAAATATACTGCCATCATTTTCGGGGTGCTTTTCAACAATTTTGGCCAATCGTCAATTGTTTCTTGGCAGCTTATCATCCATGACTATGACAATTCCACCATTTTGTAGATTTTTTTGTCTTGACACCATTTGGACCTTTCATTAAGTGTTGGTCAATATTTTCTCATCCAACTGTTTCAGATATATTCTGCAAGTAGTTGGCAATATTTTTCCAGGTTGGAATTTATTTCATTGTCGTAGGTTTTAGGTGGCTTTGCTATACTAGATATTCCTACTAGGAAATGATTTGGTGTAAAACTTTCAACATCATTCCCATCCGAAGAGACATATGTGAGAGGTCTACGGTTCACGGTGCGTTCCACTAGTAGGCAAGATATTTCAGAAGGACTTCTTGTCTGGGGGATTTATCCTCTGAAATTTTCTTCAATCCATCCTTGACCGATCGTACCATGCGCTCCCAAGCTCCCCCTATGTGTGGGCTCCTTGGTGAAATGATTATCAATCAATTCCTTGGCGAACCATCTTCCTCTTGATCAAGTTTTCGTCCAATTCCCTGATGACTTCTTTCATCTCATTATTTGCTGAGGTAAGGTTCGAACCGTTGTCACTCCTAATTGATAAAGGATGTGCTCTTCTAGAAATGAATCTCTGGTTGCTATGATCGCTGAATTTTTGGTAAGAGATTCGGCTAGTTTCATATGCATAGCTCCTACTGAGAGGGCGAATTATGTGAAAAGATTACCCCATATCTTTTTTCTCGTCTGCGTTCAAATGGAACTGCCCTGGGTCCAAAATTATCCATTCCTTTGTACGTGAATGCTCTAGATCATAGATGGTCTCTGCAGTCGTCGTTCAGGAATCTGTCTCATTACAGAAACTTGAGGTCTTCTGCTCCTTTACTCAAAAAAATTGCAAAATTTGATTGTTTTCGTTACCAACTCTCTCGCTTGTGATATCCAAAATCTCTGCCTTATTTCATTCATGAGCAACTGCAGACCTGAATGATTGTTCTTTGAATGGTAAAATTGAACAATTAATTTGGTTTTTGCATGCTTGTTATCCAGAATGATCGGTCTTTTTGTTTGTGGCGGAAGTTCTGATGATATATCTATCCCTCCTCTCAAACAAATGATATCATTTTTGGAATATGGGGACAGTTGAAAAAAACTGCTGGATTTTTGTACCGGCTTGTTTTTCATTAGGGTTTTTATGGAAAACAATCCTTTTGTAGTTTCCTTCTCCAAATGCTTTCTGCTCTCTTCAATTATTCAATGTCAATTTCTGCTTTTTTAAGTTTTCACTGGAGTTGCTCGGTGTTATTGTGATGTCAGGTCCGAAACTGTTGATAAAATAAATTCATATTTTAAAACACTTCGTCTTTATTTAATTTCAGTTTCTTTCTCCGGCCAGAATTCTTGATTTTAATCACAGAGGGTTCCGTAAGCGGGTGACCAAAAATGTTTTTTCCTAAATGACCCGCCATGTATTTTTTTCATTTTTGGATAATGCGAATAACAATCTATACAACAGTTTTTGATTTTTGTCAATTAAATGCGAGATTGCCGAGTTATTGCATTTTTGATTAAAATTTCTGAAAAATAATTGCGGACGGTTAAATTTCATAAAAACTCAGCACAAACAGGAGACGCAAAATGAAGTATTGCAGCTCTCAGTGCAGGGATAAAGACATCCACTGAATCATTGAAAATTGTTGAGAAATACACAGAGCGCTCGCTAGACGACTGCCAGAATTACATATTTCAAATGACAAGACCTCTTTTTACAAATGGAACACCCTGTATATCAAGATGTTTTTTTTTTTGGAGGTTCATTCTTGAAGCTCTTCATCCTTATGATAATTTCTATTGTGAAATTCATTGGCTTCCGAGGTATTACGGAATTTGGCATTTTCTTAGAATTTCTCGATTTCAAACCAAATCCATTCTCAGTTATTAACGTTTTTGACGATCTAGTAGGCTGTAAGTACATATTTTGTCTAATTGATAAAAGTTGTTTGATATTTGCCATTGGCTCACCTATCACATGGACCCTGTATAACTGTTACGTTTTCCCCAACGTTCCGTTGAGTTCAAGGACTACATCGACAGATTGGCGCAACATATACAGAATGAGGGCAGAGATGTGGTCATTTCAGGGACCTGAACGCTATGTCCAGAATGTGGAACTACGACAGGACTGACCTCCGGGGGAAATATGTGGAGAAATGGATCAGCGAAGCGGACACGACGGTTCACAACATAACCATTTTCTTCAATATTGTTTCAACAAAAAATTCCAGAAATATCGAAGAAAAAGTTGTATTGATGAAAAGAGCACCAGAATTAAGAAAACTACAAGAAACTAACATGAATATACCAGACAAAATTATATGAGGACTGATGGAAACACCATAACCAAATCAATAATGCAGTAGTTTTATTCGTAAAATAATCGAATCCCAAAAACTCGCCAGGCTTCGAACCTACTCGGCTGTTCCATTGCAAAACACAGTGACTGCACTAATACACAAGTTGAGAAAAATCGATTTTTCTAAAATTTACAAGCCGCAAGTCATTATCAATAAAATTTTCAAAAAAATCTCATGGAATGTTAGATAACCTGCATTTACAATTTTTGAACTATTTTTTATTCAATTAATCAGCCATGATAGTAGATCGGCAGTCCAATAACAAACTTTGCATAGATTTTAATAAAAAAATAAACAGATTGTTTTATATCAAAACACAGTAAATGCCTTTGCTGTGTTTTGTTATAATACAATAAGTATTTATTTTTCTTTACTGCACAGTGAGGGCTCTTACTGTGTTTTGACAAAGTTTATTTAAAATATCAGTCGGTGAAAAATGGATATTTCAAGAAATAGAAAATACAATGCAAAAGTACATCTTTATTATTCCGTAGAATAGAGGTGAAAAAAATATGTAAATATTTAACACAAAAACCAAAAATATATTCTTACTAATAAGCTGAAAAACGTTTATTGAAAGTATTTTGGTAAGTCGAAGAGGAACAGAAATTATACGAAACAGGTAACTTAAAAAAACAGACTAAGAATCGCCATCTATGGCTTCCAATTGTTCATGATTCACCAAGTGAAAAGATGTTTCTGACTCTGGTAGGTTTTGCCAAAACACTTCACTACTCTCTCGTCTTTTGAAATAACAGTTTTCGCTACATGTCAGTTACTGTGCTTTGCAATGGGACAGTCGTACTGTATTGTCATCAATGAAATTTCCAGTAGAATTTGCGTGTTCATGGAAAAAATCAATTCCACTTCAGAAATACACCTGTGGAATATTGGTATCCATGTATAAATCACCCTAAAATTTCTTCATGAGTAAGTGTGGTATGACTAAGATGAGTCTGTAGTCCACAAATTCATTCAAATGCCTTCGCTGACTAGAATGCGATAGATACTTGATTCTACAAAGTAAAACAACAAAAAAAACGATAACAGAAACATGTTCAGATGAGTAACAGAATAATGTCACTACCTGTCGCACTTGTTCATCTCAACTATACAACACAATTGAATGGATCAGGAAAGCTATGAAATAACTATAAATATAATAATAACTATAAATAAACTGTATAGAATACTGTTTTACCAATGAGATATAGACGGATTTTGAATACTTGGATCGATCTAATCAAACCAACAAATAATAATAATAATCCATCTCGCCAACAAAATAAAACCAAGTATTTTTTTCTGGAAACCGATTCTTTCGCAATAACCTTAAAACGATTTACGCCAATGCATTTCATGAAAAATCACATTTTCTATAAATTTCTTGTGATTCTGAGAGAAAGAAATGCGTGCGATATAAGTGCTCCAACCGTATTTACTTGCCACCGTAAATTTGAAAAAAATGCACACTAATTGTGTTTGGGAAATTTGGTTCCGAGAGATTCTTTATAAGGTGTTGTTTGATTCACTCTATCGAAGTACAATTAGTCAATAAAATACAGCTCATAACTCGAAACAATTTCAATCAAATATATTATTGAAAACGTATGCTTCACTGTTCCCATAATTTCAGAGTCGCATTGCAAGTCATACCGACGTCAATATCAATTGACATCACCATAAAATTCTATGTTTCAGTAGATACTTTCAGTCTGAACAAAATCACCCCTCATTAGCATATTGGGTGGTCTTCAAACCCACGTTTCCAAATTTTGCAGAGAAAGGCGGATTTCACCATTGTGAATTCATTACTGCATTTCGCGGATGATACCATCGTGATTCTTTTAACGCTACTGAAGTTTGAAGTTAACACTCAAAACTCTGTGGCTGTTATTCCTGTGTTCACATGGTAATTTCCGCTGAGCCTGAAAATGATGAAAATTGTCTCAGTATCTCATTATTTAGCAGCTAGCCAACACTCACGTTCTATCGATATCAATTCCTAAATATGATTTCTGGTTTGCCTCGCATTTTCCTTTTTCAAAATCTTTGTAGTCACCGCATTTGGTAATAGGGTAGCTCTTTGGATTGACAAGACTCATGATGTACATACGATATGCCTGATAGTGATTACAGAATACTACAAACAAAAAAACAATTGAATATCAGCAATTTTCTGAACAAATGCCTTCAGTGTCGTTTATAGGACTATTCATATCTGCGTCTACAAATAATTTGAAATACATGAGTAAATGAAAAAGGCGTTATCGGAAAGGCCTGTGATGAAGGGAAGTAGGAGTAAATATATGGGAATCTTGGAATCGACAGGCGATAGGTAGACAATTATTCGACTGAAGTTGTTTAGTATGGAGTAATGGAAAATAATTATAAATACCGCTTTCGATACTGAAGACGAGAAAATCCAAAAACATTTCAATTATATTTTGTTGAAACATCGCCCTTGGCATTTGTCGAAATATCCTTCAATGCAAGGAATGCAATGACGAAACCTTTATACAGGGTAATGTACGAATCAGGTGAGTTACTTCTTTGAATCACTCGTAATGCTATTGTTGATGTTTATATTTTTAGCGCGATTCGAAGGTCATCATATATTACACCCAATTAACTTCGAAAAAGACGAGACGGTATTCAGAAAAATATGATAACATGTTTTCAAATTGGTAACGTAATCAGCTACGTACTGTTCTGAAAGTAAACAATTGATTATGAACTACGTTCAGCAAATGATATTTCAATTGTGGAAAACATAGGCATGTGGAAAATGCGGTTGTAGTTGTCGGATTGTAAATGTTTCAAAATTATATTTGAAATTTTCAAGAGGAAATTGTCGAATGAATGCGTAATTGATAATTTTAACTGCCTCATTCAGAGGTTCAATGGGAGCAGTCAGTAATCGATACCTTAATTCCCTCTTCTATCAACATCCTACCTAGTTCTGATAAAGATCCCGGTGCTCTGACGATTATTTTCGAAAAGGCACAAGCGGGTTGCTTTGATCCTCCATTGACCCAAATATCAACATCTCCAAGGCTTTCTTTTATTCCAAATATACCAGCATTCGTATGAACGATATCCACGAAGATTCCATCACCTTTTCCAATTTTTTCATCAGGCCTACCTAGGGAGAAATATGGCCCTGCTGGGTCCAAACCTTAACAAGAGATTAAATGTCTTTATTGAAGTATCTAGAATAACATTTCAGGTATTTAACACCGAACGACAAATCCGAATGGGATTTTTTCTACATTCTATTGATGCTCACCTGTTATTCTCGAAACCTTTCCCGAAGTAATGTGCTTTCCAGTCAGACCAGCAATATGGGCACCAAGGCTCTGTCCTATCAAATGCAATTTATTCAGTTTCAGTCCCAAACTCACCAGATGATCTATAAATTTAGCACAGTACTTCCCAATCGGCAAACAATTTCTTGCTGCTGTTAAATAGAACGGTCCTGCCAATAGTCTTTCACTATTGATCAAGATTATGTTGTAGTCACCCAATTGTAAGTATTCTGAAATGAAAAATTGTCACCAATCATATGCTCAGATTACGCAGAAAGGAGAGGTTGGATATCGATGAAAATCCACTGATGATAAAAAATTGGATCAATTAAAATAACAAAGTATAAATAAAAAACATCAAAGTCTTTGGATTGAAGGACTGAAAAGATTCGACAATCCGATGGTTGAAGGAAATGAAAATTTTGAAATGTTGATGCATTGATACATCTACTTGTTGATCCTCAACTTATTCTTATGCCACTTGTGATGGGCACGGAAGCGCCAGTTGTTGAACTTGTCGATTCTCGATGGAAATCCGTGGTGAAAACTGTTTAAACAGTTTCCTGTAAGATTTGATGGAAAATCTTTGATGAGTAACTGCTTATTGTGCGATTTTCTATAGTTCACAAAACAGCTAAGCCCTACAGAATATCAGTAGTTTTGACATTACGACCGCCAAGATGTCCCCTTCCCTCTTAACTTTCGTACTGGATGAGGTCCAATCAAGATTCCGTAAGATAGTATCGTTTTTGGTACTTTGTAAGGAAAACAAAATTTCTCATCACTACTCGCAGAGAGAAAACTTTTTTCCAATGGAAAAGGGGGACTTGTCAAAACTTTTTTGAAAGGTCTATCAAGTCTCTATCCAAGGATATTTTTGGGATCGAACTAGCCGTCATCGAGTGATTAGGAGTTTAGTTTTCTTTTCAGTAATCTCATAACTCACAAAAAATAATTTCAAGAATCACTGAAATTTACTTCGATGACATCTACCTTAATGATCATTATGCCAAGCTTTGGCATAGACTGAAACTTATTCGGTTTCTTTACTCGAGCCGAGAGAAACCATTGTTCAAATAGGTAAGTTTGACTGCTAATAGTCAGAGATGGCTAGTGTGATTTTCAAAAGTGAAGAAATGGAAGAAGAATTGATAGACCTTTTGAATGATGTATCAGAAGCCTTTTCTTTGATAATGAAAGTTGATGCATGTCTCTGGGCACACGAATATCGTTTTCACTATTGTTACGTATTCGACGATCAACAACAATTCTAGGAAACAATGGAACCCATTCTCTTAGCCTATGACTTCATCGACGCCTATGCAAGTGATTCGAAAAGAAGACCACGCCCATCGCCCGTTATCGAGATTCATCGAGAATGTTCGAGAGAGATACCAACCGCATATCAATGAATTTTGTTTATCGTCTGATGGAATCCGGTATTTTTTAACTGAAAATGAACATACTCACTGTCTTTCATGTGAACTGCGTCATCCGAACGCGATGATTCCAGAAACCCATGTGAGAAAAAAACAGTGGGATTACTGAAGTTGATGTTTGAGAATCCGATAGAAATTTCATCGTGAGGTAGCAAGATCTGAGGAGATGTAGGGTTTTTTCTGTAAAACGTAAGTCAGTTAATCGTAGGAAAACTTCCTTATTTTTCAATTTTTCATCGAATTTATTCTCTGTGCTAGAAATCGCACGTTGAAGGAAAATACCTGTTCAATCCTCAGTTAACAAAAAAGTTTCGTTTTTTGGGGCTAATTTGTTCATTGGGAGACGACAATAAGATAATAATTTTTGTGTAGAGATAGAGAGTTTGAGGAAGTGTTTTTTCTTCGCTCATCATTTGTTGATATTCCTTCATGAAAATTTTCAATTTTTTGCATCGACCCAAAAAAAGCAAGAATCACTTCTTATAGAAAAGTGAGTCTGGTGAAGTGGGATTTGAGTTCTGCATATGAGCTGATAATTGAAGATATTATATGACCTAAAATTTGTGAATTACAGAACAGAACTTTTCTGGCACTAATAATGAAATATCGGACATTGAGTCCCCATCTGTGGAAGGAAAGAGGCGAATCCTCATACTTTCGAATATGCAATTTTTTCTATGGAAATATATTATAATTGTCAAAATTACAACGAAATATTGGGAACTTCGACGTTATTCTTCCATAAGCTTATTTTCTTCTAGCACGAACTGTCGAAAAAATTCCTTGAAACTAAATGATTCATATCTTTTTCCACGATCGATCATCAACATAGTGATTCATGTTCATGATTCATGATTGACGACTCCAAATCATCACACGATATGCAGCTGTGAAAACGATCTGGAGAGCACAGGGAAAATCGAATCGAAATCAGTGATAAATAAAACTGATATCGACATTTTAACAAAAGGGTATTTAAATTCAACCAATCCATCTTGGAATGGAAAACAATCAGAAAAAAAAACATGTAGTCAGATGAATTTTTTATTCAAAACTACTTCTCATGAGTATCAACTTACCGTGTATATAACTCGAATATGATATCCATACGTAGGTCGATTTCCGAGCAAGCTCTTCGATTTATTGGATAAAGCTGGTATCTGCCTTTTTGTATTGTCACTGATAATGGACCTTCGATGGAAAAAATGTTCGAAACGGCATAGACGTGAAATAGAAATTGTAAAAGAGGGAATGTTCAGGGTAACTGAAGCTACATATCAAACACTATATCAAAAAATAGAATGGATAAAAAACACACACAGAAATGCTTGTAAATGCTGGGAAAGAATCTGCTATGTGTATTCTCAGAGAACCATGCCAGTTACATCTCTATAAAAATGGAAGTGTATTTACTATAGTCAACATAGGTACTCTAGATACCTTTTAGATATCTCTCCCATTATTCCTGTCAACAGTTTCTTCAGTATTCGAACCAAGCCATCTCAAGACTATTTGAAGATTCAAAAAATTCAGACATCAATAATACTGTAAGATATCTTCTGAATGAATGAATTCTGAAAGTCATATGAACTATATGTAAAATAGATAAATTATATAACAAGTTAACTGTTGTGACCTCGTCTAATATAATATACATGATCATAACACCAAAATGAAATCCTTCGTGGAATTTTGCAATACTTCCATTGTGATAGAAATTCTGTAGAGTCCTAGAGTTGATGATTTGCCAGTATAAGCATCTCCATCGTACAAGTTAGGTTCAGTTCCTGGTGTTGATGAATGTTCAATAGAAATTGAAGGGATTGATGCGGATGACTATGAATCAATGGTGAATTAGATCATGAACTGGAGAACGGTGTATTGATTTCATGCCTAGTAAAGAAATAGTATTCGTCTACATTTTGACCGTACCAATAAATCAAAGAAGTAACCATTGATCCCACAATATTTTTATTCGTTCTCTCTGAAAAACTACTTTTTTTCAAGGGTGGCGGTATGTTACATAACTTGACACCCTATTCATCGTTCATTTAATTTCGTTTCGTCTAGTTACTTTGCAAAAAAAGCAAGTTGTTTTTATCATGAGTTAGAATGAAATATTCCTATTGTCAAGATAAGTTTTCTTGATTCGAAATTACTGGAATTCCAAGTAATCCAGGTCCTTCGAACAGTTTTTGGGAAACCTTAGATTCAAATCATTACAAAAAATTACTGGGTCTGACCCGATTATATTTTTTCGAAATACGTCCACCATTACCATTAGTTCAACTGTGAACTGATGCGATGCCTCAGAAAAATATGTTTGACATACAACTCATTACAATAACAAAAAAATGGTGAGAGAAAAGTGTTCAGTTGATCTTAAGAACACCGCTGACAGGCTAGGTGAACCTAGCCCTAGAGCGCTTCGACACCCAAGACAATTAGCCGACTCTTGCCCGCACAAGCCTCTGCCTTCTAGGCACACCCGAGAGAGTTTTTAATAAAAAGAGTTAACTTTCATCTAGTTAATTGTCAGAATGCGACATATCTCTCAGACTATTGTCATTGTTCTAACTCATGAAAATCAAATTGAGTTTTTTTCCAATTCCTAGCCTTAACCGTCATAGGAATGACACGTTCAAAGATGAGAACTTGTTAATCCTCTGCTAGCCCAAGCTTCAACTTTAACAGGAACATTAGCTAGTTCAAAAAAATCCATTTCAAATACATTCCAAACGCAATACAGGCCGGTCCTATGATTCATTTAATTTTCATTCATATTGACTGAAAGAAGTAATTTTGGATTCGAAGAATATCAAGAATCGCAAGGGAAGTATTGTAATTACTTCTTGTTCTGATCATTACCTTTTGGTTACGATGATTTCATAATCCCAAATAACAATTATTTCTATTACATAACGAATTTGTAGAAAACGTGAAAATATTCATTCACGGTCCAGTTTGAATGGAAGGAAATATGAAAATGAAAAAATATGCAATAGTGGCCAGAGTTTAAGGCCAGGTACATTATTTGAGTTCATTATTTATATTTACCTGGCTGACGGTAAAGCAAACACAGTAAAGACACAATTAGGTTCATTGCGCGAAATTATTTGATATGGACTCGAAATAAACGACTACTTTTATAGTATTTGTGGTGTATCAACCTTGCCGGCGCAACCAACCAAAAAAAATAGGTAAGTTATCTAAACGCTTAATACTATCGATGTTATTTATGGTATTTCTTCTACATAACAATCTTGGAGGGGGTGCACAGGATAAGCTTGATATAATAAATCAAATACTGGGCGAAATAATAATAATCGATTCACTATTTCCAATATATTCATAATTTTGTAGGACCAATTTGACTTTTCACAAATAATTTCCTTGACAGAAAATAATGCATCATGTGTGAAAATTTCCCATTCACTACCAGCTGACAAGTTACGCAAAAATCAAATTTATCTTTCACCTCTTTCATTTATTCATTCACGACTGAAGTAAGAGCTAGTTGAATATTTTTTCAAGCAGTTCGTTTCAATCTTCACTGAATTATTAGTTTTTCTCGTTGTTCAAATTTACTAGAAATCGATTCAGGATACGAATGCTGTTCTGAAATTCATGTACTTTTGAGTTGGAACAGATGACGGTGATCTACTCTTACTATTCATCAATTTATACTATTGATTTCAATTGCATGATCCACACCAAGATTGTGGCCAACAAGGAATCACAAATTCTCCATATTCATACATGTATCGAAGTTACACGTTTCTACAGTAAACAAACAATTGAAGTTGCTAAAGGAGCAAATAATCATAGAATTCGTTCAAGACTTGTTGAATGTCCAAACACAGTTTTTTTCATGTTGGTCTGAAGCTGAAGCTGTCGCAAAAAATTGTACTTTCATTTTCCCCTTCAACCAAAGAGGATGGATCACAATCCATCACTGCCAAAAGAAGTATATTTGCCAATATGTTTGCTCAAAATTTTACTTTGGACCCATCGGGAAAAGAACCCCGAATAACACGCCTGTCGACAATCATATGTCTGAAATAATTTTTCGCCAATATAATGAAAAAATTTTATGAACTTGTATACAAACAACTTTCCAGCAATCGGTCTTGAAGTGTGTGCCCCCGAATTCACAGCAGTACTTCGCGGATAATTCAACCTTTCGTTATAACGTGTTTTTTCCTCAGTCCTGGAAACCAGAGAGAGGCAATTCGTCTTGTTGGTGATTCTTCGCTCACAGACTCGCTCACTTCATTGGAACATCGTAGAAGGGTCGGAGACTTGTCTTTCTTTTACATATACTTTCACGGTCGATGTTCTTCCGGAATGTTATCAATCGTTCCACCATTGGCAATGTCTACACGGATAACTCGACAATAACAGAATCTCCACCCCTTTGTTGTGAATTTTGGAAACCTGTCGAACCTTTCTTGCGCAAGGATCTTTTTTCAATAAAGCAGATGAACTTTGGGAGTCGTTGCCAAAAGAGGTTTTTCTTGAGGCTTACAAACTTCAGAATTCCATAGTGAATGTTAATTCGTTTCACTTGTCCTTTGATTCATTCAGTGTTCTCTGAACATTACAGGGCTTCCCTCTCGTATGAATCTGCATATAAAAAAAGTTTCAGAAAAAAGGAAGAAAACTTCACCAATCAATATGAAGCTTATCGATCATCTTGAGAGATTGGGAATAATAAATGAACGACAATACGGTTTCGCTATCAAAGATCAACAAAAGACTTACTGTCGTTTGTTTCACATATTTGGCAGCATTCCTTCAAAAAATTTCAAAAAATTCAACTGTTCCACTCGACATCTAGACAGCGTTTGATCGAGTTTGGCATCGGGGTCCTTTCTAAACTGCCGTTCTACTCTCATGGGAAAACTATGTGAGATCGATCGCTAAAGGCGTTTTTCAGAAGCATGTTTTTCTATTCAGTGCAAAGAAATACTCCGCTCTTTGTCAACTTCTAGCGATCACCTTGCACATATTCTGTCTGTCTTGGATGAAGTTCTTGTGTGTGAGTTTTCGCACTGAATTCATTGGAGCTTCTTGTTTTTATCCAGAGAAAGCCAATCCGTCCTGTTGATTATTTCATTCATGCTAAAATACACGTTTTTGATTGGTTGAAATGATTGTGTTGATAAGCAGTAACACCATGTTTGTATGATATGATTTTGTATTTCGGCTCCTGATTGGCTATTGGATACCTACATGCTGTGTTTTCGTTTCTGTATTTCGCTTTCTGATTCGTAGTCAGTAGGGTAGTTTAATTAAACAACGACTTACCAGTTGCAATCTGTCATATTATTTTCCGATTTCCTGGTAAATAAATGAATGCCACTACACCAAATTCTCGTCTGAACCATCAACAAACACTATTAGTATGTACCTATCAACTTTATTTCCCACAAATTCTGGATAATTAATCTAATGTAACCTAACCACACAAATTGTGACAACAATCAAAATGAAGTAGTACCTAGCGCATAGGCAATCTTGCCTACATCATACAATGGCATTAAGTATTGTTGGTTGCATAACGAATCTTCCTGTATCGAACCACAATGCGGGATGCACGGTTTGCGGGATATATGAAAATTTTAATTCAGTAGGCTATAGCCTAACGTCAAAATGGATGAAAAGAACCGTTTCGGAGATTGCAATCTCGAGGAAATAAAATATAAAGTCAAAGACCTAACGCCTCAAAATACCGTGCGGTCCAAGAAATATGTCTGGAAACAATTCACAGAATTTTGTGGACGACGCAATCACCAGCTAGACGAAAATACATCCGATGAAGAACTTGCGGATATCCTCACTGAATGGGCATTCAATATACGAAAAACCGATGGAAGTGAGTAAGAGGAAATGGTAGTGAAGACTATTTTGAATAATACTGCCAAACTACTCCAAGAAAAGTATTATAATGAATACAATCGAAGATTTGATCCATTCAAAGTTTTGAGTTTCCAAACTGCTAGGAATGCGAAAAACATGAAAAGAAAACAACTGCAAAGTATTCCAGAAAAAAAAATGTTTTGTGTATCATTAACATCTGAAGAAATGACACACATTATACAAAGTTGGGATGAAAACACTCCAAATGGACTGCAAAGAAAACTGTATCACATTATAGCAGTTGAATTAGCTTGGCAGGGAGGTGAGGCTTGTCGATGTTTGGTTCACTTTTTCAAGGAAGAAATAAATAATGATGAAACACCAACTGGAAGACTGGAATACAACCCAATATTTACGAAAACAGCACAAGGTGGTACAATAAATACAGCAGAAAGTAAATGGCTTGTGCCAAATGAAGCCAACCCAGAAAATTGCCCTGTTCGTTTATTCAAGAAATTGATATCAAAACGAGGAGTGAACATCAAATCGGACCGGCTATTCTTGAAAGTTAACAATAATTGGTATAAAAGCCATGATAGCCCTTGGTTTAAAAATATGCCAGTGGGGATAAACGAAATCAGTAAATGGACGAAATCAGCAACTGAAAAGATTGGTTCAGATACAAAAAATGTTAAAATAACCAACCATTCAAACAGATCCACTGCTGTTAGTCAGTTGGCCAGTTCCGGAATAGGAGAACGATCAATCATGAAAGTAAGTGGCCACAGCAGTTCAACGTCACTAAAACCATATTTACAACTAAGCAAAGATCATCATGCTGAAATAATATCAAACCTGAGAAGTGAAGATGTGAACATATCCACGACCGTTGTATCTACTAGCACCCATAAGGATGAACTAGATCTACATAATATCGAAATAACTAATTCCACAAATTGTACGTTCAATATTAATATTAACAATGAATAGGAAATCATCAAAATGGCTTTGATTTTATTCATGAAATAATCTGAACAGATACAACTCGAAAATTCCTTCTCTTTTTAAGTGTTTCGATAATCATCAATACACTTGTTGTATTACATGCGATAATTTTCTGCTCGTGGACTCTCTCACCCCGTTGGAGCATCGTAAATATACATAGATATTTCCACGGTCGTTGCTCTTCTGAATTGTCATCAATCGTTCCACCCTTGGCAGTATCAACACGGATTACACGACGAATACAAAATTTCCACCCTTTGTTGTTAGCTTGGAGATTTGTCAAACCCCCCTTGCTCAAGGATATTTTTCCAATATTATAGCTGAACTTTTAATCTCACCATCAAAACCTCCAAGTTTATGTGAATTCGTATCTGTTGACCCTTGATTCACGCGGTGTAATGTGAACTACAGGGCTTGCCCTTCGTGTAAATCTGTACATAAAAAATCGAATATCAAAACATGTTGTACCCGGATCGATTCATAGAAGACCATCTTTCTTACTCGATTGTTCATTGAAAATCCCTTTCAATAGAATGCCTGAAAGAGTATTATTCTTTTGAAGGTGACCGGAGACCTAATTGATCAACAGTATTTCGCCGTTGGAACCATAAGAAGTGGTTTGATCACTATTGACAGAGGTATCCATACTTTTTCTATGGATCAGTTACTCTTACACCAAAGTGAAATCAGTCGAAATCAACTTATATTCAGTAAGTTTGAAATATATATTATACTTGGATAATTTGAGGTAGTGAGGCACTACCTGGGAAGAAGGCTTTCCCATCAGACTCTCTCGATCCTATGAGAACTTGTTTTGAAATACCCTGATTGAAAACTTGATTTTTGAACTGATCAGCAAGCTGAAAGAGTAGGTCCACCAGCTACTTCTCTAATACTATACTAGTATTACTATATTTCACTCAATGTCGCCAACTCAATGAAGAGAAGCCTCTTCGCATGTTTATCTCTGATCACATTCACTAATTCTCTGATAATCACCCAAAACGTGCTCATGACAATGATTTTTTTTTATATTCCGTACCCTATGTGAGATCGACGCTCTTTGGAGGCTTGTTGAAGCTCCTTGATTTTCACCAACTGTCCAAAGTGGATGGGATAAAGAAACTCGCTTCAAAGAGCATCATGCTAACAGAGGACAGTGAAGGGCGAAAAAATGCACTGACGCCAACAACGCGATAGCAATAGCAGAATGTAAGAATAATATAAACAGATACAGAGGACTCAGCCTATTCAGTCTGTCATTTGGTCTTATATTGAGGTATTAATTAGAATAATTTGGGAGCGAAATCCTTGTAGTACCGAGAAAGTCCAATAACCAGGTACCATCCTAATAGGTGAAAGAATTTTAAGAAATCATAGCCTATAGTTTTCAGATTAGGCATCAGTTTGCATATTGTGAAAATACCTAATTGGTGTAAGTTTTCGGTAATCTCCACGTACTCTAGCTTTATAGTAGATGTACATTTATTGAGGAGTTCAAAATTAATACAACGGTGTATGGAAACTATTTATTGTCGTAATTATTCGAATATCTCACTCTGCACCTATAAATGACATGAAGAATAAATTCGAACCCCTAACGATCATTCCACCTCTTGGAAGCCCCATTCAAGTGAAGCACGGAAATGCATCTCTTCAGTTACTGAATCCATGTTTGTAGTCAGAAATTATTCTTGAGGAACACAATTACTGTCAAAAAACGAATTTTTTTCATATAAACCCTTGAAGGGCACACATTTTCCGACGGCTTGTAGAAGTTTCAGTCCGGTCCAGTCGCTGTTCAGTGCTTGAGACATTAACTATTGATGTACTGACCTCCTCAAATTCTCTCGAAAAAACTTTTCCCTTCCAGTCCATCAGGACTTTTCAGTGTTATTTCGACACCATCACCGTCGAAAGAGTAGTTTCTGCTTCTTATTACTCCCTTGTCATCTTTCGATTCAATGGTTAGAACATTATTCTCCAATTTGGGAAGGCTCTGAAAAAAAAAACATTTCAATGAAATTACATTCGATGAAAGTTCAAAATTCAAACAATTTTTGAAGCAATAGTTTCGAAATAAGATTTCTTTCACTTTTAGTTGGTATTGGCAACCTAATCTTGACATATACTTTCGAAAGAAGATAGAAGAACAAATCATTGATTAGTATATTCTGGAATTCTGTAATCATATATAAATGAAATAACTGAAAAATTGATGGATCATCATCGATACCTTTCATACCTTGTCATACTTGCTATAATAATGATATCTATGAGATATTTATGTAACCAATAAGTCATTTTGTGTAACGAACGCGATTTCTGTTATTGTTTTGTTATCGTTCAACATGGAAAATTTTTTTATATAACATATTCTTTCATGCTTTTCATAGAGAAAAATCGACCAAAAAGTTTCCAGATATCAAGTTTTTCATCAAATTGCTTGTCGGTTCGAAGTCTTACAAGTTTATGAAAACCTGACAGTGAATGTATTCTTAGTGTGATAATATGATACAGTGATTGAAAAGGTTTACAGAAAAGACGACAGGAAATTCTTAATACCTGATCTCTTGACTTGTTTGAAGTTTCGACTCTCATGCAGCAGTCATCATCAAGAAATTACAGACTGAAGTTTCACCATTCAGTGAATAGAAATACACTAGAAATGTTCCAATCTATTAACAACTGTTGAAGGCGTTCAGTGAAAAGATAAAGACCATGACAAGGGGTTCTTCAACAATACTTTGTTAATTGAAATATCGAAGAAGAGGTTTTGATAAGATTATGAGTGTTCCATAAAATTCTCATACTCCAACACAAAATGAATGACCAAAACGAATTATTCTCCACTTCAATAAATACATGAATGAATAATGTGTGATTTGATTGAAATGTACATTTTCGTTCTACTTTTTGTAATTGAGTGATGAAAAGTAATCTATTTTATAGCTGATTATGAAAAGTACGGGGTTTTGACATCTCTGTATGCTTTGAGAAGTGCCACTTTATATGCCAAAATATAAATACATTTTCATTACCTGTGAAAAGAAAAGATATCAAAAATGTCGATGATTGTTAGGTTTCGAAAGCATAAAAAGAGTTAGGGAAATGAAAAAGGAAAGAATCTATACTGAAAATTCAAATTGGAACCAAATTCACATCCGGAAAATAGGTCATCTATTTTTTAAGTAAACTATGTTCTCTTATAAAAATGGATGTCATATTCTACTGATTATCACGAGATTCACGTCATGTGATTCATGACGGCAACTCACCTTCAGAACCATACCTGGCCAGTGATCCTCAACTTGTTGGCCTACAATATATTGCATAGTGTGACATTTTTCGTCGAATGTTTTTGTTATTACATATTTTTCTCCATCAACCTTTATTTTTAGTTTTTTTGGAGGTTTGTATTCTTTAATTTTATCATCAGGGACACCTTGAAAATGAAATCCATGAAAATTTGCACTCACCATATCTAAACGAATTAATGGGGCACATATGTGTTATCTTTTCTATATCAAAAATGCATTTCATCGCCAAGTTGAAAAAATTACCTTTTTTCTTCAAAAATTCAGGAAAGTTGTCTCTGACAAACTGGTATTCTCCAGAAACGTTGACCATTTTTATAGTTTTTGTATGAAAAATTTGAACAGTTCACTAGTTAGTTCACTGGAAGGCACTTGGATATACTGAACAATTTTCTTTCTATTTTATACTCTTTTACCTCCCAATCAGTTGCCTTTCTTCTCGATACATCATCATTATGAAGGGTACTTGAAAATAAATGGCGATCTTATCTTATTAGTATGTCCCCGTTTCACGTCAAAGTATTTTATCAGGTGTTTATATTTTGAATGGAATGTTTTTATCGTACGAAAATGAATATTTCATATTAAAATTCACGAAAGGACAAATAGTCTGGATATTTCATTTCTTGAAATTTGTAACTGCAGATAATCAATTCGGCCGATACGAGGGAACTCTGTACTTGCAAGTACCAAATTACCACTTGCCATCCGGGTACCTTTCCCACATACTTTTGACGAGCCATTTGCCTTGAATATAGCTTTTGATATATATAAAGGTTGGTTGAGTATGCGAAGTTGTTATTCTAGGAGTTTATCCGTTGGTTTGTCGGTATTGAGTTTCTACGTTTCGCCAACATCTCAGTTGGCATTTCAAAGAATGGAAAGGAACTTAGATTAAAGCGCACAAAAATATCATGGAATTCGCAACCAAATTTTATCGTTCTAAGATACGCTCGAATTGGTAGCTCCGTGCGATTTATAACTACTGTGCCTGATTTTACCGTTCTGTGATTCGGAATGTTTCATGTCATGAAATAGTCTGTTCATACTAAAGAAAACAACCTGACACGAAGCATAGTAGATTAAATTGTTTTTATCATCAGTCGCGGAAATTGTACAGAGAAAAAAGAAATTGAATTGTTCATGAACTCAAGGGTTATCATATGCATATGGAAAATATACGTTGTAACGATATATATGCACATGCTGCAGGCTTAAAGTTTTAATGAGTTTTACGAATTTTCATCGATGTCATTCACCAAATTCCCATTTTGTACTGTATTTTATGTCACTCGACACTTCCGTCCCACGTAGTGTCTATAAAACAAGTTAGTGACGTAGGAATAGGTATACAATCGGCCATCTTTTCCGAACGAACAGTTTTGAATTACATTTTGATATTTTATCATTCAAACGGGAACATGATTGAATATAATTCATTTCAGATAACAAAAAATGCTTTGTTGTTTCACGAAGTGATAACGTATTAGAATAATGTTCCGACAAAACTTATTATATTGATGATATCAAAAAAAGGTAGTTGTCTATATATTCTATCTACGTTGATATCACTGATATCGAAATTAAATTGCCGTCATCCTTTGAAAAAATATACCAGTAAATGCGATTTTATCACAAAATGATAAATGATTCAATTGATTTAATAATGTACAGAAGCAATTTTTTTAGTCCACGAATTTATTTGTCGAACACAGGAATTCGATTCTGAAGATTTTCTCTATGTTTTCCCCTATACAAATGAGTATACAGGGGTGCGCAAAAGTCCGGAATGAAATTACTATCTGTTTAACCAGAAACTTAGGAAAAAATCGCGTAAACACGTCAATTGATTTCAAAGTGTACGCATTTCTTGGCATTGAAATGTTTTTTTTTCTTCAACCCCTTAGCTGCAACCCTCCTCCTCAAATGCAAACCTATGTCGTGTATGGGCTTATTGAAAAGCTCGTGAAAATGGAATCTGGCCATACCCCTCCTTTTTTTTTACCCATGTGGTTACCACGAAATGGGAAAAAACTCTTAAAAGGTAGAAATACCTACTTAGTGCTATCTACGGGTGAATTAACATTGCAAAAAACAAATAAGTGGCATTCAGCATATGATGATGTACACTGCTCAACAATTGCTAAGAATCACCAGTACCTAGTTTCTAAAAGTATTTTTCAAATTTCAAGAACAGACCAACCTGGGCAGGCACCGCAACAAATTTTAATGATTTATGTGTAAAACTGATAACGTAATCTAGCATCAACATTCTTTGGGATTTATTTTTTCACAAAAACAAAAAGAGAAAAAAGTTGTTGCATTTTTTGTACCAAATTCAATACCCTGATAAAAAATATGTATTTGTTTTTTTTCATCGTTAATTCACCGGCAGATAGCACTAAGTAGGTATTTCTAACTTCAATGGGTTTTTTTCATTTCTTGGTAACCACATGGGTAAAAAAAGGGTATGGTCAGATTCCATTTTCACGAGCTTCTCAATGAGCTCTCACACAATATAGGTTTGCATTTGAAAAAAAAGTTGGGGAGGGTTGCAGCTAGGGGGTTGAAACAAAATCTCATTTTAATGGCAAAAAATGCGTACACTTTGAAATCAATTGACGTGTTTCAGCGATTTTTTCATGAGTTACTGGTTGAACAGATATTAATTTTATTCCGGACTTATGCGTACCCCTGTATGAAATGAAACTATTCTCACGATTGCGGTTCAGGAAATATCGATAATATTTCAGAAAAACACAAGCATTGTGGACTCTCTCATTTCTAAACGACTGTTAGTGTCATGCCAAAATATTTTCATGGTATTTGGAATTCGGTTCCCGATCACGGCTAAGATTCTTAAGGCTGGCCTTGTGCGATAAGCAATTTAATTATCCTGATACCATTCTAGGTGGGTGGGGTATTTTTATGAAATATACCAGACGATCTGGTAGTGCTATTGCTTTTCTTGGTCTCCCTACCATTGAAACCGGAAACAATCCACCGGAAAACCAGCACTCGAGAACATTAGCCGTCCCTTGCCCGCATGAAGCTCTGTCTCATGGAGGCACTCGTGGAAAACTTCGACAAGGGGCAAGTTTCAAGCAGAATGGAATCGATCCAAACTTCATTCCAAATTATTCGATGCTACTGTTGGAACGTCATTATTTTGTGGTGGATCAATATTTGTTCCGTAGTTTTCTGGGTTTGTAATAGACCACAATCTGAACAAGTCCAATTAGTCAGCAACTTCTCGTATCTCAAATTCTGCCTACCAAAAAAATAATACAATATATTAACATTTCTTTCTGGATAAAACAAGTCCATATAACACCAAACGCCATCAAACTTCTCATTCCATTCCCAGAGACCCAACAGACAACAACGTTCCCCACAAAGCTTTTCTTCCCTACATTAAAGGTGTTACTGACAAAATCAGCCGAATTCTCAAAAAACAGGACATAAAAACGATATTTACAGCCAGCAACAAAATCTCCACATTCCTCCGTTCCCCCAAGGACAAAATTGTCAACGAATCACAGGGTATATATGAAATACCATGTTCTGATTGCCATAGAACATATGTAGGCCAGACCAACAGACGTGTGACAAGTAGAGTATACGAACATCAACTTGCTGTCCGAAAATCAGACCCATCTTCAGCTCTGTCCAAACATCATCAAGAGACAGGACACAATATAGACTTTGCGAACACTAAGACCATCGCCACAGCAAAAACACTACAAGCTCGTATAATTCGCGAAGCCATCGAAATCGAGAAGAGACCTTCCTGCTTAAATAAACGTGACGACGGCCAGAGACTTCCAACTGCATGGAAACCTCTAATTTCCAGATGCCCAGTCCCCACCAAGACATCCGACGGTCCTTTGGTAGCACCCGCTGCTATAAATCCTACCCAACATCCCTCGATACCTCAGTTCGATCTAAGGAGTAAGCAGATTGAGACCTTAGAAAGAACTCGTGACGAGACCTGGGGAGTAGGCAGATTGAGGCCCCGGCGTCAAGTCACAAACCCTTGCCCCCTGTGATAACATCTGAGGAGTAGGCAGATTGAGACCTCAGCGTGAAGTCACATTCACCTCTTGAAAATGGCTCCAAAATCGGAGCCGAAACGTCGAGAACAAAACTCCAGACGCGGTATATATATATATATATATATATATATATATATATATATTTATATATATATATATATATATATATATATATATGTGTGTGTTATATGGACTTGTTCTATCCAGAAAGAACTGTTTTTCAATAGACGAAGCAGCTTTTCGGGGTAGATTAAAAATGTGCCCTTATAAACTTGTTTAAATTTCAATATTAATTCCTATTTTTTCAAATTGTGGTAGGTTACAAACCCAGAAAACCACGGAACAACGATGCGATGGTACTTGTCAACAATTCCCCAATATTATTACTGTTCGGATATTCCTGCCAAAATAAATCACGAGGCGAAAAATCTATTAACTTTGAAGTTTGGATTCCTTTCAGAACTTCCTGTTCTCAGATAATTACTAAATCGTTGTCCAATATAATATCAACATTCAATGCGACAAGAATCGTCCTATTGAAACATGAAATAACCTTCATTATAACTCTGTTACTGATCAAGGAATTCGGTCTGATTCGACTGTTAAATTAGTATAATATTGTCTATTATGATATTACTCCTCTTAACCTTGTATTATGGGGTAGTGACGTACCGAGGAGAAAAAGATGTATATGACCTTAGGGTGACGACTTCTGGCCCGAATATTCATAAGTCGCCCGAGGGCATATACATATATTTATACCCGGGGTGTACACGAACTTTTATATCATACTCTTTCGTCATTATATCCCCGCTAACTTTCCAATACTCCATACTAAAACTCTCTGTACTAAAAATTCTGCCGTCGCAGTGAGCGACTCCTGTTCATATAGCCACTCAAACAGTGGAGAATCCTCCAGACAAATCCCGATAATCGAATATTCTGGGTGAGCCGCGATCACGCAGGTACAATCTTCCCTCGATCCGTCAAACCAATTTGCATCCATAGGCGCCAGGGCCGGCGCCAGGACATTTCGTAACATCATCAATATTTGGAAAAAACTAAAAATCCACTGTGACTGGCATTTTCCTTTTATGAAAGCATAGATACTTTCGTGGCTGTCAACCTAAAAATGATAAATCGCAGGAAATTTCTAGGCCCTATTGATCCACCTGTGCCATGAGGAAGACTAATATGTCGTTATGACATGAACATAATCTAAAAGTAAATTTTCCGTGGAGTACAGTTATATTCACTCACTGAATTCTCGCAGTATTACTTTTCTATTTCGAATTATATCTCAATTCATACGTGTACAGTGGAATCCTGAAATGACGACATACTTGAGGTTTGAGTTGTTTGCCGATTACTCTACCTTGCAATTGAAATGATAAGAACTATTTGAATTATGCTACGAATTGAATTGAGTAAATATTCCAGAAACATAAAATATTCATTCATCTTGTTGTACATTGTCAGCCGTGAATCTTGAGTATTAGCTTAAATATTCAAAATGGCCCAAACACGAAAATATATATTAACCAACACAAGTGATTTTGAAGAACATCTGAAGAAAGAAGGTAAGGAAATACTAAGTTCATTTCTTTCGTGCTGGTTAGCTGAAATTCAATACTGGAAATGAAATTTCTTCATCGATATTATCGCCAACAGTAATTTTTCAGTTATTATCTGTTATCAATTCGGCAACCATTTGGTAAAAAAGGAGAATGAAGCAAATATTTTTGTGAGATAGATCAAAATATGAAGCTATAGGTAGGTACGTCGTTTCAATCATATTTTCTGAAAATGTTATTCGATCTTCTTATATCCATTTTTAGGCTATTTCCTCTATGGAAATGAAAAAGAAAAGGCTTTACATTCCCATAATACGTGTTTTTGGGGCAAATTGATCAATTTGCCCCGATACGTTTCACAAGTTGAAAATCAAGAAATCTCTTGATGGTGGTCCTGAGAATATGATCTAAGGCTCATTCGATTCGAAATGATGCTTTGAAGAATGAGCAAAAAGGTTTTATCCAGTAAACCAATTCGATAGTGATTAACAAATTGAACTGTCAAAGAAGGGTCCAATCTTCAGTAAATAATTTGAAAGCCGTTGACGTTAGGCGAATTATTCAAACAGATTATTGAAGAAAATAAAATTTTCAATAAAAAAGTTTGTTTCACTGAAACTCAACCAGTTGTATTAACCATTTTTCATGGAGTGGCGTGTCGTTTTCTTACGTTTGACAATATTTTCTTTTTCTCCTCCTGCTATTTCAAATTGTTCAATACGAATTTGACAGCTGTGAAGGCTTTAGAGTTCATGTGTATTCTGAATTGATGACGACCGTATGTATGTAACATTTGACTGGATTTTGATGTCATAACAATATTCAATTCCCCAAAACCGAAATCAGCAAGTTTTTCATTCGATTTTTTTGTAAAATATGATATTTTTAGGAAATTTATTATTTAACAGTTCGTGGATTGGTACTGTATCTAGTTATATATATGTAGCAAACAATTGTTCTACCTACTTGCTGTCATTCAGTGTCTTGTTGGCATCGAAAATGAGAGACAACAAATACATTTTTGCTACACCAGCAGAAATTACCGCACAAGCATGATGGAAGAAGAAAAAGTACAGTAGGCAACTCGAGGATAAGGCTACTTACGTGCACTCGCGAATTTCCGCACTCGGCTAACGCCTCGTGCTCACAATTTTTGCTCATGCGTAATAAACTACTTATCCCCCCCTTTACTTGATATATTATTATTCACGACTAATGCATAATGCAAGTATTTTACTTATGGTTTCTACAGTATAGTGCCATATATTATTCCCTTAGGGAAAAATGGCGAGGGATTATGAGTAATAGTCTTTATTCCCACTTGTAGTCCTTTCACAAAATTTCTCGAATTTTATATAAACATGGAAACAATATAACCAAGCTCCAAAGTGTCAGTGTCAAATGCGTAGGTAGTATTTGTGTATTCGTACTGAGATGAATGTCAAAAACTATCAAATTTTTGGTGTTATTCGTTTAAAAAAAAAAATTAAGATAATATTGATTTTTTATAGGAAAAATTTCCGTCACTTCATTCGTTAAGAAATATAAAAGTTTTCCTCTAAGCAAATATTACCTTGAATTTTTTTCGATTTTTTCAATTTGTTTTTTCAGTTTTCAAATTATTCAAACAAAATTTTGCCAAAATATGTTTTCCACAAAAAAATATTTATATATTCTTATGAAGTATACATATAGTAAAGTCTCCACGAAGCGAACTATTTTCATGGCTCTCGTTAAAGAGATATCTCATTTTTCATATCAATGGAAACTCGAAAAAAAAAAGTTCCTTAGGTACCAGTACTCTCATTTCAAATGAATTGGTGGAAAAAACTTCCCAATGACATATTGTTTCCCCATATTTCTGGGTGACACCACGATCTTTTCGAATTATTTTCATAGTGGTGTAACGGTTTAGCAAGCGTTGTGCTTATATATTCTCACCACGAAATCAAACTGGTTGATATAAGAGTTGGAGCTTTGGTGATCCAAACTTCTATTGGGAATTTATTTCCTTCAAGAGGATCTGTTTGAAAAAATCGCCTCACATCAAAGATTTCGAATGACCACCCTTGTTTTGACAGTTTGATTTTTGAATAACTATTGATTTAGTTTTCTAGTGAATAAAACCTCTTTGCACATTTTTCTAGGTATCATTCCGTATCGAATGAGCCCTAGATTATATATTTAGGACCACCATCAATATTCGTTTTCAACTTGTCAGCTAGATTATAACTGCAATCTCGTATTATAAAGAAGCAAAATTGACTGACTACTTTGTTAATTACGTATCATATTTTGAGAATTTGTAGATTATTCCGAAAAATCTTATTGAAAAAGGCTTATACTTTCCCTTAGCGACGTTTCGGAAGCTACCCTGCCTCTTTTTTCACACACACTAACATGACTCATTCATCAATAGCCATACTCCGAATCGAGTCTCCCATCGAGAATTTGAACAGCTGAACATAAAAATATCTAGAGAAGACGAGAAATTGACGAGTCAAAATTAGCTCAACACAAATTATCAATAAATTACAGATATGGTCGTATTATTCACTCATGACAGCACAGAATGGAACGAAAACTCAAAGAGGCTTCAATTCGAAGCGGGTTCTGTTGAAATCAACACTTGGTATGGCTATTATTGAAATAATAATGTCTGATAAGAGAGTACTTATATCTCTTTGGAGACATAAGTGCTAACTCTGCCTCTCAACAGTATCACTTTTGTAAGTTTTTTCACTTGTAGGTACTGCAAATTCTGATCCATAATAAATTTTTCAAAAATAATCAGCTCAACTCAGTGAAGAATGTATTGAAATGAATAATACTGTTAAGGATTGGTTGGCATATAAAGTGATTGATGCACATATTGTATGGACACCGTTATGCAGGAAATTTTGACACTTCGACTCACATCTAGAGATCGTAGAATACTACCAAGAAACATTCTAGATCCGATATAAGATAAATTTAATAGTCAGAACTGAATGAACCAAAAGTAATCGAGTGCACCACTACTTTAATAATTCTTGAATTTCATCGGCGTAACTGGTATATTACTCTTATCGGTTATTCATATCGGCACCACGGCATGGAAATTATTTTCAGTCCGCAAATCGAAACCTCAGTAAACACCATACATCACATGGAGAAAGAAATATCAACGTGGACATTATGAGCATATCCCATAACGGTATCACATAAGCGTTAAAAACATACGTGTATTTTGAGGACACCACATTGTTGATGAGAATCGAATGAGACCTAAACTACATCCTTTTGATATTCGTTTCTCGCCACACTTTCAAGTATGTTTGGTTATACCAATTGTGTTCATAAAATTATTTCCCGAAATGACTTCGCAAAGAGGAGTTTCAGGGGATATGTCATATACTGTACGACACGCGATGTGGCAGAGAATAATTGCAAAGATACCAAAGGCATTTTTCAATATACTGATTTATAGGTGCTCCAGATGACAGAATCAAAAAGATGATAGAAGGCGAGCATACTTTGGAAATAAAACTTGACGGAAAGAAACTCTGGATCAATGAACGCCATGGTGATAGAGACAATATATCTGACTTGCTGCTAGATGAACAGGTTGAGGAAAACAAGCCGTGGGGCTCATTCAAGGTCTGTATTAATATCGGCAAAAATATTCTGAGTGGATGAGCGATTTTTCCAAACAAATAAATTTTCCACCAGAAAGTTCGTATGATGGAATAAAACGGTTTCTAGAGAAAATTGCTCTCGACGAAATTAAGTATCATTTCGCAGTTGAGGAAAATAAATGTTGGGCACTTGACTCGAATACCATTTTCCTCTTCGAGGTAGCTGGATGTATATTCACTGATGAGTTCCCCATCGTGAATCACCTGAAGTTCTGAAACGCTCCTTCATCCAAACAGAAATTATAATCATTCATGAGAAGATACTTTTTTCCATAAATGAGTTGATTTTAGATGTTATTATATAGAGATTGGTTTTATGAATATTGAGGTGAAAAAAAATATTGACTATGCAAATTTTCCTGAACGGCCCTGTAGAATTCACTTCGAAACTGATCTTTCAGATCAATTCATTTTATGAGAAATGTTTTTCATACCTGTTGAGCTTGAACTTGTACTTATGGGAAAAAGAATAACCATGTCCTACCGACAGGTTTAAGAAATTTCATTTAATGAAAACTATCTCACAGAACAGTTCCGAGTTGCCAGTTATTGAAAGATTCATTGGAATTATTATAAAGATTTCTCACTTATTTTCAAGTACTCATTTTCTCAATATGGCAGATAATATAATCACATAAATATTTTGTCATGAGTTCCAAGTCTATTTTGTCCAAAGACCATCTACTATCAACTATGTATGATGTTTGGTGACTGACATTGACGTTTTTTTTCTCACCAATTCTAATCACGATTACCGTGGTTGCGTCCTACCTTCACTTTCGCCGAAATCAAAACTGAAAGTTGACTCTCCGAAACTTATTGTGGATTGAGCCTGAAAGCTCAGAGATTCGAAAGTAAACTCAATTATATTGATTCTTATTATATTTTCTTCAATTTTCCAGACACTAGCAACATTGGAGGGAAAAGTTTTGAACCTCAAGATGGAGAGAGCGGATGGAAATACTCATAACAAATCTTTCACGTTTTCTGGCGATATTGTTGAAGTGGTATGTATCAAGTAACAACATTCTTCAACGTTTGTTTGCATGCGACTGACTATATTTCTTGCATTTTCATTAATTTTATCATCCTTGTCTGAAAGTCTTTCATTTCTTGAATGTCTATGCTAACAAGGTTATCAGAAATCCAAAATAGGGACTAACCTTTTATTTTATTTTTCCATTTTGATGTTTCACCATTCAAAAATACAATGCAACTACGTAACTTTCAAAATTTTTGATGGTACTCGTTTGAAACGAAATTAAAAAAGATTTCACGTTGTGTAAAATAAAAAAAAATTCCTCCTGTACTTCGAAGTATACGCTTGATTTCAATATTTCATTTTCTACTTGGAAAAAAATATGAACACATTGACATTTTTCAACAAATATTTTATTAATAGATCGAATAAAATATAAACAGAAATTTTAGGTTTATTACCCATTTCGGGAAGAATCTGAAATGTTTTTTTATCGTTAAAAAGCATTTTCGGAATATTTGGTTTGAATAATTTAAAAACTGAATGAACATATTAGAACAATAAAAAAATTCATGGATTTTTTCTTTATGAACATTATATTCCTTTGCGAATAAAATGAAGAAAAAATGTTTTTCCATACAAAATTATTATTATCTCAATTTATAACACCGGAAATTTGAAATTTACGTTATTGCATTGAATTTTTGAATACTAAAACATCAACATCATGAAGAAAAAAAAAATCTTTACGAACAGTTAAAAATAATAGACTATGAGACATAAAAACACCGGGATGATAAAATCTCGTTGAGTATACGTGTAGAAGACTCCACGAAATGAGATATTTTCCATGTCTTTCGTCAAAGAGATAATAATATCTCTGACAAAATAGTTGAGGCTTTCGCGGCCGAGGTTTTCAGTATCACTACTTTTATTCGGGTTTGAAGGCCGTCGATGACTCATCAGTCATCGGAGTGAATTCCAAGATGAATGAACCTCTGAAGAAGCTAGCCACTCGAGCCAGCGAAACGTCAGGAAGAAATTCCAAAAAACGACGGCCTTCAAACCCGAATGAAAGTAGTGATACTGAATAATATCTCTTTTTAAATCAAACGAAATATTCATTACCAATACGCTCATTTCAATACAAATCGATGGATTTTTTCCCAACAGCAGCAACAGCAACTGTTCCTTGGAACCATAATCTTTTTCAATTTCCAAATCGATATTCGCTAGTCAAACACAATGATTTTACGTGTTACGATAAATTGCATGGAGGTGCAATGTATTACCAAGCGTTATGCGGAAGTCTATTATCACCATGGAATCAAAAAGGGTTATACAAGTGGTGAAGTTTCAGTGATCAAAACTCTTCTATCGGAAATTTCATCTTCTTCAAGAATCTGTTCGAAGAATTTGCCTGAAATCAACGGTTTCTAAGTTGTCGACGAAAGATTGAACCTCCTTTCCTCGACAACTCAATTTCTTAATTTCAATTTAATATATCAAAGATAATAAACACCAATTATATAGAAATAACGTAAAAGAGAAAACAAAATCAATTCAGTTGATGTGATTTGTATTCCTTTTCATAAAATATAAGTCCTTGTCCTAGGGTCAGAAGTGGATTTTGTAGGTGACACGTAAGAGTCATTGTACTTGTGCCATCTATCAGCATAATAAGGATATCGAGTAGTGGCGGCCATTGTTAGCAGTCCCACTGTGGTCGACAAGTGCGTAAAGCAGGTAACGATAAGTAGCTACACTGAGTTCTGCGTACTCATGGCCCAGCTCTTCAGGTTGACTGACAGACATTCGATATCTGAAGTTGAGCAACGCCGAGCGCAGTTAGTACTTGGATGGGTGACCATGCAGGGAAATACCGTGTCGAAAGCCCGTACAGCTGCAGCGAAGTAGCATATCATAGCTCACAGACAATATATCAATGAGCACAAGATATATTGAGGATATGCCGTCTTTTGGAGGGGACGTTAAGCCGTCGGTCCCGAGTCCATGGATGTTGGGCTCGTTATAGATCCCTACCTCTGGTTGGAATACCAGAGGGTTCGGCAAAATTTCCGGTTGGGGGAAGTGTGCTCACCGGCGTCGGTGACTGACTTTGGTAGCGGAAATAGGCCGACGTTGAATAAAAAAGTAATAGAATAGAATAAATATCTAGACCTTCTAGAGGAAAATCTATGGTGATATCTAATTTTGTTAATAACTTTCGAATTAGTTTACTGGTTGATGGAACTTTTTTGCACATTTTCTAGGCATCATTCCGAATAGAATGAGCCCTAGATTATATTTATAAGACCCTTCCCAAGAGATTTCTTGATTTTCAACTTGTGAGCTAGACTAACTTTATACCTTAATTAGGTGAATCGGATCCAGTCAAGTCAAGCAGTCAATCCCATTTTGAGCGGATCCAAAGTGTGAGATTATGTGATCAATTGAGCTAATTGAAATAAACCCATCAGAAGCCCTACTTCATTGATTTTTCTAACAATGAATTAGTCAAATTAGCAGTACTTCAGTTTGCGTCACAGTTAAGCGTTCAATGTCACTTACTGCTGTTTTTCACTGCGCAATCAACAAAATATAACAAGAAAAAGGCATTTTCTTTTTTTTTTTGTTGAAATGATATGCTCCTTCCATTCCACGAAAGAATTCATTTCAAACTATCACCTTTACATTAGAGGAAATGAAATCCTGAATTCCAAAAGAGTCCGTGTGATTTAGAATTTGCTGTTTTGTAGATACTGCCTCTGACTATACTTGTGCAGAGTGATTACACCTGTGATTGATATCGAAAATTTGATGAATTGCAGTAGTATTAAAAATAGAATCAGGGGGGAACTGGATTTCATTTCAATGTACTGATTTTTCAATGTACACATGGATATGTGTGTGTAATTTTTTTAGAACTCCACTGAACCCTGCTATATTTGACTTTTCATTCTGGTGGTTTTCCATTGTGGCATTTGGCTCTCAGTTCTATATGCACATGGATCATTTTCGAAACATCAGTTTTCCATATTGTTTTATATGACGCTAGACATATTTGGCCTTTGCACTAACAAAATTCAGTATCTCAAACAATAGACTTCATACCTCTTTGTCGTCAATGACAGAGCCCAACAGTGATTGTTGATTCTTTAATTAACTCTATATTGACATATTTGAATAACGATGAATAATGAATAGACTTTTTATTCTGGTGGTTTTCCATTGTGGCATTTGGCTCTTAGTTCTATATGCACATGGATCATTTTCAAAACATCAGTTTTCCATATTGTTTTATATGACGCTAGACATATTTGACCTTAGCACTAACAAAATTCAGTATCTCAAACAATAGACTTCATACCTCTTTGTCGTCAATGACAGAGCTCAACAGTGATTGTTGATTCTTCAATTAACTCTATATTGACATATTTGAATAACGATGAATAATGAATGAGCAGCATTTAACGCATTAGTCGTGACGTAGGAACTTCGATTTGAATTTGTTTCAATTGTATAAAAAAACAGAATTTGTGAATTGTTAGGTGCTTCCGGGCTTCTGAGCCGTGGGCAACAGGTTTTAAGGCCTTAAAACCTGTTGCCCACGGCTCAGAAGCCCGGAAGCACCTAACAATTCATTAGTTGCCGGCCGTGAAAGTCTTCAATCTTTGATGAAACAGAATTTGAGTCGTTTCAATAATGATTTTTTTATTAGTTCGAAGCTCATCAGAGATGAAATTTAATTAGTAATGATCCATAAAAGGCTGGTTACCTATTCGAAAAAATTGATAGTACTAACCCAAGAAATGTTAAACAATAAATTTCCTGAAAATATAATTTTCCATTAAATTTCACAAATGATTTGAAATGAAAATTCAATGAATTTGGTTTTAAGGCCATTGTAGTGATGAGGTCAAATTCATCAGGTCAAATGTTACGTATCCCATCGTTTTGAAATAACAATTCCAGAAGCGGTCCCAATTATTCAGAATACATGTGTATTCTAGATGAGCCATTACCTAGCAGTTGTCAAACAAGTGATGAACGGTTTGAAATAGTGAGAGTAGAAAAGAGCATATTATTTCCTATTTTTATGATTATAACCCACCAAACAGTATGGCTACATCCATCAATTCAATGCAAGGAATATTGAAAAATAACTGATATATTTTTCAATTCTTACATCTCAAGAAGCAAGACTCAAGACAGTTCTCTTCTGTGCTTCCCTCTCGCATATCTGCAGAGAATGTATATCTCCAGTTCAGTCCCTATCTTTCGAAATAACTATATTTTTCATTTCAGGAAATACCCTCAAAAAGTGGTGCTGCAGGAAAACTGGTTTACAAGAAAGTGTAAACTGAGCTTGATATCATTTGAACTGTACTGATGATTTTCAGTAGGTATATTCTAAGTGTAGCATATTTTCCAAATATTGTCCATTCATTAAATATATTTGATCCTACGAGCACGAAGTTCATCATTGATTGTTGTCACTGTACATGTTCAAATAGCAACGGAATCTCGGATAATCTGATCACTTGTGACATGTTTTAACAAATCGCTGACCAATGTTATATTGGATTATTTAAATCATTAACTACATAGAAATTGAAAAAAGAGTAGATCCCAATATATGTTACCTGGTGTTTTTCGGAAGCTTATGACATTCTGCACCTTGCTGTAGAGACTGGTTCATTTGAAGCTGTGAGTGAAGTGAAAAATGCACAATTTATATCTGCTAACTAGCCAGCACCTTACTGAATTCCTCCCGCCCCCTCCCACACACAGTTCATTCAAGAAGTTTGTAATTTCAGATCAATTTATTATCAAACCAGGATTTTTCCCGCATAATTTCTTCTCTGGCCACTGAATTATTTATGCAAAATTATGCCAGCTAATTCAATTATAAAAAATGCACAGAAAGTGGTGTCTGGTGGTCATATACTAATGACTGCGCCAGTTCTAGAAGAAAATGTCTGGATAAATTATAAGGCTGTTTAGCCCAGCAACGTTCATCATACTGTAAAACTCAGGAGGTGATTCAATTTTATTTTTGCGTATTGTTCCCAATAAACTGAGTTTGTGTGAGTTGGGACTATCAGCAAGAGCCAAGCTCGTAAACCAGTTGTCAGTCGTTACATTGCGTTTTGATCAAAATATAGGTTCACACAAACGTTCTACAATGGATTTGGCAGTATTATCTTTTTTGTACGGACCATCCAGTTGTATACCTACATAAACTTTCATATTACTGATATAAAACATTTTAGCGTCAAAAATTGCAAGAATTAAATCCTTCTAATTTTTCATCTACGGTGACGTACTCAGATTGAACATAATTCTGTTCACATCTATCCACAAAGTGGTGACAAATTTCTCCAATTGGGGCTAACTTGTCTAGCTGTTTGCGCTGATCACGACTATATAGATCATCAAATCGTATGTACCGTAATAGAATTCTAAACCTGCTTATACTCATTGTCAAGCGAAATGCTTCGATTCCTGTACCATCGGTCTTCCAGAGATCTTCAGTATTGAGACGATTCGTTTTACGAACACCTGCAAGGTAAAGCAAGCCAAGTAATGCTTCAATTTCTGGAACATCAGTTGGTTTGTGGTCCCTCACTCGGGCAAAACTAACCGACACTGCTTCTATTTCTTGGTTTGTGTACGTAACCACAGTATTGATAATTTCGTTACTGAAAAATGTGTTCCATATATCAATGGGAGATTTTAAATGTTGAAGATTACGAGGTACTCCTGGTAAAACCTTCAACAAATTTTCAATTCTCGTTCTTACTTGCTTGGTTTTAGGTGCACACTGTTTTCTGCACTTGGTGAGTTTATCTTTACCAATGAGAAACAGTTCATTTTTATCAATAACACCATGAGTGTTTTCATTTCTTGTTCATTCTCCGTTTCATCAAAGTCCTGTTCACTGTTTGAATCCTCAGTTGGATCCTCCGCGGAATCATCTTCACTTTCAGATTCGTCAATATCGCTTTTTGAGTCTGTTTCAACCTCGTCCATAAGCTGTCGAAGCCGGTTCTGTTCTTTTTCATAACTATCCATCATCTGTACAAAACAATAATTTCTTGAAGGCCAAATCTAATAATATAATTCATTAATCTATTTTGATTAATTTTCAAAATTCTGCCTTCTTCAAATAAATATAACTTGAGTGGACGCGTTGGACTACTGACAGTCCAAAAATTGCAATATCTCTCACACGACCGAACGCTAAGCTGAGCAAATCAAGACTAGTATACACAACAACATTTCAAACAGATACCTAAAATTTGGGAGTATCGTCTTTCAAATAAAAGTTATTAGCGCATGACTGGTACATCGGACTCTCAGTTCGTGTGCGTCTACTGCAGGGTTAAAAGTTGCGGCACGAGCACAAGCGAGTGCTGCAATTCAAACGAGTGAAAAATTGCATTCCTCCTCGTGTTACACACTTCACTTTTTCTACAACACACTGCGGAAAATAATATTATATTATAAAACAGAATCAAATGTCAGACACATAATCTTAGCTTTATGGTGCCCAAGAGAAGCAAATAGTCGATTTTAGAATTGAATTCATCAACACAACTGTAGAGCCTTTCTTGATTTAAATAGTTTTTCAAAATATGTCGAAATTATATTTTCAGAAAAACTTTTGTTTTGTAATTTTTCTTCCAATCCATGAACTGTTTTTATGCAGTCATGTTTCTCTTGAAGTTGAAGGTAGTAAACACAATGACAATGAATGAACTTGTTCTCTTAGTTCTGGCGAGTATTTTCAATTTAAGAACTGTGGTTATCCCCTTCAGTTCAATCTCATTTAAAAAATGATGAAACAAGAATACTTCACAAATATTTAATGCTTGACGTTTGTCGACATTCAAATGATTCGATAGATGTTGCTCCGTTGCCTAGCAATGGATAGTGTGTATGTGAGTTTTTGAATTTATCCACGACTATTGTGTAATGTACCTATTATACATCCGTTTGCTCGATCATAATGATACTCATTATTCACTAGTGAATTAAATGTGATTATTCACTGCGGTCAAAAACTTCCCTGGTTCAGCTATAATATTATATTCTTTTCCTAAAAACAATCGCTTTTTGAAATTTTATCGTGTAAACCAAAAAAATTTTCAATTCATTTCTGACCTACATATAAAAAAAAGAAGGCAATTTCCGTGTTATATCGAAATAGCTTTCGAATCCAAACAAATTCGACCCCTCAACAGTATTGTATGAAATATTAGTTGGAATAAAATAATAGTTTTTACGATAGTTTGCTGGCTTCGTAACCTACCACAATCTGAAAAGATAAGAATCAATATTGAAATCTTAACAAGTGTAGAGCGGCAGATTTCTAATCTACCCCGAAAAATTGCTACCCTCCTACACTCGTATAGATTCCAAAATCGATTCTAATTTTTTTCAGAATATGGTAGGATAGAAACCCAAAAAACTATGGAAAAAATATTTATCCACCACAAATAATGACGTTCAAACAGTACTTAGAATAATAGCGTTTCCAAATATACATATAGGTAAAAACATTTTCCAACAAAAAAGCTTCAAAATTTTTTTTATCAGTCGTGGATAAAGTATAGTATTCTACTTACGTATAATAGTTATTATTCTCTTTTAGATCTCAGTAAACTTCAACTCGTGAATAATAGCCATCATTAAACGCTCGTTGAATAATGTACTATTTGCCACATAAATGTCACTTTGAGGTACAGAAATGTCACTTCGTTGCACACTAGACGAATAATCATGTTTGGTTTGTAGAAAAATTAATAATTGGCGCAAGTAGAGATGAAAATAGTATATTGCACACCGAGATGGGAAGTGAATCATTCTTGTCGTGAGATCAGTTAGTTTACTAACGCGTCTCGGTTAGCTATGATCTCGAGACAGAAATGAATTTTCCCATCGAGGTTTGTATACTATTCAATTCACATTATCATATTCCGATTAGAATTAATGAATCTCTGTTTCGTTCTGAACATATCTAGAATATTACATTCGACGACAAATGACCAAGAACGCGGTTTTCTCAGAATAATCAAGTAGATATATTGTTACCGTGACTACGGGGTATACAATTGTCACCAATATAAATAAATGTCAGATAAAGTCAATAAATTACAGATGAATTTTAGAATAGATGAAATGAAGGCGACAAGTAGAGGTGTGTAATATGACACCTCCCAACCTTCAAAATAATAATAATAATTATTATTATAATAATATATAGTTTACTGAGTGAAAATCAAAATCATGAAACGGTACATATAAATCCGTACATTCAATAAACCGATGGTCTCACTAAGGCAATTAACCTGTGAGTGAGATTTTCTATTGATTCAATTCTAGTTCTAGTAAAATTGTAGTTATATACAGATACAATCATGTGTGAAATATACTGAGTTCTATAACAATTAATCAAGTATAGAGTTTTTTTTTCATAAATTGGATATTAGGATCAATGTACAAATATAATTTTGGATAAATTGTGTTAAAATCGATAGTATAGATACAAAAGATTAAATAGTCGAAAATTCAGTTGAAACTCAGAAATATTTGTATACTGGATATCTATCAAGTCACATCGAAAGTATAATTGAAATTATGGATGAATACAAATCAAAATGTAGTAAATACAACATGGGAACATAAACACATAATATTTTCATGAATGGATAAAAAATGAAACAGGTATGTAGGATATACACAGTTCACTTTGTTTATATTTATGATTGAATTTCCCATCGAAAACAAATTCAACAAACGCCTGAAGTCATCCTTCAGCAAGAATTAACGAGACCAGAGTCTTTACAGTGTAGTTTGTTTGCTGAAAAATGAGACACCGCATCTGCATATCTACTTCAGTCGTCCTCGCTCACTCCACTCGAGCTTTTGAAGTTTTCCCAAAGTTGCTCCCCTCACCTGCCCGTAGGGACGGAGCGACGCAGATCACAGCATCCCTATTCATCCGAACGCGGCGTGTTTCGCTTGTTTCAGTCCACTCTGGGCATTGCTTTGGTGCGGTACAGTTTCGGAACCTAACCTCCCTTTCCGAAGCCCTTTTACTCCCAATAAAACGTGCTTCTCCCAAGTGAAGATTCGATCTGATCACCTTCTCAGACAAATTATTGTATTCGAACGTATTCTCCACCTCCTGAGGTTTCGGTTGTTTGTTCGAGTGCGAGACAGTCGCTTTGGTCGAGATTTTTCCCGCTCTTTCGATTTTGTCCTCCAGTTGAAATCATCAGAGTCGACCTGGTTTGATTAGCAGCACATTCAAGGTAAGAATTCTAATACTTCCAATACATACAAACATGCATACATACTCACATACTAAAAAAATATGTCTCCAGACTATCAAGGACATCGATACAACCCAACAAAATGTTATGTTGTTCTCTGGAAAGTAGTATTTGGTAACCAAAACTTTGATGAATAATCATAAAATTGACCAGAATTCTTGGTATCCCGACTACTATAAATATATCATAGGTAATTGATGAATTTCAATCATGTTAAAATTTTCATCAGAAATCACCTTACACCAGTACACTTGGCAAATTTCGAAGAAAAGAATTGATCAACATCGTCTGAAATATATATCTGGATAATAGTTATTCATGATATCAGTGCTGAAGGTGATATTTCATTTTGTGAGAATGGAAGTTTGGGACACGACGCCGAAGGCGGAGTGTTCCATCCCTTCGAACACAATAAAATCACTTTTAGCAAGTATATCCAAGTATATCATGCACTATTTTTTCTATAAACAACATTAGGAGTCCAAATTAACGCATACCTATTTCAGATTAATTAATTGATGAAATAACAGCCTCGAGATTATCAGTTTTGAATACAATTGCATCTAAATCCATTCATGAAACAAGTTGCCAAAAACAGAATTTGTTGATTTTTCTTTGTTGACAACTAACGTCAATAAATCACGAATTATTCTTTCTCGTTTCTTCGTTCCTCGGTGGAAAGTGATTCAGAAAATGAATTTCTACCGCCGGAAATTGAAGAAGCTGCCAATAAATCTGCCTTCAAATTATTGCCTAGTAAGCCAAAGCGACAGTACGAGTTTTCATACGATATTTTCTTGAAATGGTGTGATCAGAAAAATGTCAGTGGCAAGGAGGCCAGTGAAAAAAGTGCTTCTTGCATACTTTGAGGAAAGGCCAAAATATGGAAATCGTCAACGCTTTGGTCGAATTACTCTATGTTGAAGTCGATGATGAACATGAATAATCATGACATAAAAGGATATTACAAGCTTGTGGCTTTTTTAAAGCGAAAGGGTGAAGGATATCGACCGAAAAAGTCAAATAAATCACTTTTAGCCCTAGTGCTAAAAATGATTTACTTTCAACACCAGTGTCATAAAATGGCATTTTAAACACTGACAGAAAGCGTCAATCATACTTTTACTGACGTTTGTAGAAAAATAATATTATTATATTATTTTATAATAATCACACTGTGATGAATGAGTTATGAATGAAACTCTGGCATACACTTGATCACAACGAAGGCCGCGACTTGATGTATGTCACCAGATTCGAAACGAGACAGGATTGAGTGGATAATTTTTGTTTTTATATACAGATTCGCACGAAAAGGAAGCCCTGTAATGTTCAAAGAAAACCGCGTGATTCAAGGGACAGAAAATACGAATTAACATTCACTTTGAATTTCTGAAGTTTGTAAGGCTCAGGAAAAACCTTTCTCGACAAGGAGTTCCGAAGCTCTGCTGTTCTATTGAAATAAAATCCCTGAGCAAGATGATAATTCGGAAGAGCACCAACCGTGAAAATATTATAGAAGAGAGATAAGTCTCCGACCCTTCTACGATTCTCCAATGAAGTGAGCGAGTCTGTGAGCGAAGAATCAATGAAGATTTCATTATTAAATTGACAGATGATTATGTCAGTTCAGATATGAACATCATCCATCCGAATTTGGAAGGTATATGACTGACAAAACACCAACAACATATCGAAATCAATGATTCACACTCATCTGCTCGTATTCCTTTTCGAATACAAATATTTGTTATTGCCAATTACTGTTATTGACAAATCAGGTTTTGAGAACGGAAGCGGATTCAATTTCCAAAACGTTAATCATTGTATTTCTATATATTATTTCTTGTATTTTTTGAATGGGTTAATTTGAGTTTTACGAGAAGATGCTGACTAATTGGACGTGTTCTATCCAAAAAGAACTGTTTTTCAATTAATGCACCATTTTTTCGGGGTAGATAGGTATCTACCCTTTCACACTTGTATAGATTTCAATATCAATTCATAATTTTTTTAGATTGTGGTAGGTTGATAACCCAGAAAACCCAGAAAACTGCAAAGAAAAGATTAATCCACGACAAAGTGATGTTTTTCTAACAAGTTTCAGTACATTTGTTCCGATTGCATTGCTATGTCATTGAAAGCTGAATAGCTGGCTAAGGACCGGTTTTTCAATGCAATCAATGAAAATAATCATAATCCATCTGACAGATAACTCATTCATCTTTTTATTTAAAAACTGAGCCCAAGTGAAATAGGCCCTTAGTCCCTATTTATATTGTTACTTAATTTTGCAGTTTCAAGAACTTTGAATGCACCGAAAAGCCTTTTGTCATGTGAAACTTTGACTACAATTCTTCCAATAGTAATTCAAAAAATATAAGATGTTATTCAGAAAATATCAACTGTAATTCAGATCTTGTGAATTTCAATCCAGAATATGTCGATTGTAATCCAGAAAATAGTTGATTTTTCAAAATATTATAATTTCAAGTAAGATTTAATCGAATGTCAGATATCACTGAGATGTGGTGTTACTATGTACTTTGCAGGTCTGCAAATTGTTTTCAGAGTAATTTGTGAATTCAACGAATCTTTTTTCGGTATGCGATATTCGATATAATTCGATGTCAACGACATATATATTCATCAACGAAAAGCCCTAACCGCTGGCAAAGGAAAAATGAAGGAATTGCAAAACCTCGTTTTGTCTGGACAAATCATTACAGAAAAACCCTCCGAGTCAGCATGATTAGGGGTATTAGTAAAATGAAAGTCGTTAGTATCAGTAGTTTTTGCCAAATTTAGCCAAATGGTGAAGGTTTGTCTCTATTAACCATATAATCTGAATTACATTTGATACTTTCTGAGTAACAATTGATATTTTCTGAATCACATTCGACCACTCTCAATTTCAAATCACATTTTCTGAATTACAGTTGACTATTCTCAATTACAATTGATATTTTCTGATCAACACTTTTTTAATCTGAATTACAATTGATAATTTCTAAATTACAATTGGAGAAGGTGTAGTCTCAGATTGATTTTACTGACTCTATGGTCAACATTCAGTTATGCTGAATGATGGTATTGTTTCATACTTGAACATCGATATAAAAAATAAGTTTTCACTTCGAAAATGTATTGACCCATCACTGAAACCCCTTACTTGAGATTCATGAACGACGAAATATAACTGATTTTTGGCGATGATCTATTTATTATCCGCTAAACTTGTAAATCCACATTTGTCTTCTCCCAGATTGGCAGTTGATTACGGGTAGGTAATGAAAATACAGGAACAGGAAAGTCTGCCGTTCGGTGTAGCATGAGTTCAGGTGTACCAGCAGTATGATATAAACAGTATGTGAAAATTCTGACTCTAATTTTACTTATTGCCATCTCTCGGGATGATCTGCACCATCAAGTGGAGGCTTTTCAGCTCGTTATCCGCTTCAGTCTTTTTCGAGAAGCGGAAACTTTGGATTATAGGGAACCAAAGTTGATGGTGAGAACTACCCCACATTGACGAGAGACCAATGATTCCGAAGCCGTTCTGCAAGTGTTTCTATCTCCGTAATTTATAACGATTCCGGCACTTGTAAAACCAAAAGCATCTGCGAGTTTTCTTCTGCTGAAGATCCTGCACTGGCACTTGCTGGATATAATCAAATGTTTTTCGTCCTATTTGCTAGGAAAGTAGTCTTACAGGATTCAATGATACAAGACGTTTCGAAAATATTCAAGGTTCACTCACCAAGAAATATAGCTCGCCATTCTGATATGTGTGAATGGAATGACCAGAAATCGATAAAAATCGTTTTACTCGATAAGCTCCTTCGAACACGATAATTTCGAATACCAAACCTCAAAGCAAAGACGTGATTGTTCAGCTCTTACTGTATTGTATAATTTAATAAATCAGAAAATAGATTGCCCTTATTTACTAGGTAAAATAAATTTTCATGTACCAAGGTTGAGCTCTCGGCAAGGATTCACTTTTCACAATATAACGCCTCGAACCAATGTATTAATAAGATCTCCTATTAATTCGGCTTGCAAGATTTTCAATGAGAACTGTTCCTCTTGTGATATAAACTATGATAATATCAACACAATTTTGACTATTTATAACCAGAATCAAAGCTTATGAACTCTACCTCAGACTACTTATGTGCTCTATACTATGTAACTACTTCGTTTTTTATATATATATATATATATATAATCAAGTATTTATCAATCTTTATTTTTTTTCTGTTATTGGGTGTATACCTGTAGAAAATAAAAGTATTATTATTATTATTATTATCACCTGTACTCCAGTCTATGACGGTGAAAAAAGTGTAAACTGTGTATTTATCCCATACAGCACCGATTCGTATGAAAATTTGGATTCAGGATCTACATACCCTGTTTTTCAAAATCTACCCTGTGTCGAGGGTTGCTTTCTCCCTGGGGGTGGATGCCACCCCTTCTTGGGGGTGAAATTTTCTTTATTGAAAATAAATGCGAAAATCAATGGATTGACTAATTCTAAGCACTTTTCGTTCAATGAAGTTTTTTCTGAAAAAAAATACTTATCGACTTATTCGCGAGTGAAATTGTCGGTTTTTGGCAAAAAAAACACGTTTTGCATCTAATCGAAAAATCTACGGAAAGCAAAATTATAGCTTTTGAAAAAACAAAAAAAGAGTTTTTTTGGGATGTATGCAAACCCACTACAAACGGAATAATTTCTTTTTGAAAATTGATTGGTATTTCCAATCGCCAAAATGGAACGGTTCTACGTACAATAAACAAAAACCAATGCATTTTTCGGGAAGAACTGATTGGACCTTCTTTGAAGTCCTTCGAAAAACCTCCATTTCTGTTATTTATAAAAGTTTCTAGCATCGAAACTGACCGAGGTATGAAGGAATTAATGTTGAATCCAATTTTTTTGTTGAAAAAAAAAATTGTGAATAACTCATTCTCTCTTTCCCCCCGTTCGAAAACAATCGTTGTTACTTCATAATTCACTTCATTCATATTCTTATAATGAGTTCTGAGTTTTTCATCAATTGAAAGTACGTAGTTTTAGAAAAAATTGAGATTGAAGAAAAAAAATCATGTACGTAATTCAGCGAAAAATCACTATTCCTTAGAAATAATTCGAAAAGTATTGATCACATGCAAAATTTTCTAGTGTACAAAATTGAAAGTTATTCTTCTCGGATAATTTCGGCGTTTCATTTTTTCTGCAGTATGAAAATAGAGTGAGATATGGCCAGTTAAATATTGTGAGGGTTCGCGCAAAGTACTTTTTTTGGGCCCGTTCAGCATGAGCCTTTTCAAAAATATAATCTGAAACAAAAAATCATGTGGATGAGCTTATAGCTCTTGAAGAAAGCTACAAAATGCTTTCTTGGTGGATTTGATTGCTTGAATACTAAGCGAGTTATGGGGAAAAAAATAAAAATTTTTTTTTTAGAAATTTGAGTATGTACATTGGTATATTGAATAATACACATAGTAACTATATTTAAGGCCTAGTGGGAGAATAAAGGCTTTTTGAAGGACTTCAATAAAGGTCCAATTAGATTTTCCCGAAAAATGTATTGGTTTTTGGGTAGAAACTTTCCATTTTGGCGTTCGAAAATACCAATCAACTTTCAACAAGCAATTTTTCAGTTTGTAGTGGGTTCGCATACATCACAAATGAACGATCGCTTTTGTTTTTTCGAAAGATAAAATTTTGCTCTCCGCAGGTTTTTCGATTAGATGCATTATTTTTCAGTTATTCGCGAAAAAGGATCTGCAAACGTGTTTTTTTTGCCTGAAAACCGATAATTTCACTCGCGAATACGTAGAAAAGTATTGCTTTTCAGAAAAAACTTCATTGAACAAAAAGTGCTTAGAGTTAGTCAATCAATTGATGTCCGCACTCATTTCCGATAAAAATTCTTTCACCCCCAAGAAGGGTTGGCATCCACCCCCAGGGAGAAAGCAACTCTCGGCACAGGGTAGATTTTGAAAAAGAGGGTATTTAGATCCTGAATCCAAATTTTCATGCAAATCGGTGCTGTATGGGATAAATACACGGGAAAATGGTCATAGACTGGACTAATGGTATATTGCCGTTTTCTGAGGTTAAACAGGAAGTTGGAAAAGTATAGGACGGATTACAAATATTTTTTGGAACACGAGAATGTGCTCTCCCCCCTACAATTCTTGAGTCACCCTTCTAGGTGTTTTTTTATATTTCAATCTCTCCCAAAATGATTCAGGGTGAAAAATTTTCAGTTTTTTACCTCATTGAGTAATTTTAAGACGGTTAGTTCATTTGGTTCAGTATTCCTTCGTTTTCAAGGTACCAGGTGGCTACATTTAAAAAAAAAATCGAATTTTTCTGAACAAAATGATTCTGTAGCAGATATTGTAGATAATGGCAATTTGGGATAGTGAGGGAGTAATTTAACCTTAACCAGATCATCATCTCTAATGGCAATCGGAAAGCACCTTTCCAATATTTTTGATCAGAAAAATGAGCGTGGTTGATTTTTTTTTGCCGCGAGCAACTGAAACAGCATTTTCATCTCCAGAATTTCTTTCGTATCTTGCTTTGTTTGTGAGAGAGAAATGAAAATCAGTTTATTGCATATCCACAATTGAACGTTTCATAGTATATTTTTTTTTGCTTGCAATACCTCCATCTCTAAGACTGAAAAAAACTATCAATATGGAAATTCAATAACAAGTACACCCCAGTTGTTGATGGTTTGGTGGTTGATTTTTTTTGATTTTTTTTGTCCCAGGGATAATGTTGCAAAAATCGAGATATCTCATATGAAATATGAGTCAGAAAATTTCGAACGAAAAAATAAATGAAATAATATTGTGACAAGAAAATTGAAGTATCGAATGTGAAATACTAGTCAAAAGATGTGAAAAAAGAAATAAATGAAATATTATGAATAAATGTTAAAACCAAGTTTCAAGTTGAAGGTACTCACGACGTTTCGATTGCGGATACCAGCACTATTTTCTTTGAACAAAAATTCCTTTATTTCATAATTGACCAAATAATCCGTTTCAACCTTTCGTTCGGGATTTGATTTTCTCACTTGATTTGTATTTTCATCCTTCCGTTCTTAGCAACAGGTTTCAATAGAGTTAATGATATAAACAATGGAAGTCCGAACCATTCGTGATAACTCCAATTCAGTTAGGGATAAATTGGCTCCTAATATCGCTGCTAAGATATTCAGGATTTTTTTTTTCTTAATATTGACATCCTATCTTGAAAATGAAGAATTACCAGAATGATGATTATATAAAGTTTTGTTCTGAGATAACGACAAGAATCGCCCCTTCTTGACAGGCCTTTTACAAAACGAATGGTATTGGTATTCATTTGTTTTGCTCTTTCAACTCCAAAACAGATCAAGCGCATAGGATCATGTAATGGGTCCGTCTTTTCCATACCACTACCGAATTCACCCCTTGAAGGTTGTCGCTGTTCCACACCAGCCAGAATACGTGTTCACGGTTTTATTTATTCGCTGACTATTCGTACCGGTTTTGTTTTATTTCCTCCAACAGCAAAACTCGTCTTTGTTTCCGGTTTGTCACATGTGGTTTGTCGGGATGTCGTTCCATGTGATACTCTGCGACTTGAAGTTGAATTTATGGAAGGCGTTCTTATAATTGAATTGTGGAACAGCGCATTTTCATGCAGTTCGTGCATAGCTGTGTCGTTCGAATATTTCCTTCTAACCTTGGAATGCGCTGTCATAAATGTGGGCTAGGGGGTAAATATTTTCATCTACACCCGTACTCTAATAATACACTTTTAGGCCCACAACTTGTTTTATAATGAAATCCATTACGATACAGATTTTTCATTACGATACAGATTTTCAATCAATCGAAACCCATTATTTTTCAATCAAGCATATGGGATATAGGAGAATCACCTTCGACACCTTTACCGACAGAAATACAGTTGGAATTATTAAATTTTTTATTTGACAAATGCATGATCAATTTATCCTTTTATTTTTTTTATCAAGGTTCCTGAGCTCTCTGTAGGCGAACGGTCTAAGGCGCTGAGATTATATCAGCTAATAAAGCTAGTTGGACTAATTGGAAGAGTCATGGGTTCGATTCCGGCCTCGAGTAGTCTTTTTTTTAATTTTTGACCTTCTCTTCATTTCTCATCGTATTATTTTTCGAAGTAATACCATCAATTACAATTTTGTAGAATTTTTCAAAGAAATGTATTTAATTAGTATTATTGTGTGCAATACAAATATAAATATAATATTCGTAGTTCTTCACTATTTATCGGGTGTAGATAAAATAGCGTATGCAACTCCCATGTAATGGTTATTAATACATTCGCATCAACCATACGAAACTCACCTTCGGCCCGTTTCGTATCCCGGTTGATGCTCGGGTATTAATAACCATCATTACATGATCCTTGCATTATATACTATTATTGATTCAGGAGCAGTTTCCCGGTGAACAAATGAAAAGAATATTTTATATATGCATTTTGTTTATTGTTCTTAGTGTTCAACAGTACAACTTTTTGCAGAAAAATAGCGAATGCATGCATTTTGTTCCATTGAAAATCAATCAAGCAAACGTGAAATCAACGACTTTTGGATTCTCGCACTGATGATGACCAATGAGCCCGGAAGCGGTTTGCAAGTATATCTATCCCAATAATTGATCATTGATTCCGGCACTTTCATCGCCATAAACATATTCAAAAAATTCTACTTTGAAGGAACCTGCACTGCCATCTGTCGGATATATGATTACGCCCTTTGTGGGGAGTAGTTGTTTTCTGAAGGTGCTTGCCCATCGATTCACTGAATCGAAATTGGCTTTGGAGTATCGTCCACTAAAATTTTATTCGATTCATCATACTCACAGTCAATTTTCGTAGATTTTCATAACAAAATTATTTTTGAAATGATCAGGGAGTATGTCGAAAAAGGTGACCTATGTAATGGTAATAACGATGTTTTAAAGGGTTTAATATTTTCATCAATGAACAAATGATTTTTTTTTCATTTCCATTCTAATATATTTTTGAGAATCCCAAAGTTAAAAAAATACAAGATGTCCTGGTCATTGTGAATGCCGTGATCTGTATACTAAGTAATGATTAAAAATTTTGTTACTCTATTCTATGGTGAGAAGGGTACCCACTTCCTGATACGGAAATATATTCAGTAAAAGCTAATTCATAATTGATTTATTAATTCGTGATTAACGCGCAGTACACAAAATCATTCATTCAGTCAGAAGGGTTTGGCTCTGATAATTGATAACAAGAATATTGAGTGGATAGGAACAACTGGGATAATATTATAGAAAAAATCACCAACATATAGCAGAGTTCATTCAAGAAAAGGTTATTATTATTCATTTTCTGGCTTTCTTCTTCTCCAAATCAAAAAATAGAAATCACAACTCCTTTGAGAGAAAAAAAAGTTACAAATATTCTCTGTTGTACGTGTATACCATTCAAAGAAGTTTGATTCATTCACGAAAAAGGAAGAAAGAGTACATCTAAAACAGCTTCTCCCCTGTCTATTTGCCACGACGGGTATTGAGTTACATATGAATCACTTTTCTTGCTCACTTTGTATAGCAATGAAATGCAATTTCAATCGCATAGATAGCATACCTAGGCAATATCTACTCAATGTCAAGTCAAGATATAAAACTCTTTTTTCCATTATGTGAATGAATCGAAAGTCCTCAAATTATATACACGTACCTATCAACAGAGAGGACTTTGTATTTTTTTCACTCTACTCATTTCATAGAAGTTGTGATTTCTATTTTTTGGTTCGAAAACAAAGAAAGCGAAAAAATAATTTCACAAACTTCATTCTCTCCACCTCTCTTCCTAATTACCATTCTAATGATGACTGGTTTAGTTATCAAAAAAACGAATGTCACCAAAATGTCAATTGAAACTGATGACAGACTTGTCACGAGTTGAATACTTTGATATTTTTTAGTGTAACTAGCAGAGTTGGACAGAATTATGAATTGAATTCATTTGAAATGAGTGAATACCATTCATTGGAATCAATTCACTTTGAAAAAAGTTAATTGTTAATTGTGAGCTGCGATTTTTTCTCAGTGAATTGTGATTTCTGACTTATTTTTGTGAATTCAATGCACGAAAATGAGTTGAAGCCACAATTTATAATTAATTAATATTCAGAATTCACAATTGCGCAATTGCTTCTTTTTTTATACACCATAAACGAGCTGCCGATGACGTTATAAGAAGCACGTTGTCGTTCACAGATATCCTCTAGCTAGCAGATTGTATCCGTATGTTCAGGAATTCCAAGATCGTAAATTCGATTATATGATTCTTGCTATTCGTTGGTGAGCACTTGTTGAAGAACAGTTATGAATAGTTTTGTTGTACTCAGGTTGATATTTCACCAGGTTTAAAGAACAATATATATGTATTGAGTTTTTGAAAACGCGGTTTCTTCATACAAATCCAAAGTAGAATATAACCTTTGGAATGGAATTGAATCTTTTTAACAGAGCTCAAGTCACACGAACACCGATCTTAACGAACTTGACTTCCGTTAACAGAGCTTTATCTGTTAACAAGTTGTTGTCCATTAGGAATTTTTAGTACCTAGGTTCAATAAATAGTGGCGTATTGAAACTTATTGAAAAATCAAAACGTTTCGGAGATTCCAGATAAAACTATCATAAATTTGTTTTTTATCTTCGAGTGTACACGATAAAAGACTGTGCTATTCGGAGAACATTTTGTGAACCAAGGAAGGAAGGATGCGAAATAGTTGTCAGCTCAGACTTTTGAAAGTTCCGAGTCTGATTCTCAGAAGATCCCTGAGAGAGAGGAACAGATTCGGGAGGTTTCTAATATCGCGACAAAGGGGTGATAAAAATTTCTAGTGGGTTCAACCAACTGTTATGAAAATGACAAGGAAAAGACGACTTGTGAGTTCAATTCACGAAAGTAGTGAATTTTTCCAACTCTGGTATCTAGTGATAGTATTTCATTAATTTATCCATTTTCCCACTGAAGAGCTCTGAGAGGAACAAGATCTTGTCTGGGCTCGAATGGAATAATATCCTGGTGAGTGATACTTTTCATACAAATATCTATTTTTGCGTTATTGTGTACATATTTCCTATGTATGCTATCTATTTGATTCAATTTGCTTATGCTTGCTATACAAATTGATTGAAATGAACGTGAAAATTGATATGTAAGTAATTCATTGTTCGTCGTGTCATATAGGCAGGAGGGTAACTGTTTCAGATGAACACTTTCTTTCCTTTGTGAACGATTTAAACGACTTTGAATGATATACACATACCTATCAACAGAGTTTGATACTACTCACATTGTACAAGAGAAAACCAAAATAGTTTTTCAGATTTGCATACCCTGTACAGCAAGGAAACGTTTTTAACCGACAAAAAGGAGGGAATTCGATCTTCAATCGTCGCTTGTTGATGTGTCATCTGAGTGACATATATTTCTGAATAATGATTAGTAGAAAAATGTAAGATTTTTGGAAATCGGTACGCGCATCTCTAGATTTAAGTTCCCGAACTTTTGAAATACTTTCGTAAAAAAGCATTTATGGACAAGGTATTGAAAAAAAAAGGGTTAAAGCACCTCGTCATTCATATAAAATACTCATTTATTTCACTTCAATGGCTTCTTGTTCAACTACCAGAATAGTTTATCGCCACATTGTCAAACTCTATTTTTACGCAAGAAAATGCGACCCTCTTGTGGAATCTCGTGTAAAATGAATGAAATGTAGATAAGAGGCCATAAAGTGAATTTTATTCGTCCATGAAAGAGATTTACTAGCCTTCAGTTTGCAATTTTTATTTTTACCTTCTCGTCTGTGGATGAAACTGATAATGTTTCAGCGAAAATTACCGGAAACATTGGGTTCTGGAAGTTCAATGTAGTATGCGCAAGAATGTTTGGCAAATTCTACAAAAACACAACAGAAATTGCGATTGAATTGAATGATATATTCGGCATCTGAGTTTCGTTTCAGCTCTAATTATAATGTCGACTCAGTGCATCCTAAGCTTGAACTGTTTTTTTGCATTTACACGTTGAAAGACGACAGGACCGTAGTTTAGGTTAGGCACCATATATCCTATGATGAATCCCCCTTTGAGCTCATTTCTCAAGAATAATCATGTACTTTTACAGCTTCTGAAACATAGTTTTTCGTGTGAATTTGATGATTTCGCTCTTCTGCCTTTCCTAGAGACACGTTGAAACTAGTTGAAAAAGTTCATTTTCAATCAGCAATCTTGAGTATCGTATAGTCTGCAGTTGTTGAAAATAATGTCAATAAGTGAAATTATTTCAATATAAATCATTGAAAAATCTCATATTTTCAAATTATAGTCGATCAGAGGGAACAGTATTTCGTTTTCAATATATTTTACCCTCCGAGGAATACTTCTTTACTCAGTATACGAACCCTCATTGATCTGAAGATGAAATGTGATGTATCATATGAAATACATTTATATTCAAAATGATTACCCACCATGTTGTCACGCCCTCACATATAGTTAACGGATGGAACAACGATAGTATCAATATTTGTCAGAATCTGGTACTGATAGTGTAACGCTCGATACTGGAGGACCACAGACTCAAACTCCTATGCCATCAGGTATAGGTGATGTCTCTACATGCACATTGTACAGCAAAACCCAAACGAGAATAGTCGCGAACGAGAATAGTCTACAGTCTACTTGCAGAGGAGGCTGCAACCCCGGAAATGTTTAAATATATGACTATTCAGTAGAGGGCGTTCTACTTTTGAGGATAACAACATCTGAATCAGATTCGTATGTTTGCTCTATAGGAAGCTGAGAGTTCGAAATGTTTTGTGTTAGCGAGTCCCACCAAATATAAGACCCGTCAAATACTCAAAGTATTGGAATTGTTGATGCAATCGATCCGGAAACCTATATTATGTTTTTGGTTTATGTATGTGGTGGATTAAATTCTTTCTTTCGCACCACACTCCATGTGATATATAAATAAATAGTTATATTTGCTGATATTTTTCCAGTATGCGAAATAATCGATTTTCTTCTCCTGAAGATGCTCACTTCGTCAGCGAAACGAGCATCGGGTGCAAGTTATATCAGTTTGCTATAAGGATGATTTTTTTTCAAAAAAGGCTTTATATTTACACCAAAGGTTCCACTTCCATCGTTTATTCAGTATATAGTGACTTTTAACAGTGATTAACAGTATATAGTTATGACTTTTTCATCGAATCATCATAGTGTACGTGGATTCTTTAAAAATTTTTCGTTGTGAATAATCCCCCTACAAGCTATTCTTAGGAATTTTCGCAAGGCTTCTGCTTAAGAAATAATTCAAGTTAAAAAACAGTGTGTCTCGCCAGCCCAGTTGAAAACCAGAAATGGCGCCTATGATTTCAGTGATTTTCCGTATATTTCCAATTATTTACTTTAAAGCAGCCATCTGACGTTCGCTACTGCTTCCCGGTTGTATTCGTTCCCTTTTCGTCGGCTTTTGACGTCCCCTTTTCGATCAGCACTCTACCATAAACTTCGCGCTAGTCCTTCACTCCCTTTTTCGATTTCAGCCACAGGGAATTCATCTCGAAATCCTCGTCGTATATCAACGGATGTAAATGTGGCATTCGTCTTGTAACTTTTTATAATTAGTAAAAGAAACAAACAAACTGTAAATAACCAGAAAGACAATTCAACTGTTGTTTCCATGGAATTTCCAATATAATTAGGAGGGTACCTCTCAATAACAAGTTTGTGTATAACATATGTCCTGGACTTGAACTTCGAGTCCTTCATTGGACTTCTTCATTATTATAACTCATGGGACAAATTTTCACACACCCAAACACCAAAATAATAACACCCTCACTGGCGGTACGCATTGCTCACCAAATCGTTATTTTCAAAAGAACAAATTGATGTTTTGCTCCTGAAGGTACTACCCTGGCAAGCTCAAATCGCATTGAGGTCATTGATAATAGTTTGGAAAATTCTACTTCTACATCAAAGGTTACAACCTACCAATGCATTTTTCAATATATTAATTTCATACCTCTAGAAACTGAAAAAGGATTAAGTGAAATGGAATATAATTCAACAAACTCTTGGTATAAAACGAAAACGTGAAACTATAAGCACTTCAGGAACAATGATGATAGTGAAATTTAAAAAAATCATCTCGAGGTCTTCGTCTACATGATACTTTGTCCCTCAGCACCTGAAATAGAAAAATACCAACCCGGTAATGGCCACGTCTACACCGTGCGCTAATTTGGTATTCTGACCAAGTTGACCATACCAAATTCAGACCAAGTCAATAAGTTACTGCCTGTTTACACCATGTTCAATTAGTAAACAGTTTGGTCATGTTTGGTTCTTATTTATATATTATACCACAGAATGTGACAGAGGTATAAACAGCTTTGCAACTCTACTAACACATAAAAACGTCAATAATTCATAGATTTATAGATTCAGATCCAAAGTAATCAATAAACATTAGATTTGAGTTATGTGGTTCTGTTGATAGATACAAAAATGGATTTGAGGAGTTTTAGTAATTACGCTCATCAAAGATTCAAACCAAATTTTGCATATTGCCGGATAGTCAAGGCCTTAGGTGTTTACATCATATTGGTCACTTGATTATTTTGGTCTGGTACGCAACAATTTTCGGTACCAAACCAAGCTGGTCACCTGACCAAGTGTACTGTTTACACCAAGATGACCAAGATTATTTGGTTGAAATAAAGTCATTAGTCAGCTTACCAAGCGACGGTGTAAACGTGGCCATTATGTATGAAGGTTGATGATTTTCGTAAAAATAGTATGTATCTTCGTAACATCTCTCCTTGAGATAAAATTGGGCGCAAACCAACGAACGTTTGCCAGTCAAGTTCTGATAATGTCAAGCTAGTAAGCAAAACACGAGTTTGAACGTCATCATTTTGTGGTGGATCAATATTTGTTTCGTAGTTTTCTGAGTTTGTAACCTACCACAATCTGAAAAAATGGGAACTAATGTTGGAATCTATACAAGTGTAGATGGGCAGATTTTCAATCTACCCCGGAAAGTTGTTGCGTCCATTGAAAAACAGTTCTTTCTGGATAGAACAAGTCCAATTATTAAGCAACTTCTCGTATTACTCAAATTTTGCCTATCAAAAAAATAATAAGAACTGATATATATGAAAATACTTATCTGTTAACGGTTCGAATCTATACAAGTGTAGATAGGCAGATTTTCAATCTACCCCGGAAAGTTGTTGCGTCCATTGAAAAACAGTTCTTTCTGGATAGAACAAGTCCAATTATTAAGCAACTTCTCGTATAACTCAAATTTTGCCTATCAAAAAAATAATAAGTACTGATATATATGAAAATACTTATCTGTTAACGGTTCGAATCTATACAAGTGTAGATGGGCAGATTTTCAATCTACCCCGGAAAGTTGTTGCGTCCATTGAAAAATAGTTCTTTCTGGATAGAACAAGTCCAATTATTCAGCAACTTCTCGTATAACTCAAATTTTGCCTATCAAAAAAATAATAAGAACTGATATATATGAAAATACTTATCTGTTAACGGTTCGGGTAAAGGTAGCGAATACGGTAACCTCACCGATTTTCTTGAAATTTGCACAGATGATTCAGAACACTATAAAATCATAATAACCATCGAAATTTTTGTGCGGAAACCATACCTTTGGAAGTTATGACCTTTTTAGTGAAAAAAAAAGGTTGTTGCGAAATGTCACTCTAATAATTTGTAGGAGTACCATATACAATCGCATTTTCTTGAACATATCTTCCAACACATCAACTACACATGTATTCACTTATTTACTGCTATTTTCTTCTCAACTAACATTTGATAATTCGAAAGTAAATCACATATTTTCATAGTAGTGTTGTAGATCTTAATCAAAATAAAAGTAAATGTCAAAGACGTCAAAGTCTTGCACACTGTACACTGTTGCCAAACAAAAAATAGACAACGTAATGATAACAAAGCGCGTGGTGGGATATGCTTTTCTTCCGAACTTTGAATTGCCAAAACGAAAAGAAAGAACACGGATTCGTGTTAAGCGACTCATTAAACATGAGTTGGGACTAACTTTTTCTCGGGACAAACTTCACATTACCCTTCATCAAATTAGAGGTCGTGACCATATTGCATAATAACTCCCATACAGCGGAGGGGCATGGTTCATTTTTTATGATTTTTTCCATTTCAAATGTTAGGTCTGTGAGAAAAATTTCTTTCGTGATTTCTTAAACTAATTGGAATACGTGATGTCTGAGGGGCAAGTACCAGTTTTGCCATGGAAATCACACTCTTTTGAAAAAACCACACGAAAGTTTCTGGGAGGCAGATGCCGCCGTATTGGTTCATTTCGTCATTTGACAAGAAGTTGACAAGTATCTGTAATTCCTAATTATGTTAGGTTAGGTTGGTTTAGGCTAAGTTAGGTTTGGTCAGGTTAACTAAGGTTAGTTTTTGGAAGGTTAGGGTAGGTTGGTTGAGGTTTGGTGAGGTTAGTTAGGTTGGGTTAGATTAGGTCGCAAATTTTTTCAAACATTTGAATTTTTATAATTGGAATTCGTTTAGGCTGATAGGTTAGTAAGGTTGGTTTGAGCTAATTTAGGTTAGGTTATGTTGAGTTAAGATGGTTTAGGTTAGGATAGTCACATTAGGTTGGCATGGTTAGTTTAGGCTACGATAGGTTGGTAAAGGTTTGATTAGATTAGTTGGGTTGGGTTAGATTGGGTCGCATATATTTTCAAACATCAGGAACATCAGTCGAACTTTTATAATTGGAGAAAAACAATTTCCCATACTCAACATGTAAAATAAAAAAAAACATGAAAAATGTACCACGTTCCTCTGTTAGGTGGGAAGCTTTACATGCAATATGCACACGACCCTCAATTCGATGTGGGATAAGGTAAAGTCTTACCTTTTTTTCAAAAATATAGGTGCTGTGCGGTAAACGAATATTTACCGGATTGAATTCCTAGAGATAATTTCCACGAAGCAGCATACCTACGGGAGGTTTGGCAATGTTAGGTTGAAAAACAATTGATTTCAGGTGCGTAAATCTTCTGAATACCATTAGAAACAAATATTCCATATTTACTCAGTATTCATGAAATTGAAAAAAATTGTCAACATCGCATTATGATCGTAACCCGTTATCATTCCCGTCATTCCATTTCATGTTAGACATTCAACATTTTTAACGATGTCAGAGTGAGGGGTTTTCAATTGATGAAACTAACATTTATATATCATTATTCTGTGTATATTCGTGAACGAATCGCTTTTTGTATGGATCTGGATTACTAGTTTTTATGTACTGACGTATGCTGAAGATGAATAAGTGTGAGACAGTCCAATTCATTAACCCAAGTTTTTGTACACTGTCAGACATTTTTTCAAAAAAAAGGACTTTTCAGGTATTTCCGCAGAAATGTTTTATGTTTTTTATCGTTTTTGGGGTGTTTTCAATCATCTGTGCAAATTTCAAGAAAATCGGTGAGGTTACCGTATTCGCTACTTTTTCCATGGTTCGGAAACTAAATCCGCTTCCGTTCTCAAAACTTCCAGGCAAAGTCCTTTTCACATGCAAATATCTCGTATAGATAATTTTCGTGATTGACATTTGTCAAATCATTTCGAATTTGACATAACATTTTGTCCTTCAAAAGGGGCAGCCATCCGCGATCCATATCAAGCGAACTCATGGATATGCAGTCTTCACCAGACAGCATGATGAAAGCAGATTCCTTCAATTTTCGTTTCTTGCGATTGCTTTCTTTCGTTATAATTTCAGTATCGTTCCATTCTACTGTGTGGTCTCCATCGGTTGTAAGAATGTGTTCTGATAATTCAAAACCACCTATCTCTCTGTTCCTGATGAACATCTTCGGTTCACTATTCCGCTCTTCCAATGGTATTATAATTCTTATTTTTTCAGATTGTGGTAGGTTACAAACCCAGAAAACTACGGAACAAACGAGTGGCAGTGTCTTCAGTTTGATAATAAATAAATAATTATAATAATAATAAATTCAGTAATTGAACAGAAACCTCTTACCACACATGATTAGCTCATAATAAATAATAAGCCATATTTATATAACAAAATTATGAGGATGCTGTATCAGTTCTATTCGCCAATGAGTCCCACTTGGCATAAGTAACCTGATCTGTTCATCATGTTATCAAGCTTAATTACAAAAAATATATAACACAGCCTCACTACCTACTTGTCATCCGATCTGTTCAAAGCAATAAGATATTGTGACAAATGATATCCTCTCATTCATCCACCTAACCCACAAACACTTTTCGTTACGAAGAATTGGTGTGAAAAATATGTGGAGATTGAACTCACAACTGACGATTCGTAAGATTGTTCGCACAAAAAGTGAGTTGAGTAGAAAGCAGTTACTAGAATGAATAATATATAGGTATAATGTTGATTCTAAAACAGTGCTAGACAAAGGGAATCTTATCAATGTTAAAGTTCTCATCCAATTGTTCTCGTCTTTAAGGACTCAAAAACTATTCAACTCTTCAAAAAACAAGGAGGTTCTGTTGATGTAAATCAAGTCAATAGTGAATTGTTGTCAATTTTATGCAGTATCAAACTGTATATAATAATCTAACTCTGATATGAACATGTAGCCCATCTTCTATTTAAGCTTTTCAATGTAAAATTGTTTCCTCCAGAAAATAATTGTCTAAGGGCGGGTACGAACTGATTAACATTCCGTTAAAATAATCGGTGCTTAGACTGTGCCTTCACTCCACCAATTGAAAGTATGTGGTGCCCACTCTCAGTGCCGTTTACTTTAACGGACTGTTAATCAGGTTGTGAAGTACCCGCCCTAAGTAATGCTCTTGCACCACCTGCTTCGTAGCGCGTTAATTATGGCGTTAACTCTTTCAATACACTATGTCGCCAACAGTTTAGCGCCCTCAATTAGATTATGGCATTATTGGGGACGTTGAGCCATATAACTCTCGTATCGGTTTTCTGCCATAACAAATGATTCTGGTAGTTGGAGTTCCGTGGTTTCAGAGCGTTGGAACTGTGTTGGCTGCTTCATGGTAAATTAAAACTCATTTCGACACAGGCGACAACACTAACGTCAACGCAGGTGGATTAGGGGCATTAGAACGGTGATGAATACAGACGGAAGGAAGATATATTCAAAGATGAAAAAAAAGAAATGGTAGTGTATTGTATGAAAGTGAACTTTGTTTCGATAATAAAATGTATTCATATACACACATACACTTACATATATACATATACACATAGAAATACATCTGAGTTGAAGTTATTACTAAGAATACGGAGGATGCAATTATAGAACTAACATCCCATATATACAAATCACTTGACAACTCGAAACCGTCACTTTGTATATTTGTCGACCTCTCCAAGGCTTTCGATACTGTATGTCACGCAAGACTTCTCGAGAAACTAGAAAGTATTGGTATTCGAGGCAAACCGTACGATTTATTGAAATCAAATCTCTCTGATCGAACACAAATAGTTAATATTGACGATATAGAAAGTAATCCTATGAATATTACTGACGGTGTTTCCCAAGGCACAGTCTTGGGCCCTTTACTGTTCACTATATATATATATATATATATATATATATATATATATATATATATATAGATAGTCTGTTAAAAATGAAATCTGAAGGTTCAATATTGAGTTTTGCAGATAATACAGCAGTATTTTACAACGCTGACACATGGCAACAATTGAAGAAAAAGGCAGAAACAGATTTCAAAAATATAATCGTATGGTTTGGATACAATAAATTAACTCTTAAAATGTGGGAAAAACGAAATACCTTACATTTACTTTCCTACACCTGCAATCTACCGAATATGGGACCCCTAATAATTAATAGAGATACATCTATCCCAGAATCCAGCTCTATAAAATACTTGGGTATAATTATAGACCGTCATATGAAATGGGATTAACATATGTCATACCTAACTAAAAAACTGAGAGGATTTTTACCTAGATTCAAACTTTTGAAGGAATGTCTTGATGTTACTCACCTAAAAACAATTTACTATGGTCTTATACAATCCCAATTAACATACGGTATTATGGGATGGGGAGGGGTGAGTGATTCACACATAAATAATCTGAACATTGTCTAGAGGAGAATCTTGGAGATCATTTTTGGTAAAAGAAGAACTTACCCTAGCAATACTTTGTATGAAGAAAGTGGTATTTTCGATATCAGACAACTTTATTGCCAAAAACTGTTATTGAATGTATTCAAGAATAAGTTTTTTTCAACCCCTTAGCTGCAACCCTCCCCAACTTTTTCTTTTCAAATGCAAACCTATGTCGTGTATGGGTTCATTGAAAAGATAGTAAAAAATAGAATCTGACCATATCCTTTCTTTTTTTTACCCATGTAGTTACCACGACATGAGAAAGAACCCTTAAAAGTAAGAAATTCATACTCAGTGCAATCTACTGGTGAATTAACGTTGCAAAAAACAAATAAGTGGCATTCAGCATATGATGATGTACACTGCTCAACAATTGCTCAAAATAACACATGTTGTTCATTCACATGATACCAGAGGGCGAGAGCATTATGTTAGAGTTCCAAAATGTAAGAAAGTAGTGGGACAAAGGAACTGCAACTACCTGGGTCCAAAAATATGGGAAATTTTACCTGAACCAATAAAAGTTATTCGGAGCTATGGAATGTTCAAAAACAAAATAAAAAGTTGGCTCAAAACTAATGATCTAAATTTTTTCCAAAAGCTCATTAGTCAATATTAGTCGAAAAGTAAACATTGAAGTTTAAATAAAAAAAAATGCTCCCCATTTTTGTGGTACAGTGAGTCCTATATTGCTTGATGAGATTAAATTATTGTTTAGTAGTGTGTGTATATTGCTGAGATACTATTCTGTGATACTTACCCAAAGATAATATCGAAAGAACACTTTCACATTTAACAACAAAAATGTATTACTTTTACTGTGATGGTGACTTATATCTAATATTATTATATTACTTTTAAGACTTGTTTTACTTATTTTGCTATGTTGTGATTTTTAATGTTGTTTTATCACTATTGTGACTTGTTTTATTACTGTGTTACTACCTTGAATTCAGTTTTTTTATCAATGATATGATGAGTTGAACTCAAGAAGTAATATTATTGTTTCATTCTATACTTTTATTTTGTATTTTATATATTTAAAAGAAACACCTATGTGGCTATACCACACACAAGTAGCAATTCTTTGAAATTGTTACTTCAGTAGTGCCATTGTTTATTTACATTCACTTTATACTCCATATGAGCGAAGTTGTAATAATTTTTGAAGGAAAATAAACATTATTATTATTAATATAATCAAAGGACCATGAGCTGTGAAATTGAAATTCAGTAATAATTTACTTTCTCGTGATTGTGGGATAACAAAATATTCCAGTTTTTTCTTCAATGTATATTGGGAATACACATTTCTCTCTCGCAGGAAATACAACTGATTCACTTTATACCCTCACCCCATAGTGATACGTCGAATCATTAGGATATGGGTGAGTTCAAAACATAGAGATTACTGAGGAAATCTACCCAGTAGCGCTCACGGGAGAACTTTTATAAAAGGACCGTCGAGAAGAAAGACTGAAAACCTGCTTCAGTATAACAGGAATGAGATAAGGGTTATAACAGGGCTGTTGACTGGACACTGTCCACTCAAAGGACACCTGAATAAGATAGGGCCGTACAACCGCGATTTTAGCTGTAGACAATGTAACGAAGGGACAGAAACAGCTCGACACATACAAACAAATATATGTGGAACCAATTTTGGATCCAGAAAAATATGACAAACGTCCAGCAATCAACCTGCACAATCTTGTGCAGAGGACATGGTTGTTGGAATGGATGTTATGAAGTATGGTGCACTTGAACGAGGCATTGCAGTGACAAATGAAGCATCCTTTTCCATTTATGATAGATGAATGAGTATCGATAAGAATTCAAATACTCAATACATTTGGTTTTAACGTACGGTTCCACCAAAAATATCCCCAGGTACAGCTTATCCAATCCATCTTGGCACAAACTCAGATATTTTTTCAGTTGCAGAATGGTAGTGTAGGCCATGACGAAAGAAAAAACACCTTTTAGGAATGAATTTCAACCCAGTGAACACATATAATAGGCGTTTTTTCATAATAGTATACTCCACAGAGATTGCTGGGCATATATGTTATTAATTCTGTGCCAAGTTAGATTGGACAAGCTGTACTTCATATGTAGTTGATATTGAATATTGAAAAAGGAAACACGAAGTCATCTCCACAACCTTCGTATGATATTGAATAGTTGGGAGACATTTCACGAAGTTCATAAGAGAAAAACGATGTTCGTTTCATTTTCAGAAATAGCACCATGCAAGGAGTATAAAACGACAGTGGAAATTAAAGATATCTGGATTAACACCAGTTATAATGGAAAACATCAGCCATCCTATAGAATGCTTGAGCAATCAGTGCGTTTTCTACATACATTTTCAGTTTTTTGGAAGGAAACAATTTCAATTCATTTGGTAATATATTGCGAATTTTTTATGGCATGTAGTAAGTATGAGACACTATCTTGAAAATATTCACCCAGGGTAATCGAAAATGATGTTTGTAACTTATTCATCATTCTTATTTTTTTGTACGGTCAGAAATGACACAGACCTGGTGTGGTACCTGAGGTCTGCCTCAGCAATATCTTAAATTTTTTTTCTGCTAATTAAAAATATCCTGTGCAGCATAACTCGCACACGAATCGGTGTACTACATGGAATTTGAAAATGAACCATACCAAAGTGAGCTATTTCAAGTATCTCAAATGAAACAGAACTTTCTATTCTTCTGGGAACATATCTTATTGCCGACAATTTTTACAGTTTCTCAATGTAACAAAACCACTTCTGTTCATCATCTATTTCAAATTCAAGCGATTCCATATCACGTTCTCCTTCTGGTAGTTCAGTTTTTCTGTTGGAGATATATGTTGAGTTTTATTCCTTCACCAGCAGAGTATGTTAACGTTGTAGTATTAATGTTAGAAAGACGTGTTTTGATTTTTCATTGATTCCATATTGCTTTTCTTTAACGATATAAAACTAACATTTTTTTGTTAATGTCTGTTTATTGAATATAAGCTGATGAACTTCCGAGGTATTACTGTAATTCCAAATGAAATATTGAAAACAAAAATGAAATTGGGATCAGATCCATCATTAATCATCCATAATATGCATGAATGTATAATTTTTTTATAGGGATAATTTCTGATATTTCGAGTATTAAAGGAATCGTGATGAAAGCTTTTGTAAAGAATTGTGGTGGAAAGATTCGTCTAAAAGAGCGGTAAATACACTCTTTCTGAAGAGCCAAATCGAACTTTATCCACCTCGCTACATGGGTCATGCACATTAAGATGCCAGAGAGTTTTTGAGATACTTGCTGGAAGGACTGCACGAAGATGTCAATCGAGTCACAAAAAAAACACAACCAATTTCAACAGTATTGGAGGAAAAATTGAGTGACGGCAATGAATCACAAGTGGCATGGAAGGACAATCCCAACATAGTAGAAAAATGCTAGTAGTGCTGAAATGCACATATCGTGGTTACTGTTCCGTGACCTCCGATCCATTCTAGGAACTTTTTGCTGCCTATACCACAAAAAAACTGGTCATCTCAGATTATCACATTGCTTATTATACTCTTTCACGGAAGGAAATATGTTGGATGGGGATGAGAAGTCGACATGTTCGAAGGCAAGGGATCTGATCTAGCAATGCCGTTTGACGACCAATGAAACTGTAGGAAGTTTTATCAGTTGTCAGACTCAATTGTGAGAGGAGTATCTATATACCAGTGACCTGAAGGCGAAACAGGCTATGGAAGTGAGTATTGTCATTTGGCCGGTCCGCTCGTAAGGGGGTTGATTGGTTAGATTGCGTTTTTGATAGAGATATGTCTGTATTCTCAATTTACTCCAATAATTCAGAAACATCGCTTCATAGTTCAGGCCACAATTGAGGTCGTGGGGAGAATAGCCGAGGGACTTGAGGCTGAGTATCTTGACAATCTTTTTGTCGATTTTCTCGAATTTTGGCATTATCACCAACCAATATTTTGGACCAAGAAAATGAGTGACAATGATTTTTGCAATTTTTGTTTTTTTTGTATCGAGCAACTTAAACTACAACTTGTAGCGTATTCCTAATATTAGTTCCCTGAAAAAATATATAGAAACAAGAAACAACCTTATTGCATGATTATGAACAGCAATAAAAACATTCTTCAATGACTAATATTTTCAATGCTTGACACTTTTGATAGCAATTCTCAAGACTAAGAAAAACTACTGTTATGGAAAAATGTGCGCCAGTGATTCAAGCATTTTATCCTTTTTTTTTTTCGCATCGAGCAACTGAAACAGAAACCTCCATACTTCTAGAATTCTCTGTGAATCTCTGAGAATGCAATGGACTAATGATGATGATAATGGACAATCCATGAAGATTGGAGATTGGCCACTTACATCACACTTTGTATGTTAGTGTCAGAGTACCCATACACACGTGTTTTCCACCTCCTTAGTGCAAGCAGAATAAAATGATCAGTAGACTCTTTCATCGAATAATTCAAGTGTTATACGTGATATTTTTTCCACTTCGGTCAAAACTCAAAAATAATGATTCAGAGCAGAACGCAATGGTTTCAATTCTATTTCAGTTGTAGATTACCGAACCTCATCTGAAAAATTGCATTATTCGAATAAACACATCGAGCCTTTGTTCGAACAACGAATTCCCTGATTCATTAACAGGCATAGAGATTATTTTTAGGACGATGCAATTTCAGCGACAGGTGCGTGTTAGAACATATATACCGAGTGTTTCCTGGGTGATTACATCAACAGTCCATTTTGAAAAGGATCCTAATGCATTTGTTGAAAGCTATTGATTTTTTTTCGAAGTTATAGATAGATATTGTTTGAATGTTTTTTTGGGGAGATTCAATTCGAAGTAGTTTGTGTCGAAATCAACACTTGATATGGCTTTTGATGAGTGTCACGTTTTGACATTACGTACCAAAAATTGCATTTTCATTCGGGATTTTCGAAGCAGGCTTGAAGAAGGACTAGCTTCCGAAACGTCACCAAGAGGAACCATCAGCTTTTTTCCAAATTTATTATTAAATCTTCCAATTCATCAAAATACGATACGACAAAATAGTCACTCAATTGTTCATCTTTTTGATATTGCCCTGAAAACAGTTTTTGGTTCTCGGTTGTGAAGTGGTCAGCACATTCGCCTTTCAAGCGGATGACCGGAGTTCGATTCCCCACCGGACCACCGTACTGGGTAATCGCACGTTAAAAGTTAAGGCCTCGTTGATCCATTGCTTCAGTTCCTTTCAGTTCAGGATAGGCTCTCCGTCATAAAAAATCAGTCAAGATATCGAGAGACTATTATCTATTGTTGTTACCAGTTAGAAAAAGTTACATTTCGCGAGATCCCGCAAAGTACAGTGAGTTATAGAAAATGAAATTTTTCATAGTGTTAGATACAATTTTCATTTTGGAATTTTGAAAGAAATTATTGAGTTCGACTGGAACAGAATGTTTGGTGAGAGAAAAAAATACGGAAGAGTTATCAAACACAGTCCAGTTTTACTGAATGATATGAAAAATAACAGAAGACGCTTAGCGTTATATATTTTATCCGATGAGTCCATATGTTGCTATAATGATCGCTTTTAGAAACTGAATTACGAGGAGAAGAAGATATGCTTGTCTCTTAAAAAAAACGAATGAAAATTTTCAACGCCATCCAGTGTTTAGAAAAGGAGTTATCTGAAATTGTAGGCACTACAAATGGATAGCGATAACGTAAAAAAAACGAGCACCAGTCTGTAAAATCATGGTTTGAGATTTCTAAAATTTCCATTTGCACCATCGTATAAAGGTCCAATCTCTTTCAGTACATACTACGACATCTATTGACGAAAGGCCCATCTTCATTCAGACTTCTTCAATTTGTGCTATCAACATGGAAACATATCAGAATGTTATTTAGGGGACAGAAAATATCAAATCTGCTAAAAACACCGCTTCAGGTACGCTTTTTAGTACCTGAACTGAAAATCCCATTCTGCGGTTCCTTATCCGAGAACAATACATTTAGTAATATAGCTCTTGGTTCCTTTTTGAAAAACCAAGTTTTTACCGAGTTACGAACAAACAATTCATTTCATCGCCATGACCTCTTATTTGATAGAAACAGAAGAACTCTAATATCTCAAGTTCGTGGCTCGACAATCGGTCCGTTACCACTATCCAATTATTGTTCCAACCTAATAACAATTTTTGGAGGATCTTTATAATGATAACAAGCGCAATGATTATTTGGATTACTTGAAGAAAAGCAGAAATTAATTTTCTTCACATCCAATTATTATAGAGGAAAGGGCATATAATAAATACACTATGCCAAATACTATGGAATGAAGTCGACGTGTACAATGAGTACAATAAATAGGATATTGAAGGTTCAGGTTATGTTGACATTTTCTACCAATATTCGATACTTCAACAGCAAATAGTCGGTCCTCAGTGGCGTATTAAGACGATTTGGGGCCCCTGGCGGGAAAAATTTCGGAGCCCTCCGACAAAAGCGAATAGCCATTTGCTCGCGAACATTTTAAGTTTTCCCTAAATAATTTTGATAACGATTTCATGGATCTCTTTATTAGCCAGTAACCAATTTGCAACTAGCAGTCATTAGTAGTGGTTTGAAACAAAATTATTTTTATTTTGAAAAAAAAAATGTACAATAGGTAGGTGGTACATATGACTCAATAACTAATATTGATATACAATATAAAAGTGCATACACTTTTCCTGAATATACATACGCATTTCAAATGAATTTACGCCTTACTTTCTCTTTTGAAAATTCATCAATTATTTTGTCGGTCTCAATTTTATCCAGTACTCATTGCCATATTTTTTTATTGTTCCTCCTCCATCGAACTCCTTAAATAGTTTTTAACTCTTTTTAGTAGAGAAAAAGATCTCTCGCTTGATGCGTTCGAAATTGGTATCGTTGAAAATATTTTCAAAATTGTCTCAACATTCGGAAAAGTCGATGACATTTCTTTGTCAGCTCGGTACATATCTTCTGCGGTGTTCATTAACTCGTTTTCCTGCAGGAAGACTAGAAATTGGTTTAATTCGTCTTCGGAGTTGTTGGACACATCAATATCGTTCTTGTAAAGTATTTACTGTGGATGTTTTTGATTCGTCTGACAATTCTTTATTAAAAAATAGCATAAAATGCTTTAGGTTTGTATGGTATGCCTGATTTCTCCGAGCTAACTCTGCCTTGGTGTTGTCACATATAACGTAAAATGAATTAACAAAAAAAAAATTTCTTCTTTTTTCTAAATTCGTGTTCACCTCCTTTCACTTCGTCATGAAAAGATTTTCTCTTAAGAGGTAGTCGACTTTGTCTGTCTTCTTCAAATGTCAGGCCTGACAAATCAGTTGCATTTTCTTGTACTTTCTCAAATTCATTTCTAAAATTGTCAATAAAATTGTACAGAGACCTCAGGAGAAATGAACCTTTTGACAATTCACACTCAACTGATTGAAGTGATTTACTCGTAGCGTTTAGTCGCTGTAGAATCGTGCTCCAAATCAATGTCATCGGCGCGTTTTCAAATTTGCCCAATTTTTTCAAAATTGAATTTGCCTTGATGAACAAGACTTTTTTCTCTTCGCTCGAATTGCCACTTTTATATACGTGTACCCAAGTCTTACAGCTCGTACAGCATCCGCTCTTGCTGACCATCGTGTATCTACGAGTCTCTTCACCGAAACGGCATTTTCACACTTTTTCAACTGTTTGCACAAAATTTGCCAACGATGAGTTGAATTTTTTTCTGTTCTGGCAGTTTCTCATTTTATTTTTGAATGTAGCTTTCTATCACGATTTCGGGGCCCCTCGGAGGCGTGGGGCCCCTGGCGGCCGCCAGGTACGCCAGGCGTTAAACCCGCCACTGTCGGTCCTTGAAGAAGTTTTCTTTACTTCAGAGAGAGAGAGAGATTCCATTTGTTGATTCATTGTCCAAGTGAATGCTCTTGTTTTACTTTTCGTAACTAACTGTTATAAAGTAATCCATAACTTATTAGGAGAAACTGGCAAAATGCTGATTCACCATTTGAAAACAGGAATTCATTCTCTCTACGTATGATTCTTCCTTGTACCTCATATTTGATACTTCACGAAGCTATCTCTCAGGGCCTGTTTTCAATACAAGAATAAATCGGTTATCGGTCAGATAGATAAAAGAATTGAAGAGGGGTGCGTGGATAATGTGTGGCAGTGATAAGGATAAAAACTGATGGTTAGTACAATCTGACAGATATCTTGCATTGAAAAGCCAGTCCTTAGTCTATTAGGATTTGTCAGATGTTTTTTGTGCCCAGAGGCAGTGTTTTTTGCGGGTAAGGGTCGGCTTATTGTCTTGAGTGCCAAAGCGCTCTATGGCATCTTCACGGTAGCGCATTTGCTACTCAAAATATAGGGAAACCCAGAAAAACCCACAGTGCTACCGGGTCGGTACGTATGTTAGATCAATATATCCTAGCTACCATGAATGGTATATAAACAAATGACAATTTCCTATCGCACTAAGCCAGACAGAATGATCCTGCAAGCAGTGAGAAAGCCGAATTGAATGAACGACAACGGCGAAAACCACTTGGGAGGTTTTCTATAATGACTACCAAATACGAAAGTTTACGAAAATAAACATAAAAATAATATTTTTTTTTTTTGAGAAGTTGGACACATTCATCCACCGCCTTGGTGAAATTAATTTCATCCACATTCATATAAAAAAGGGGCTTATTCCGCACATACTTTCAGGCCATAAAGTGACCAAGAGTTTAGTCTGTAGAAGAAGTCGGCAAAACACTCTGCCCACCTCTTAGCACTTGCCTGCCACGTCTTGCTCTTTTAGTAGTTAGTTCATTCTGCCCATCTGAATTCATGAAGTGCATACAGCTCATTTACATAAAACAAGATACCCCATACAGTACCATCATTATTATCACACACATTATCTCAGCACTAAACGAGCTAAATATATGAGTACTCAGTAGAGAGTAGAGATATGTGTCCCTTTCCTTTATGGTCGTGGGAAAAATCAATTTCAGAACGCTTCCACAAATATCAATATTGCCATTATTTGTGAATGCAATTTGCCTACGAAGATGTTGAAATGTTTCAGTTTGGCTTGTACAGTACATTTCTTTAAGATCCCCCCCATTTATTTTTTGAACGGATCAGCTCAAAAAATTGAAACTTTGGGTAATGAAATTGATGCGTGAATACTATATTTTGGAATGAAATTGACACATGTAAATTTCAAGATGGCGACTGGTGCTATCTGAAAACATTACTGAAAAGGAGGGTCTTGTGATACATCATTTTGAAGCTCCTGACGAATACTTTACCTAGGATATATAAGTCAATATTCACGTACTGCAAAATGGCGGAACATTTAATAATTACCTGAAAACAAAAACATCAATATCGATATTTCAAGAAATATTCGTTTTTCTGTGTCATACGGCAATCCCAACAACCCGATAAGATTTGCTAAATTATTTTTCGTTCATAAAAGAAGTCAAAAATATCAGTACAACGAACATCATTGTTCAGTTCAAATGTTTTCATTTCGTTTCCGATTCCATAAGTAGATAGGTACCACGTGAACTATCTCCAAAATGGTCAATTGAACAAAATCCAATAAGGAAATTGTATTTGAATTTGCTGAAAACTACTGTTGATTCTTTAATCACTGAATTCGATGAATTCGATATGAATATTATTATTCCAAAAAAATGAAGCACCACCACATAATTCCAGACAAGTAAGAAGCTATTTTGGATAATACTTTCCATGGTCGTTGGATTGGCCATCGAGGTACTACGGAATGAACAGCTCGCTTGCCAGATTCGTCACCTTTAGGCGTTTTTATGGGGCTTTTCGAAGCGGAAGGTACGAAACTAAACCTGCTCTTATATTGAATGTACAGCAGAGAATAATAAATATTTGTAGAAATATCGACATAGCTGTGTTCAAAAATGTTCGACGTGAAATATGTGTGCAGACAATTATTAAATGTTCCGCCATTTTGTAGCAGGTAAAGATATGGACTTCATATCCTTGGCTTGGAAAGTATTCATAAGGAGCTTCAGAAGGATGTATCACAAGACCTCCCTTTTCATTCATTTTTTCCAGGTGGCGCCCAGTCGCCATCTTGAAATTTTACTCCAATATATAGTATTCATGCATAAATTATATCATCCTGAGTTTAAATTTTTTCAGTTCAAAAAATTGCTTGTTCACAATATGAAATCATTTCGACTGATTGTTAATGAAATACCTCGGCATAAGAAATAATTTCTCTAGAGAGAAATGACTCACTTTCAGCCTTGGTATGAAATATACTATTCATGAAATACACCTAACATTTCCTGTTGAGGATAACTCACCTTAAGAACTCATTTCTTCTTCAATTCAAAAATATTCTCTAGTGGTCTTCCTGCTTATGGACTTCCAGAAATTACATCGTACCCTCCAACTCCCAACATATTTGATATTAAACTTTTCCTGTTATATTGAAATAACCTGCGAATATTTCATTCCTGGAAAGCTGTTTTCTCAAACAAAGCATTCGGTCCTTTCAGAAGAAAAATTCATATTCCCGTTTCGTTCTCAGAAAATCCATTTGTTTTCGGGGAATTGCATAGCTACTCATTTGTTTCCAGCGTCCCTCTAAGCGACCTTTTATTGTGTTCCGAAATTATTCGTAGCCGTTGAAAACGAACCTGCTAGGACGTTTTATTAAATATTAAAATGGAATATATGTATGATGCAGAGCCAGTTGACTTCAATTTCGCGATAAAGAAATTGCTTTATGGAGTTAACTCAGAAGTCACATGTATATATAAAAATATCGTCGGTAGAAAAATTGATGTTGAACTAATATGAAGTGATATCGAAAAAATATTCCAACAAGAATATAGGTTCAATAATGTCTCAATACAGTATAACAGGATAATTTTGGTGCAATATTGTTACGGTAAGAATTTGATAAATTGGCATCTTCATTGTGAATAGATTCCAAGTTCAAAGTACCGATTTTTCAAACCTCTCATGGCGATACTTAACTAATATTCTATTTATGGAAATCAAACGGCATAGCTTTATGATGATCCGGTTCATAAATGAAGCAAGAATGTTGTTTTTTGCTATTATTCTTCCAATTCATATGCAAATTATGATAGAGATCATACTAATTCACATATCAATTGTGAACTGAATTCAGCTCACAAGTGACAGCTCGATGATATTCTCCCAATTTTCAGCAAAAGCTGGTACTCATACATTGAGTTCAAACCAGTAACTTGAACTGAATTCTATATGAATTCAAATTCGATGTAAATTCACATCACCCAATATCCTGAATATGTGTCAACAGTAGAGAATAGAATAAGCCGCTGTATATTTTATAAAACTGTGAACCTAAATGAAAAGTAAAATGAATACTCAGGACACAAAGAGGATGAATGAAATTGTAGTGTAGGCAAATACATGCTTCCAACCGATGAAAAATATATTGAATGATTTGAACTTCTTGCCCTGAATTCAACAACAGGAAATCTAGGCTCGAAAACCGAATCAAAATGCCTTCTTTCAGGAAATGGTATGGAATAGTACTCCCTGTGCCAAGAGAAAGACAAAACACAGCATAATCACTGCAGGACAAACAGAAGAAGAATTCGGAGAAGTAATCAGTGAGAAGATGAAAAGTTATTTGTTTTATTAGGCAGCAAAGTAGTAGATTGACTGCACTCTGCTAGGAATTCAGCTGAGGCACTCAATCTACTTTTGCTTCCTAGTTGAACATATAATTTTTTCTCCGATTGTTTAAAATGATATATATGTAGGATATTGTATTTGCAAATCATTATGATTCTCACAATTTTTTTATTTTTTCTGTAGTGATGAATTAAGTCGAAATTTGATAAAAATCGCAGCTGTTGGAATGGTTGATGGAAATGTATATGTTCATAGCAATTGTAGTTTGACGACATTATCGACAGTGATAGCGACTTGAAGGTACTCAAACCTAGTCACAAGTCAATCACCAGAGTATTACTTTTGCTGCCTAGGCAGGACAGTCCGCACTTTACTACCAAGGCAGAAAAAGTAATACTTTGCTGAATAATATGTCCCTACAAAATGAATATTTGTTGTCAATCAGAGAAAAAATCATATAACTGGAAATAATAGATTCAACAACGAGTGCGTATCACTACGTCGAATTCCCATTACGCCGAATTCCAACAACGTCGAATTCCCATTACGCCGAATTCCCACTACGTCGAAAAGCATCCCCACCACTTACGTCACCAAAACACGATCGTTATCGAAGCTGGATCCCATTCGACGTAATGGGAATTCGACGTAATGGGCATTCGGCGTAATGGGAATTCGACGTAGTGATAAGCACTCGCAAAATTTACCGGATATTCTGCAATTTCCTGTTAACCCAATCTGACTCAACCTAACTAACCTAACCTAAAAGAAGGATGAATTTCGCTGTGCTGTTGATATTGAAAGTGCATGGTGTGGCACTACGCCGAATTCCCATTACGCCGAATTCCCATTACGTCGAACTCCCATTGCGTCGAATTCCCATTACGTCGAATGGGATCCAGCTTCGATAACGATCGTGTTTTGGTGACGTAAGTGGTGGGGATGCTTTTCGACGTAGTGGGAATCCGGCGTAATGGGAATTCGACATAGTGGGAATTCGACGTAATGGGAATTCGACGTAGTGACACGTCCCGTCAACAACGATAATACGGAAGATAGTGGTGGAGAGTTACTATTATCATCAATTCGTTCATACATTTTCAATGTACTTCCCCCATATAATTAACAGACAATTTACAAAGCCACAGTTGAAACAATTTTCATTTTCTCCATATCACACTACATTCATAAATCGAAATAAAAAATGCAACCTCGTTACCCAGAAATGAACTGAATGAGATTCACTCGATAACTATCTTGAGAGCATGCTGCAGATGTTTCCTGAAATATTTTATTTTTCAGTCTGGCCTCAAGGATATTTTCAGCTTGGCTTCTCTGTGACAACGCATCGAATGTAGGAAAACCACGTTGAATAATTCATCGGAGAAAACTTCTCCAATTCGTGAAAACAATACAGCTTTTTTGTCGATACACACGCTCGATACGGTTTGTATTATTTGTTTCTGTGCCCTCCAACCTCTGCTATCAATATCCTACGGTAACTTGATGCAACCGAACTCAAAAGGTACTTTGATACCATACAAAAAGTATACACATCGAGTATAATTAAACGAGTATGATTAGTGATGAAGTAATATTGCAAAGTAATATACTCCGAAAGCGAAATTGGAGATACTTTTTCAAACTTTGGATCCAGAAAAAGATTCTGTTGTGTTGTGATTTGGAATGAATAATCAGGAATAGATCTCCACCAGATTTCTAGAAGGAAAATAGAAGATATGTATTTGTGAATTTGTTTTGAGAACGTAAGTGAATATGGTCCCCCAAACGCTACCAGAGGTATGTATTTTAGTGAATATGAACTTTGGTATTTTCGTGGAGAGAATGAAATTTTAGGAACTATGTGGCTTCTTTTCTCTCCGAAAAAAATTATATAAATCACAACTTTTACGAAAGGAATAGAATGAAATAAAATTTCACAAACAATCTTCGTCGATAGGTACGTGTATATCATTCAAAACCTTGTCTGGGCTTCTTGAATGAAATGGTATCCTGGGTCGGTTTAGAATAACCATGGGGTAGATTCTGCCTGTCGTAGAAGGCGACTAGAAGGATAACCTAGGTGGAATATGGTCTTACCATCGCCCAGTGAGATACCAGAGATAATTCGCGTTTCAGTATGTGGATGATATTTACGGTTCTTCCCAACTATTGAGTTCGAACAATGATGATACTGTCTCCCAGAGTAAAACACTCTCGAAGTGAAATACCACCCCAATCAAATTTCCGATTGGGAGGTACTCGGAAGGAACCTTCATTGAGAGTATTGAGAATCGATTATTGGCATTCTAATCCCAACTTGAACTCAGGTCAATTCATATAATGTACATATGCTTTGTCCAGGTTATACTCTGGGAATGATTTATCGTGCCGACGGCAAGGAGGGCTGGAACCGAAAGATTTTGACGTGATGTGGTTCAAACTTGTCAATCATCAACAAACTAAATATGTCTGTTGTCTTTATTTATCACCTAACAATGACTTTTTCAACAGACTATTCAAATTTCTATCGGCAAAAATCGACTTCATCAGAGAAAACCATCCAACTGCTCAGGTCACCATATTGGGTGATTTCAATATACCTAATTCTCCATGGCTCAAATTCTGTAAAAGAACAGATGAAAGAGGACGACAGAGACCTTTGCTATTACTCATGATCTGGAACAACTCATAGATCAACCCACTCGTATTTCTGATACAAATAACCAATTTGCCAATAAACTGGACTTGTTTCTCACTACTCATCCTGATATGTTTCACATCAAAATTCACCTCCCCTTGGGTAATTCTGATCACACTTTGATTTCAACAACTTGTTCGTATTTGGCTCCCATGAATGGTAAGTTACGCCGTGTGTGGCATCACAAGTCAGCAGACTAGTACGGTCTTCGAATATTTTTCTCTGATTCTCCTTGAAGAAGGGGCTGTTTATATTCTGGTGATCCTACTCTTTGTGCCCGAGAAATCTCTGATACCATCATTCTGGGAACGAAAACATCCATTCCAAGTAGTACAAAGAGACCACATTCTGAGAAACCATGGTTCAATAACAGCTCCTCTAAGGCTATCATATCCAAACAAGCGGCATTCAATCGCTGGTGCCAAGATCCCAGTTTGGAGGCGAGATCTGAGTATGTTAACGCAAGAAATAGGTGTAGTGCAACAATTGAAGCTGCTAAAGAAGCACATAATCAAAAAATTCGTTCAAAACTTGTTGAATGTCCAAAAGGTACTCATTCGTTCTGGTCATTTGCTAAAGCTGTCGCCAAAAATTTCAGTTTTAGTTCATTTCTTCCTTCAACCAAAGAAGATGGCTCACAAGCCACCACTGCCCAAAACAAAGCAAATATATTTGCAAATACGTCTGCTGGAAATTCTATCCTGGTCTCATTAGGAAAAGATCCTCCAAATATCAGGCCTCTCGATAGTCATATGCCTGAGATAATTTTCCACCAAACAAATATAAGATATATTTTAATGGACCTGAAGACGAATAAGGCTTGCGGATCTGATGGAATTACAGCAATTGTTCTGAAAGCATGTGCCCCCAAGCTGAGACCAGTATTTTTCGAATTATTGAACCTTTCATATAACTTGGGGGTTTTTCCAGTTCAGCCAGTTCCTGAAAAAGAAAAAAACTTCACCTTGTAATCACAGACCAATTACATTGCTTTCTGTCATTTCCAAAGCATGGAAGAAGCAATCAATATGAAGCTCATCAAATATCTAGAGAAATGAGGAATAATTAATGATCGACAATACGGGTTTGCCAGGGGCATGGCCCAGCTCTTCAGGTTGACTGACAGTCATTCGTTATTTGAAGTTAAGCAACGCCGAGCGCGGTTAGTACTTGGATGGGTGACCATACGAGGATCATATATGTGTCTACCTTGCATATGTGGACGAAGTGCAATACACCTAATTCGGTTCAACTGAAGTGAGCCACGCTTTGTTTTCGACTTTTTCATATAGCTGTACACTATAATCTCATCTTAATATCAACAAAATGGTTAAGGCTTTCGCGGCCAAGGTTTTCAGTATCAGTACTTTGGTTCGGGTTTGAAGGCCGTTGTTTTGTTGGAATTTCTTCCTGACGTTTCGCTGGCGCGAAAGGCTAGCTTCTTCAGAGGCTCATACATCTGGAGTTAGACTCCAATGACTGGGTGTTACGACTCAGTAGAGCATATTTATGTGGATTCCGGTAGTTTGGAGTGTTAATTACTTTTGCTGGATTCGGAGAATTTTTGTTAATATTCATTGCCGTAATTACTTCATCTGGATTCGGAGAAGTATCATTAGTATTATTTGCCGCATTACCTGTTGCCATGATTTGTTATTTTTGATCTTCTCAAAATGGGATTCCATGTCCAGTTGAGGTTCATGGCTACTTCTTTTCTGTTGAAATTATCCGTATGTTAGTGGATTTCTATTGCCTCACGTATCAGTCGACTATGGTATCCCAGGTCTTATATACCCTTATCTCAATATCGTCTGTAACCACAAATATTCACGAAACTCTCAGCTCCACCACTGGATGTGGGAATCATTCGCATGAAATAATCATACAAATCTATAACACGAAAACATGGGAATATAAAATCCAGCAGCGACTTACACAGCGAGCGACGTCTCCTTCAAACGTCACGTTTCGATTCTTGTCCTGAAAGGAATCTCGCAGCAACAGAACAAGATAACGGCACTCATTTCCGAGGAAAATTCCCTATCTCTCGTTGTGGATCTACCCGAGCGGCAAGCAGCATCTTCTTGCCCACTCGACACAGTTACAGGAGACAAAAGACCTCCGGTCGGGAGAGGTTTGAACATAAATTGAAATTTGCTTATCGATACTTCTGCTTCTGTGACGGTGGAGCGACAAAAGGTTGAGGCGAAAATCTGACTCAAGAAATATATGTCATCAAATCTGATATGAGGAGGAGTGTATCTGCCCACTTCTGTCTGATTGATCGACGAATTGAAAAAATCGGAAAATGAGCAGTGCTTCTTCTTTGCTGAATAATAATGGTTCGGACTTCCATTGTCTATATTATTAACTCTATTGAGACTTTTTGCTAAGAACGAAAGGATAAAAAATGCAAATAAAATGAGGTAATCAAATCCAAACGAAAGGTTGAAATGGATTTTTTGTTCAAAAATAAAATTGAAGGTTTGATCGATCGAAGAAAATATTGTGATAAATTAACTCCAAATTTTGATAAATCTTCACATATGTGTATTTCCAAACAATCAATAAACATTCATACCAATCAATAATGAATTGATAGAAAACACAGAAAGAACTGAATTTTTAGGTTCATATATCGATTAGTCGTAGTCATGGCATACACATATTGAAAGAATTAGAATAAAAACATCTCCTCTCATTGGAATTTTCTACAAAATGAGAATCTACATATATCTCAATTTTTTTAAATATATATACTTCAATTTGATCGATTCACAATTGCATTATCTCGTATCCATTTGGGGGACAGCAAGTGAATCTTTTATCAAACCTTTGAAAATTTCACATAACAATCAAATATATTAATGAATTACCTAATCTATATTATTGATATTATTTTCACTCAAATTGCTGATATCCATAATTACTCCATGAGACGAACAAAATTACGAGCAACAAATAAAACAAAATCTTCCTTCTATACTTTTTTATGTATTGATTATGTACTTGTTTGTTTTGGTCCCTATTCATGAGCGAGTAATGTTCCTTGGGATAATAAAATTTAATTGACTTGAACTATTTATGATGCTAACTTCACAATTCTTCAAGACAACATCTCTTGTGAGAGGAAAGAACCAACAGTATTTCTTGTTGACATTCATAAAAATATAGGTTCGATTTGGCATGAGCTTCAGTACAGGGTGTTATTTGAGTACGAGCCAAACTCAAAAGGGTGACTCTCTGAGTAATCCTAAGATAAAAAGTTTATTTGAACACAGCTCCGAACTCGGCGACGAAACTCAATCATCACCTAGAAGATGGCAAATGAGACTTTTCCGAAACGTTGTGACAGTTATCCTTCAGAGGATCAAAACCACAGAACACGGAATGAAACCCGAAAAAACAACTCATCAAACTTCATATATATATATATATATATATATATATATATATATATATATATATATATATATATATATGTTAGCATGAAGATTCTCACGGATGAAGTATGATGCGTTGTTTTTTCGGGTTTCATTCCGTGTTCTGTGGTTTTATATATATATATATATATATATATATATATATATATATATATATATATATATATATATATATATATATATATATATATATATATATATATGTTAGCATGAAGATTCTCACGGTCGAAGTATGATGAGTTGTTTTTTCGGGTTTCATTCCGTGTTCTGTGGTTTTGATCCTATATATATATATAGATATATATATATATATATATATATATATATATATATATATATATATATATATATGGTGGTGAGAAGGTTTCCGTGACTGGTTTTATGAATTGGATAATTTTTATTTGCTTTTTCTAGGGATGTGCTATTTTTTTCTCATGTTTTATTTTTGTATTTCATTTATCAAAAAAAACCTCAAATAGCACATCCCTCGAAAAGCTGATAAAAATTAGCGAAAGCTCGGGTAGCTAAAAAGAGTAATCATTTTATCTAGACCGAAGCCCTGATATATATATATATATATATATATATATATATATATATATATATATATATATGTATATATATATATATATATATATATATATAACATATATTTATCTTCTCTCGGCGTGTCTAATATCATGTATATGATCCAGAAGAAGAATAAAAGAAATGAAACTCAACACAAAAAAATAAGGAAGTATCATATTTTTGAATGATTGTAAACAATTCGGAGGTACCTGGTACTGTGAACCATTAGATATATTGGCAAACTTGAAAAATATCTCAAATCATCTCTGAAGGTGACAGATCTTATGAACGTCTCGATGAAAGTCAATGAAAACTGTGACATACTGAATAACAAAGAATAAGTATAAGATTCTATAGAGTAGACTTCTATTCCTCCCAGAGAAGTTGCTGCGTTAATTCAAAACAATTCCTTAAGAAAGATCAGTTTTTATTAGTGAGCAACTTCTCGTAACACAAAATATGTTCAGCAGACAAATACACGAAATGATATCAAATACAATACTACGGAAATCCCTTCCCGATCTGAAAACCATTCACAAATATTTTTCTTCTCTGCTCGCTTCAGAAAATCTGTTGAATGAATAATTCTAAGAGCCTGATACTGATTCTTCGGTATTTGCTGGTGGTTTGTTGAAAAGTCAAAAAACTGCGAAAAAAACAACCACAACAAAATAATGACTATAAAACAGTATTTATAAGAACATCCTTGTATATGAAGTAGCTAGAATTCCGAAAAGTCGGTGGCTACAGTAACATGTTTGTGAAACAAATACCTTTCCAGCTTTCAACCAAGCATTCATCTTGTAGTTGGAATCGTATCCTACCGAATTGTTCAGTGTAAACAAAGTTCTATTTTACCCCTAATTGAAATTTTCTTATCGATACTTCTGCTTGTATGCTGCTAGCGCGAAAATCGGAAAAGTTACCCATTCCCAAACGTGATAATATTCCAACGCTCAGAACTGCTGCTTTGAATGCGCTTTGAAACGCTCCAGCTCTGGGGTCTGTGCCTATTGAGTTGACAGTTAAGCTGAGTTTCTTTATGTGTTCGCAGACTGTGAACATGCATTTCATTATTAAGCCGTGGAAATGTGGGAATGAAAATGTAGTCGTGACGTTATCGGAGATCTCTTTGAGAGCTGTTTCAATGTGTTGCTGATGATGAATGATTCGGCTGGAGATGATTGAAATGTATTGTGGGGGACGGTTTTGTTCGCGATAATGGTACGATTGGCAATTGTTGTGATGTTTTGGGCTCACTTTTTATGTTGGTGTGATGAATCTGTTGGATGTTTTTACCACCGCCAAATCAGTTTTTCAGAGTTTTTTGGCTACTTACTATACGTGCACATGAAAATTTATCGGGAGTGTAGTGGTTAGCATATCTGCCTATCAAGCGGAAGGCCTGGGTTCGAATCCCCGCCGGGCCACCATGCTGGGTAATCGCACGTTAAAAGGTGAGGCCTCGTTGATCCATTGCTCGCACAAGTTTCGACTTCTGAGGGTTGACGTTCGTCAGCTGGTTAACGAAAACGAACAATTTTAGAACAAAGTGCTTCAAAATTACCGATAATTTTCCATGAAAGCATGTTGTCTGAAAACTGCATGAGATAATTTTCATAAAATAACCGAATGCAGTTTTTTTACTGACAACATGCTTGAATGGAAAATTATCAGGTTTATTTTGATGCATGAGTGTAATTCGGTGGAATATTTCCGGAGTTGAAACAACGACGTTTGAAATTCAGTATTAATGCCTGTCAAGATGACAAATGTACAATTTAACAATCGTTACTAAAGATACACGGACCGACCGGGTATTTTTCGATACCTACCAGGTATTTACCAGCCCGAAAATGTCCCGCCGGAAATTTATCGCTGTAATTGATCGAAAATGTCCCGCTTCATATGGGATTATCAACATACGATGGAAATATTCGCTGTGATTGATCGAAAATGTCCCGCTTCATAAGGGATTTTTAACATACGATGGAAATATTCGATGATATATTCGTAAGGCGATACACGACTTTGCCCTTCTTTTGTGGAATAACAGTTGGTTCTGATTGGCAATTGTTTCATTCATGTTCGATACTTCACTATTCTTGAATTGAGCATCATATAGTGACTAATGCAAAAGCTGATCTTCGTCGAATAAATGGTTTTTATACATCTGATGGTATTCACTCGATTGTGACAAGGGGTAAAAAAATCTTACTCAAAACAGTAGACTGGCAGCTCTAAAAATATTGAAAAATGACCGAGAATAAAAGAATATGTGAACATTCAAGGAACAGAAGCGAAACTCTCCTCAGATTGTCCCCAATTTTTTAATACTGAAACATAATGAATCTCAAAGAAATATCAACAAATATCATGCTGTAATAATGCTGTATCATGTTGAGAAAGGATTATCAGTAATTTTTGGGTTAGCCAAATTCCACCAATAATTGTATTTGAGGAAATTCACGTAAGTTACAGACAATGAGCCATTATAGGCCATTTTTCACCCAGCTAAAGGGATACCACAAACTTCAGCCAACAGACTTCGTAGGTGCTCATTGATTTTATCCAACTACATTTAAGATATTGAATAAGTGAAACCAGACTTGGATTTAGCAGATCGTTTATCTCGTCCTCCATTCGAATTTTTTGACATTGAAAAAAGTTTGTTTCGAATTAATTACGTGAATTATTCTTCAAGAAATGATGATTTTACTATAAATTTCAAATTAGTTCAAATAGCCACAAAAAAAGATACCTTTCCACAAAATATTATAAATTTCACAAAAACAGGGTGGAACTTAGCTAAAAAAATGGCGCTGGGATGTCTGATAACTTGAAACATTTTTTCAACCGTAAAAATGAATTGTCGGTTATAATTTCACGAGTGCATAAAAATTACCGATAATTTTGCAAGAAAGCGTGATATCTAAAAATTGCAAGAGTTTATTTTCATATTTTGGCGAAAGTGCCGAGTCCGAAGGACGAGGGCTCTTTTACAAAATATGAAAATAACCGAATGCAATTTGTATAAGATATCACGCTTGAATGCAAAATCATCTGGTCATTTTCATGCACGAATGTAATTCATTGGAATATTTCATGAAAAAATAAATTCTCTAGGAAATGTTATTTTTTGTTCATTTATTTATACTTTCCTCTATAGATTGTATGGAGTACTCACCTGAACGCGAAATGTTTCTCTATTTTCGAAGTCTATCTGACATGCATTTGTGTTGTTTACTGACGTATAGCGATAAGGTTTCAAATGTGTTGTTATGGTGACTTGATACAATGCAATTACCGCTGTAAGTTTTCGATAGTCATTGCATTGCTCTTATGGGACATTTTATATATGAGGGAAATTTTCGATAGAACAAGGGCGCTTCTTATGGAATATCCGTCTGATAGTACCAGTGGAATTACGTGAGACATTTTTGAAAGAACTATATTCCACTCATCTAGGAGTGATAAATATGAAATGCTGGGCTAGATCTGTCTGTTGGTGGTCGGAGATCGATAAACAGATAGGAAATTCGGAAGAAATTGTGGAAGCTGTAATGTATATAGACCCTCACCACCTAAAAGCGTTTCAAAACGATGGAAATTTCCTGGAGACGATTGGGAAAGGATACACCTAGACTTTTTCGAAATTTTCAGTAAAACATTCTTGGTTGTGGTTGAAGGTTGAGGAGACTGCATCTGAATTGACGATAAATCGATTTTGAATTCTAATCCGTAGAATTGATGATACATGACAGTGTTGTTCCTTTGTGGATTGACATTCGGCACTGATCGGCATTTTTTCAATTTCATGTTCGGATAATCGACAGCGATATAAAATAGTATAGGTAGGAACATGGTTATTAGTCCGTTTTTCAATCCAAATGCAAACACGGATCAACTACTATTCATGCTCTATTCTGTCAGCCAAATTGAGGACGAATATCCATTGCTGTTCATTATACAATGTACACAATGTGCAACGACTGTAATGTGGAATACTCTTTGACTATTCCATTTCGAATTTTCCATTATAAATAATTGAAATCCTCAGTTCTGAATAATTGCTGCAGACGAATACCTCAGAAGCCTAGAATATGAAGTCAATGTTTTCACCTACTGAAACATCGGAACATTGAATAATTACCTGAAGACAAACACATTAAAATCGATATTTCTAGAAATATTCGTTTTTCTCTGCCATGTGGCAATCCCAAAAACACGATAAGGTTTGATAGGTTAATTTTCATTCATAAAAACAACAAAATGTCAGGACGATCACGTACATTATTGTTCAGTTCGAATATTCTCATTTATTTTTTTCGGTTTTACAAGTAGATGAGTAACACGTTAACTATCTCCTCAATGGTCAACCAGAAATTACGAGGGGAACTATTTGAATATGCTGAACTACTGTTTATCTTCTAATCGGTGAAATCGTCGAAGTGAATCCGAATTAATTCGATATGGATATTATTATTACACCAAGATGGAGTATCACCACATTACTCATTCTCATTTATTTTTTTCGGTTTTACAAGTAGATGAGTAACACGTTAACTATCTCCTTAATGGTCAACCAGAAATTACGAGGGGAACTATTTGAATATGCTGAACTACTGTTTATCTTTTAATCGGTGAAATCGTCGAAGTAAATCCGAATTAATTCGATATGGATATTATTATTACACCAAGATGGAGTATCACCACATTACTCATTCTCATTTATTTTTTTCGGTTTTACAAGTAGATGAGTAACACGTTAACTATCTCCTTAATGGTCAACCAGAAATTACGAGGGGAACTATTTGAATATGCTGAACTACTGTTTATCTTCTAATCGGTGAAATCGTCGAAGTGAATCCGAATTAATTCGATATGGATATTATTATTACACCAAGATGGAGTATCACCACATTACTCATTCTCATTTATTTTTTTCGGTTTTACAAGTAGATGAGTAACACGTTAACTATCTCCTTAATGGTCAACCAGAAATTACGAGGGAAACTATTTGAATATGCTGAACTACTGTTTATCTTCTAATCGGTGAAATCGTCGAAGTGAATCCGAATTAATTCGATATGAATATTATTATTACACCAAGATGGAGTATCACCACATTACTCATTCTCATTTATTTTTTTCGGTTTTACAAGTAGATGAGTAACACGTTAACTATCTCCTTAATGGTCAACCAGAAATTACGAGGGGAACTATTTGAATATGCTGAACTACTGTTTATCTTCTGATCGGTGAAATCGTCGAAGTGAATCCGAATTAATTCGATATGGATATTATTATTACACCAAGATGGAGTATCACCACATTACTCATTCTCATTTATTTTTTTCGGTTTTACAAGTAGATGAGTAACACGTTAACTATCTCCTCAATGGTCAACCAGAAATTACGAGGGGAACTTTTTGAATATGCTGAACTACTGTTTATCTTCTAATCGGTGAAATCGTCGAAGTGAATCCGAATTAATTCGATATGGATATTATTATTACACCAAGATGGAGTATCACCACATTACTCATTATCATTTATTTTTTTCGGTTTTACAAGTAGATGAGTAACACGTTAACTATCTCCTTAATGGTCAACCAGAAATTACGAGGGGAACTATTTGAAAATGCTGAACTACTGTTTATCTTCTAATCGGTGAAATCGTCGAAGTGAATCCGAATTAATTCGATATGGATATTATTATTACACCAAGATGGAGTATCACCACATTACTCATTCTCATTTATTTTTTTCGGTTTTACAAGTAGATGAGTAACACGTTAACTATCTCCTTAATGGTCAACCAGAAATTACGAGGGGAACTATTTGAATATGCTGAACTACTGTTTATCTTCTAATCGATGAAATCGTCGAAGTGAATCCGAATTAATTCGATATGGATATTATCATTACACCAAGATGGAGTATCACCACATTACTCATTCTCATTTATTTTTTTCGGTTTTACAAGTAGATGAGTAACACGTTAACTATCTCCTTAATGGTCAACCAGAAATTACGAGGGGAACTATTTGAATATGCTGAACTACTGTTTATCTTCTAATCGGTGAAATCGTCGAAGTGAATCCGAATTAATTCGATATGGATATTATTATTACACCAAGATGGAGTATCACCACATTACTCATTCTCATTTATTTTTTTCGGTTTTACAAGTAGATGAGTAACACGTTAACTATCTCCTTAATGGTCAACCAGAAATTACGAGGGGAACTATTTGAATATGCTGAACTACTGTTTATCTTCTAATCGATGAAATCGTCGAAGTGAATCCGAATTAATTCGATATGGATATTATTATTACACCAAGATGGAGTATCACCACATTACTCATTCTCATTTATTTTTTTCGGTTTTACAAGTAGATGAGTAACACGTTAACTATCTCCTTAATGGTCAACCAGACATTACGAGGGGAACTATTTGAATATGCTGAACTACTGTTTATCTTCTAATCGATGAAATCGTCGAAGTGAATCCGAATTAATTCGATATGGATATTATTATTACATCAAGATGGAGCACCACCACATAACTCCAGACAAGTAAGAACATATTTGGATAATACTTTTCATGGTCGTTGGATTGGCCATCGAGGTACTATGGAATGGCCAACCGGCTTGATAGATTTGACTGTTTTAATAATAATAATAATGTGTCTTTATTCATATAATATACAGGAAAAAAAATTGCAATGGGATGGCGCCGTTCAGCAAAGCTGCTCTTCCACGTACCCATCCTACCGAAATACACAGTGAAATAAAGATTTTAAATTACGGAGTAATACTAAGTTTCATGTGCAGAACAGTTAGAAATAATGTGGTAGTGTTCGATCACCAACCACTGCCAATGATTTGCTTCTATGGATTCATTCGCTATCTGTTGTTGATAATATACTGTTTGAGCTTATTTTTGAAGGTCTGGGTATCCTGAATAGCTTTTAGAGAAGGGGGAAGACTGTTGAAACATTTCACCGACATATAACTAAAGGAAGATTGAAACAATGAGGTGCTGTGTCTGGGTACGGTGTATAAGTCACGATATCTGGTGGGGCAGTCGTGCACCTGTATTCCAGATTTTAATTTATCCACTAGATATATTGGGGAGTTGTATTTGTTCAATTTGTGAATAAGGCATAACATGCTAACGCGGTAACGCTCGTCGAGCAACAGCCACTTCGAGTCATTCATGGCACTCGTAATGTGGTCATATTTTCTTCAGGTTGAAAATGAACCTTAAACAAGAATTCTGAATATTCTGCAACCTTCGCTTGTCCTTGTTCAAAAGAGCGGGCCAGTATATAATGTTACAATATGATAGTTGGCTCAGTACCAAAGAATCAGAAAGCTGTAATTTCACTGCCTGGCTGAGAATATTGCGATTGAGGTATAAGGATTTTAGCTTGAAGTATGATTTCTGTAGAAGGTTTCCAACATGAGTACCGAATCTCAAGTTAGAGTCAATAAACAGTCCTAAGCTTTTGGAAGAATTACTGGGTGTGAGAATGTTATCTCCCACTCTTATAGCAAAATGTGGATGTGTAACAACTTTTTCACGCTGATTACCAAATACCAAAAGTTCAGTCTCATCTCCGTTGAGACGCAACAAGTGCTCAGATGATTTTTGTTCAATTTTACAAATATCCGAGTTGATTTTTACAACGGGCTCTTTCAGATCAGCGTTATCAAATGAGTAATATAGTTGAGTAAAATCGGCGTATTGATGCATGTTGCAGTGCTCAGATATGAATGAAAGTCAGCCGTGTATGAAGTGAATAGTAGAGGTCCCAGCACGCTGCCTTGTGGTACTCCTCTATTCAGCTTAAGAAAATTCGAGTATTTATTATTTACCACAACCCTCTGACTCCTATCACTCAAATAATTCTGAAAAAAGTTCAAGGATATTTCATCAAAGCCATAATATCTCAGTTTCGACGGTATAATGGTAAAGTCAATAGTGTCAAAAGCTTTGCTATAATCGAGTAGAATCAGAACTGTACATTTTAATCTGTAGCTATGAATATGTCATCAACCACTTTCGTTAGGGCAGTAGTAGTGCTATGGTTCTCCCGGAATCCAGATTGAACGGGGGATTAGATATTATGTTTATTTGAGTACTCCCTGATTTGTGATTCAACAATCTTTTCAAGAATCTTAGATAAGGTAGGCAGTAAACTGATAGCCCTAAAATGTGCTACGGAGATGGAATTAGTAATTTCAGGAACAGGAATAACATTCGCATGCTTCCAGGTCGAAGGGAAATCTCCAGTATTCAAACATTTGTTGATAATGAACGTTAAGTGAGGAGATAATTGTGGAATGACTATAAAAATCATTTTTAGGTTGATATCATCACATCCCATGTCATTAGATTTCATTTTTCTAATAATTCTCTCAATTTCGTCTGCAGTTACCGCTCTAAAGGAGAATTCCTCATTCAGCCCAGGTAATTTTTTTCCGGCATAGGAATTCGCTCTGATACCGCTGGGTCCTTTAGGAACGCTATTTACAGAATAATTATTCAAAATTTCAGGTTCTATATCACATGCATCAATATCATTTCTATTCGTTACATTTAATTTTTTTTTTTAGACTTTTTATTGGCAAAAGGTATACGAACTGAACCTGCTCCGATATAGAATATAAAGCAGATAATAATAAATATGTGTATATCGACGTTGCTGTGTTCGTAAATATTCGACGTGAAATATCGGATAAGCGATAGGCTGTTCTTATCTCAAGACCTTTGAGGTAACCATTTCGAGCATCTTCTGAACTGAACTCAGCTTATCTCCTCAAAGTATTGAGTCAAACGTCGATGTGTGCAGGCGATTATTTAATGTTCCGCCATTTTGTGTTAGGTGAAAATATTGACTTAATATTCTAGGGTTGTGAAGTATTCATCAGGAGCTTGAAAATTATGTATCACAAGACCCCTTTTTCCATTAAATTTTTTTTCCGCATGGTGCCCGGTCGTAATATTGAAATTTTGATGTGTCAATTCAACTCCAAAATATAGTATTTGTGCATCAGTTTCATTATCCCAAGTTTCAATTTTTTGAGTTCAAAAAATAAAAGGGGGGATATTAAAGAAAAGCAATGTATAACATACAGACGTGTGTGTGTATATGTGTATTTTGAAGAGGAATAAGGGCTTTCGCCATCATTATTTCACTAAAACTATATTCATTCTTACTATCACCATTACTAATACCATTCCGTTTTTTATTTCAGGTCACCATAAAACACCGTTCTGTCCAGTAGTCTCCGCAGAGACAACCCAAGGAATTCTATAATAAGGTGTGTATGTAATAAATTAATATTTATTTTCCATTATCCAAATATGTGTACTGCATAGATCGGGATCCAGTACCGAATTATGGAGTGTATACATTGGAAGATCCGGTAGTGTGATAAACTGAAGCGACAAAACCTATATGAGAGGAGGTACAAATACAAGCAGCAGAGTATACCTGGAACAAGTACTCCCCTGCCTTCATTATACGCCAAGTATTGAATCCTACAGACTATTTGTTGCTCAATTAGCATAAATAGTAGAAATAGTAGCATTCAGTAAGTTAAAGTGACTTTTCTGTAATTCATCATCGGGTACGCCATCAGGAGGGCCGTAGTTACTTCTTTTCTCCCTTCAAGTATATCAATTGAACGTCTTTGAATGTTATCCATGTTTATGTTATGATGATATATAGATTAGTTTCGTCACCAAACTGATGATTTGAAAACAAATTCGTTCTGGAAATGTGTGCCATCCATGCATGTCATGTCATGTCATTTTCCACAAAAACTTTTTTGTTTGGCGAAAGTATGAAAACAAACCGACTGCATACGATATAGATATCTAGGAATCATAGTTCATAGCAAACCTTAGTGAAGCCTTCAGACGATACCAAGAGATGGCGCCACACCTCCCACTGTACAAGTTTGATTATTGAAAATTTCTTTTTATGAACTGAAAGTCGCGCCAGAGGAAAAATAAAATTATCCGTTATGTCGTTGTTTGAAGATCTTCATACAACGGTTTCGTCTCAAACCACCATGAACAAATTGAATTTAATAAAAATTCATCGTACGCCATCTTCATTTGAATTTAGGAAACCTCACAAAGACGTATTTGCAATAAACTTATGATCTTGAGGTATTCACGAGTATGAAATTTGGGGGTGGATTTATAAAAACTTTTAACATTTCGTATTTAACATTTATCACCTTGAGACTTACTGCAGGATTAGTGGACTCAATTATTAAAAAAAACTAAGATTCAAGAGGTAAGTTGTCATCTGTCCATACTGGCATCTGAAAATCTATTAGAGCTTTCAAAAGGCTTATTTTGAATCCCAGATTTCGTCGTTTTTCCATGAGAGAATAGATACCAAGCGCAGATATCATGAATATATACTCGAAAATCTGATGATTCCCATGGTTCGAAAAAATGTTATTGCATAACATAACCTCCCAATTCTCATCAAAATTCGTGAAAAAAATAGGTACATGCGTAAATTTCTTGCGCACATCCTATTTCATTCATCAAACAATTCTTGAGTTGGAAGTTGACCATCTTCTTAACTCCCAGATGTAAGATGTTAAGCCATAAGTGTTTTCATAACAATTTACATGTTATTCCTATGTTCCAACTCTTTTAAGTGAAGTCTTGAATGATAAGTCATAAATGTTAGGTCTTAAAGTTTTTCATGAATCGACCCTGAGTGTTTATGGAAATTTGTCGTTTATTATTATTCTGAACAAGTGTAAAGTGAATGACTATTAATAATAAGGTAACTTTCCATTCATGATAATTCCTATTTTAACATTGTATACAAGCCAGTTCAATAGAATCTACGGGGTAAATCTTATAGTTTCGACAGTTCAAAGTTCGAAACAAAGTTTTACCAAGTACCAGTCAGTTTTATCACTATAAAACCGAATGATTGGCAAGAATAACTCGATACTATTGGTTGAAATGCCAAAACCGTCACATTTTGACAAGTGAAAAACAGTAGGTAATTGCTTATATTCTATTCAATAGTGCAAGGAAATTCCCCTCGAACCGGAAATGTGTTTGCTCACTACTAACACTGAACCTTTTCATTGAATGTAACAAGAGCTTTAGAAGTTTACATTCCATTATTCCCCAAAGCTTGAGTCAATTATAATTTGCCACAAACAATACTTTACCGCGGTCTCCACCAAAAATTCAGAACCGTGAATTCAATTCAAGCGCCCGAAGCTTATTCGGATGATGAAAGTCCCGTCTTATAAAGGATCCCTGATATAACAATAGCAATCTCTTTCATTCCATCGAAACTACCGAGGTAGACACATCTTTTTGATCATTTGCCCAAATGAATTACGAGCCCTCTTCAGACAATGGAAAGGGGATTATTCGGTTTGAACGGGTGACGCAAGAGAACACCTGTCTTTTTGTGGGGAGTAATTGGGTTTTTGTAGAAGTAGAAATGAGATTAACAAGATCGTGAGGATTTTCATCAACCACCAAATCAAAGTGCATATATTCCTGGTGCGATCTCCGATTCGATATTGTTTCGTCAAAAACTCTAGACACGATCAAGATGGTGCAAGATTCGAATTCTTTTGACATTTTCAATCCAATTTATTCGAATTGTGCTCGAAGTTTTCCATAAATTTACTGTTCCTTTCAATGAGCTATGTGTCTTTTCCAGTTTAATTCTCTAACGTAGTTTTCTCAGTTATTCGCCGTTCAGTAATTAATTTAAGTGTTGTTTTGATAATGATTATCAAACGCTGTTGTATTATTTGTGGGCAAAATACTCAATCATCTATGTCAAGTTCCGATTGTTAATACGAAACATTTGGTACGTATACAGTTCAACTGGTCAATATAACGCGAGATTATTCTGACACTGATAGAAACAAGGTTCATCTTGCTCAGTGATTATTTTGGTAGAAGTTATATATGTGTTATTTTCTGATTTCTTTTCAGAATTTTTCAGCTCAACGTATTTATTCCAAGTTCCAACATTAGTGACAATTCAACTGGTCAATATAACGCGAGATTATTCTGAAGTTGATGAAGACAAAGTTCATCTTGCTCAGTGATTATTCTGGTAGAAGTTATATATATGTTATTTTCTGATTTCTTTTCAGAATTTTTCAGTTTAACGTATTCATTCCCAACATTAGTGACAATGGTTGTTATATGCCCAGTAAAAGGAAGCAATCAAAAAAAATTCAAATCATGGGATACATGTTCTTTCGGAATAGTGTTTTCAAATGCGATCTTCTTATATAGCGCCATAATAGCCTGCACTACTTACAGCATATTGAAAGGATAGAATATGGATGTACGAAACACGTTTCCTCCACCACCATATAGAAAATTCATTACAATTTTCTCAAAAGGGTAATTTATACTTCTCGAAAACTTTTGCCGGTATCCAATTGATTATTTTCATTGAGCGCTATAATATCCGGCACTACACTACTTGAACACTATAATGCCTATGTTCTAAACAGAAATAGACAAACGTAAAAAATATGCAGAATTCTTAGGTAAGAACTCGTGCAATTTTTGAACTCTTGTATCTTTGCCCTTCATTATGTAGAGTGTTAAAAAAAGAAGTTCTTCCAAAAGAACTCGCCAATAGAAATTTCGTCAGAATTCATAATGTCATGTATCTAGAGTTGCCGCTTGGCGCCATCTGTAAACAAATTTCAAAAATGGGAATTTCTCTGGATGTCATTATTAAGCCGTTGGTCTTGCGTTTTCGACGAAAACATCAACATTGTACTTGTATAGAAGTTATTTCACGACGAATATATGCATCTTCTCTTCTCTCATTCTGGTGACCAAATACCGTTAGATAATCCTGATATTTCCAGTGCAGAGTTCTTGTGGAAGGGTCCTCCTGCACGGAGGTGGTGATTGGTACTTCCGTGAGCCAGCTCTCAACATTATTTTCACATCGTCCTCCTTTGAGTTGGACTGTCCACCTTGGACCCTACACCGATCCTTTACTTCTGATTAAAATTCACGTCTCATGAGAATTTACAATACAGGGACCACTTGCCCCTACACAAACCGAGATCATTTTCACTCGAACACGAGTTTCACCAGCAATGTGATTCATGAGAAATTGATATCTCTGTTGTGGTATCTCTGTTGAAAGTTTTCTACCATTGGTTTCAATGGTACCCATTACTTGTATTTTGACTTTATGCTTTTGTCAGTAAGGAAAGGAGATCAATAACCAAGAATGGTGAGCAAGTGTTCACGCTGCGCTGTGAAACTGGAGTTATGATCCTAATCATGATATGACGACAAATTTGGCAGATCTGGCTTCAAGCCTATTGTAAAGTTATAGACAGACTGGTGATTTGAATTATTCTTCCGGTGTTTTTCACCCAGTCCGTGTGCACATGGAATTCCTATCCACCTGTGTATTTTATTACATTGTCTGTTCTCTGTTCACGTATCGCTGCGGAATTATTTCAATGACAACGTTCCAGAAAGTACATTTTATTACCGCTCTGCATGGATGGAGTCTTCCTTTTTCGTTGCGAACGTTTGTATTTCATGTTTTGATTGCTGTGTGAGAGGATGTGCAAATTGAAAACATAATGGGTAGAATTAATATTCTGCTGTAGTTTGAATCAGCTGCTGTCTGCTGTGATGAACAGAATGTTCCAACACTGATTTATTTGATGATCATAGTTTTCATTTCGACAATATATTTTGAATCCTTTTTAGACTCGAAGTAGTTGAAAGATGAAATGCATCGTAAAAAATCAAAATAGCTTCGGGAGCCTTTGCATGGTAGACGATCGTTATTTATATGGGGTTTATAAAATATAGTGTATACAAATTAAAAACTATTGCAGGTCATAGATGGAACTGCATGGATACTTTTATATTGGATTTCAAAATTGGCGCCTGTATTCTTCAGCATTTGGTTGGCAGCACTCTTGATGTTGCCGCAATTTGTTTGAAGTCTGTTATTGAACAAATTGACAATTGTCACTCATAAAAGACAATTTTGTGTTTGAATCTTTTTGGTACAAATCAGATGATTCTGATGATTAGGATTGTATTCCGATGCTTCTATAAAAAATATCAGTCTCAGACTCTCCGTAAATATGCCAAAGGAGTTAAAAACTATCGCTACCAAAAGTTGGTGACATTTTCAATTCGTTATTTCGAAAGAGAGCGGGATAGTTATGTCTCCTCGCTTCCTTTAACGGCTGATAGAGAACTAAATTGAACACAACGTAGTAAATTATATCCATGATCTATAGTCAGATATTCATTTTCATTTCATCAAAAGAACCCAATGATTCAAATAGATTTTCCTGTGGTGGAAATAGATACTGAAGTGTTCAGGGGAACATTTTCAAATTCAAAAAACTGAATCATCATGGAAATTGCATGTATAAAAATTCGAGCTATGAAATGTCCACATTGAAAACTATTGCTATAACAACGACCCGATTCAACATCTAGGTAGCTGTAGGATTAATGTGGATATTTTCCTATCTTTAAACGTCACTGCACTCATCTGTGAACTTTTTAGGTTCATGAATTTTCTATAGAAATCACTTGTTTTCAGAGATTTGAAATTTGAATATCAGAGTGATTTCAGTGAAATATTCAAGAACCAAATTGCAATGAACATGTGTTTTGATTTACTGAATGTTTCGAATCCCAAATTGATTTTGTTGTTACATATAAGCTCTATGTCAGGATTTGAAAAACCGTTTTGGATCAACAATATAGTCTAGTGGTTAGAATTTCACTTCCATTTAGCCAACGTTACTGGTTGATATCGGCTGTGGGTAGCGTATGTTTTTTCCAAAATACCTCCCTCCTACGAAACAATTCCACCTGATTCAATTGAACTGTTGATGATTTTGATGTAGATTATATTAATTTAAAGTTCGTGATTTCGCTTTCTATAGTTCTGGCAAGATATTTTTCTTCCCGGATTTCCTACAATCCTCAATTAACTCCGGCCATTATTTCTCAGCTAGCAATTTTTTCAGATAAATATTCTTTGGTTCACTACTTTTATTCGGGTTTGAAGGCCGTCGTTTTTTGGAATTTCTTCCTGACGATTCGCTGGCTCGAGTAGCTAGCTTCTTCAGAGGCTCATTCATCTTGAAATTCACTTCGATGACTGGAGATTTTTTCTTCGCAAGCTGTATTTATGCCGATTCAGGTAGTTTTCGGTGCTAATCATTCCATTCGGATTAGGGGAATTGTCAATAATATTGATTACCTTGTTTACCTCATCTGGGTTCGGATAATAATCATCATTATCTGAAGAACTACCTGCAGTTATCATCGATTTTCTTAAAATGGGATTCCATATTCGGTTAAGGTTGACAGCTTCTTCTTTTCTGTTGAAATTATCCGTGTGTTTGTGGATTTCTATTGCCTCCCATACCAGTCGGCTATGGTATCCCTGGTTGGGTGCAATCAGTTCTTAAACCCACAAAGAAGATTCAGCAGAGCCTCAGATCGGCTAAAGACAAAAGAGATCCACTGTCTGCAGCAGGGGTTTATCGCATACCATGCACCTGTGGGAAGGTATACATCAGTACCACAAAAAGATCCATGGGAACAAGGCTAAAGGAACATGAGAGAAACTGCAGACCAGGGCAAACTGACAAGTCGGCTGTGGCGGAACACGCACTTAGTTAGGGGAACCAGAGGATTCTGTTTGAAAATGCAAAACTGATTGCACCCAACCAGGGATACCATAGCCGACTGGTACGGGAGGCACTAGAAATCCACAAATCCACAAACACACGGATAATTTCAACAGAAAAGAAGAAGCTGTCAACCTCAACCGAATATGGAATCCCATTTTAAAAAAATCGATAATAACTGCAGGTAGTTCTTCAGATAATGATGATTATTATCCGAACCCAGATGAGGTAAACAAGATAATCAATAATAATGACAATTCCCCCAATCCGAATGGTATAATTAGCACCGAAAACTACCTGAATCGGCATGAATACAACTTGCGAAGAAAAAATCTCCAGTCATCGGAGTGAATTTCAAGATGAATGAGCCTCTGAAGAAGCTAGCCACTCGAGCCAGCGAAACGTCAGGAAGAAATTCCAAAAAACGACGGCCTTCAAACCCGAATAAAAGTAGTGATACTGAAAACCTCGGCCGCGAAAGCCTCAACTATTTTGTCATCCTCTGGTTGAGTTTGAAGAAAGTTTTCGGAATCAATTAGGTGAGATTATGAATGAAAAGCTTTTCAATGGACAGTAATCCTATCCCTTCATTCAAATACATTTTTCAACTCCCGCCTCTTACATTAACTGTATGTAAATCCCTTCAATTTAATTTGCTGGAAAAAACGAGCTGTTGCATTAATATTAAGGTGAGTGCTCTCAAAAGTCCATTAAGGGTTAATGGGCCTGTCGTTATCGAAATGTGGTGTATCCTAAAGAAAAGTTTCTGGAGAGGGGTAGTGATGAAATATGACTCGCTATGAAAAAAAAAATCTGCTTTGTAGGCAATATGGGATGTTGAAAATACACCAAGAAACAAACTCAAGGTAGATATATTCTGTTCTTTTTCCCCACGACAAAAACAAATGGAAAATAAGTTCAGGAGAAAGTCTTTAGGGGAATGATTTAATTGGCGTAAGATGTTCAGTTGTTCGACGTTTCGTCTTCCAAAGTGGACTTAATATCGACAACTAATGAACAGATCTCTGTCGATAGTATTCTGATCAAATCAAACTAACATCGAATCGGTTATTTGAAGTGCAAGCAGAAAATATAATATCTTGACGAGGGAAAATATTATGAAGATACTATGCTAATTATGTAAAGAAACAATACGTGTGTGTTCATAATCATCATTGTAATTGGGATATTGAAGGTTTTGTCACTGTTGTGATCTGAGATTTGTATCATACAACAATTCGGATACTTCAACAGCAAATACATTTTGTGAATAAATTATTTTTCACTTCGATGAATATACATATCAGACATTCCCTGCGTTTGTAAACATTGTACGACTGGATGCTTCTGTTGTACTTGCAGTATTTTTTCATCTCTGATATCATAATATTCACTTTTAAGTATTTTATTTACGACTGCTACATAATGTAAGTATTATACTTATGGATTATGTAGTATTATGTCATATTTGATTCCTTTAGGGAATAATGGCGAGGGATTGATAGTCATAGTCTCTATTCCCTCTTGTAGTCCCATCACAAAATTTTCCATGGAAACGATAAAACCAAACTCCAAAGTGTCAGTGTCGAACGCGTAGGTAGTGTTTGTGTATTTGTAATGAGATGAATGAAACTGAAGAAACATTTATTTTTGATGAATAAACCAGTCGTAAATAAAGTAAAATATTTTGGACTGAGGTGGCCTTTACTTGATGGAAATCCATAGTTATTACGCTATAAGGTAGACACGATTAAATTTCCACAAAATTTATTGTCTTCGCGACATGTTTCGGTACACTGTACCTTTATCAAGCGAATGTATTTAAACACTGAATTATTCTTCGCTAAATAATTTAGTGTTTAAATACATTCGCTTGATAAAGGTACAGTGTACCGAAACATGTCGCGAAGACAATAAATTTTGTGGAAATTTAATCGTGTCTACCTTATAGCGTAAAAAGTAAAATATACTACTCGTGGTATGATCCACTATTATTCTGATTATACTCCAGTCACAGTGACCATCTGAATTTCCAATTTGTTTTTGTGTGACTTACGTAATTTGTTCTTCTCTACAAAAAATCCAAATGGAACATTTGGCGGTAACGTCTATTTTACAAATACACGGCAAATTTGTTGTGAAACTTCAGTCATTTCCGAACTGAGGAACTCACGTATATTTTTAACAGCCAGGGCCATAACCAGAGGGATATTTAGGGGAGTGGTATCGGGCTGAATACATAGAGTGTTATGTAAGTACCTGACCAACTTTGAAAGGTTAATTCTGAGAGAAAATAGTATTGATCAATATGGGTCCGTCAATACTTCGTTTTCTGGTTACAGGGTGTCAACATTCGTGAGAGGTTTTTTCCTAGATGTCTTAACAATCTTTCATCAGATTTTGTTAAAATTTGCAGCTACAGTGGCATCCTGAAAGGCACTTCAATCAATATTTCTACCAGGAAATATGCAAATATGATTTTTTGCAAATTTTGTACTTTTTTCCTATTGAGCAACTGAAACTTCCAGCATTTTGTTCGTATATTTGCTTGAATATGGTTGACAATATTCCTTACTGAATGATGATTGTTCCATTGTCTATATTATTAACTCTATTGAAACGTGTTGCTGAGAAGAAAGAAAGAGAGGATAGAAATACAAATCAAATGAGGTAATGAGATCCAAGCAGAAGGTTGAAATGGATTTTTGGGTTAAGAAATAATATTGAAGGATTAATTAATCAAAGAAAATAATGTTTTGACAAAAAATTGAGATATCTAATATGAAATATTAGTAAAAAAATGTAAATAGAGAAATGAATGAGATAATATCGCGAAAAGAAAATTGAGATATCGAATATGAAATATTGATAAAAAAATTTAAATGAAGAAACAAATGGAATAGTATGAATGAATGTTGAAACCAAGTTTCAAGTTGAGTGTACTCACAACGTTTCGATTGCTGGTATATTTCCAGGTATGGTCGGTTATGAATACCCGATTTCCCTATTGTGGGGAAAGGGGCGGCACTAACAATAAGGCGCACAAGTGCTACTAGAAGTGCGCTGATCGGTTTTTAGCGGGAAATGGATGTATTTGCGCGAGATTTGCTTTCATGGAGCCGAAGTCAATGATGCCTTGAATAGGCGCTCTCCACACATTCCGGATCTCCACGCTGGGTTGACTGAATGCGTCGTTGTTGAGGATGTAGGCGGCTTCCTTGAATTTCCTCTTGAACCAGTGCTCCTCCTTGTGTATGACCTCGGCTTCAGACCATTTAATGCTGTAATGGCAAATCCTACATCGGGAAAACCGATCCACAACGTGGAGAAACCACCAAATAAGGGATAGTGGAGCATGTTTGGAAAAACCATCACAGCATCAAATGGTCTGGAACCAAGGTCATCGTCCGTTCGAGTAGAGCCACGTAGTTGAATAACACCCTGTAGTCAATCAATATAAGAAAGGTTATTTTTCAATTTATTGTTGACCTCTCGACACATAATTTATTGGCCATTGAGTTCAGAGGACACTTTCACACGTAGTAATCAAGGATACATAAAAAAAAAGGAAAATGGATAATTGTTGTAACGTTAATGTTTCCTAGTCTGGACGAAAGGGTTCGTTGGCCAAAATGTTTACAATATTCTGATTGCTTTACCTCTCAAACATACTCGCATCGGATAAATCCATCGTGCCTTTACGGTCCTATTGTTTGGCCATATTCGTATTTCATCTCCTAATTATTATTTACAACTCGAGTATTTCAATATTTAGGTCATTATTTACATTTAATGAATCAGCTGTCCACCTCTTCTTCTTAACATTCGGGAATCCGTTGTTCCTTCCTCCTTCCAGTATGAAGTTAGGCATTTATAAGCTTGCAGCTTGTCTAATCAGTGAGGTTGGACGCATTCGGCAATAAGTTTCGGATGGTAATTATGTTTTCGAGATCAGGAGATGATCGAAGTTATGGCCGACAGGAATCCTACTTTTTACTCGACGGTTCGACGTATGTTTGATGGTATCTTGACATTATGCCGATTATACAGTTATCTGTCATGAGGGGTTTTGGTATGACATTAATTTCGGGTATTCTATAAATTTCGGGTAGTCCATGAATTCAGGATGTTATAAATTTTAGGTATTATATTATTATTTTATCATTTAGATCGGCAAATCTGGTTCAATGATCTGATTTTCATAGAATCGAAAGTGCAATTTTGGCAGCCCTTGAAGAAGGTCATCCGGCAACAGGGCCACAAGGATTGACAGCCGAAGTGCTAGAGGGACGCTGTTTTTGTGTCTTGTTTTTTTTTGAGATTGATGTAGAAGCGAGTGGCATCGTGTTGGAAAATTGTTAAAATTCATATTTCATCAACCATCCAGTGTTTGGGGTTCTATTTTCCAACTGTATGAAGTTTCCTGATATCGTTGGTATTTGGGATTGCTGTGAGGCGCCCAATTTTTTGGAAACTTACCCGCTGAGGGGATCATAACCACTCATCTTCTATTCAGCTCAATTCAGGTTACTACCTGGAACATCCAGTTCATAAGGAGATCAGGTGTCGTTGACCCTTGAACCAGGATTTGAACTATCTGAAAGCATTGTAGATTACTATCTGGAACATCCAGTTGATCGGAGTAAATGTCGTTGACCCTTTGACCAGAATTTGAAACATCATTAGGAAGCCTTCTGAAAGTCAAGTTGATCATTTATACTTAGGCCTTCCTGGGAAAAGGGTTCTCGTGCGGTGGGTTCTAGACTGCTATCCTTGTACGGTGTGGCTTGAAGCTATTGTTCTGTGTGCTGGTCTGAATCAATACGTCAGAGAAGTTGTCTTCCTGCTGTAGGGTCTGAAGGAGATGTGAATGCCTGAAAAGAGTCGCGGCTGTACTCTCTGGACTGTCTACTGGAATTAGCTGATACTTCCTGAATAGCTCATGGTCATCATCACCGCAAGTCATAAAACTTACATTTTATTTTAAATTGGAAAACTATTATTTTAAATTGGAAAACTATTCAGTGTCTCCTCCACAAACCACAAGTCTTATGAATTTTTTTTCATAATTGAAATGGTATTCATTAATGGTCACAAGTTGACTGCACTGTAAACGCTATAGATAAGGTGCACCCTACGTAGTTGCGGTTTTATTTTTGGTACTAATCGTACCAGACCCTGTACAGGTATATAATATTTATATATTTTTAGTGACATTCAACTGGGTTATACCCACCCTTCAACAGTTCCTAGTTAGTTTTATTTGGTTCTGGCTGTATATCAAAATTGTTTTACGCTAATTACATACCTACTTGAACTTGATTAGTTGTTGTTACTTCCGAGTGTATTATAAATACTGACGTCGTGTTATATGAGAATCAGTATAAATTCTAAAGGGTTAGCTCAGGATCATATAACTGGCGCCCATTTTTTTTAACATCTTGAATATTTTAGTCTGTATGACCCACTCCCGTCTCCACTAGAGTTTAGTCTCGAGCTCAACCTGTCAATCGGTCAGCTTCTTAGTCGTTCTACTAGAGTACGTGGCATTGTCAACGTGATATAATGTTGTTTTCAAAAAGGGAATTTTAAACTACCTGATGGGGGGTCATGTCGTTCATTCTTTTTGTCGATAGGACCACAATGAATTTGTTAAGGTGGGTTAGGTTAGTTAGGTTTGGTTGGGTTAATGAAAAACTGCAAAATATTCGGTGAATTTTGTAACAAGCATCATTCGGGTATGTTTGGAGACTGTGGGTGTTAGAAAATGTGGGTGCAATACAGCCCATAAATCAATCTCCAACAACAGCTCTTCAACGAAGATCTTGAGAAATTGAGAAAATCTGAATATCCGCTTCTCCGAACACATATGTACTCCCTGATACAGTCAACTGCTTTTTAGCAACCTTCCAATTGAAGTGATTAGATAACTTTGTCAAACTCGTCTATGCTCCAAAAGACGCTTATTCATCTGTTTCGACTGTATTCCCTATTAAATCGATCAAAGCGAGCTATGCACCAAGAGTAATGCCATGGACTTGGAGACTGTTGAACATCTGGTTTTCAAATGCAGGTTATATGAGAGCATCAAAGGACCATTCATCAGGAATATTCTGAGCATCAATGCCAACAATCCCGATATTATTATTATTAATATAGGAAATATCTCACTTTTCCATTGGTATATCGAAACTCCGATCTTTTGTCATCAACGAATAAACATCGACAAATATCACTTCAATACAAACTTTTATATCCTTTCTCTAGATCTTTAGTTAAGTCATAACTCCTCATTTTTTTTTCCTTGAGCAAATCACTACTCACCATCAATTTTTCCAAACTTGGTGGCACGATATATAACTGATTTTGTATTCTGTTGTACACTAGGAATAATTAAGGTGTTTTTTCATACTGGCTGAATTCTTGCTAATTGATGTATATTCGAAAGAGGCAATAGAGAATTATTATTTTATATTATTATCAGGGGTAATATAATAAGTGGTATGATTATTACCGATAATTTTTTGGAATATTAATGAATTGCAATCCCAAAGCTGAAAATACAACGAGTCCGCAGGACGAGTTGTATTTTCTTGCATTGGGATTGCCAATGAATTGATATTCCAAAAAATTATAGGTTATTAATCATACCACGAATTATATTTAGGACGACAATATAACCCCTGTTTGAGCAAAAATTGTTGAATTGCCTGGTAATTGATTCTTTATTTCTGGCCGTATTCAAGGGAATACTCTTTTCCACTGCTTCATCTATGATACCAATCGCCATTTGTCCCCAACGATCGCTCATATTGATTAAGAAATATAACTAATCAAAACACATAGATTTGACGTTTATAATTTAAATCATTATTTTCACTTGACAGCTAGTAAAACAAAAACTAAGCAGGTTTATCACCGTGAAAATACAGCGACAAGCTATATTTTTACTGTAATTCGGATTCTATTGGCTGAATTTCTAAATTTGAAATAGACTGATTGGTTGTTAAGCAAGGAGATATATTGTCATAATTATAATAAGGAATCCTGGTCATTTTTGAGGAGGAAATATCTCTAATATGAGCAAAATGAACTGGAAAAGTACTGAATTAATCTCGGAAGATTCCCTACAAAGCAACTATTTCTCCGAAGCCCTACCCGACCAAAAAGTAGAAAAGAATCTCGGAGCTCGTTCCTCGATTAAACTGATAGATATCGGGTTCGCTTTCGAAATTAGTTCAGTGCCGGTGTGGGATTTGGCGGCGAGAATTTAAAAATTGCCGGAGGAGCAGCAGAATGGCCAAGTAAGAAAGGAACCGATAAAAGTTAATAACTGTTTCCAAGTATACCATCAAACATAGAAAGCACTCCGGAAAAGTGGCCGCCAACGGTCGCTTTCAATTTATTTCCTCGTGTTTGCGTGTTATTGATTTCGTGCGAAACGATATATATACAGGAAATGGAACTGGGGAGAGAACGCGTTGTGACTGGAAGGCTAGTCTGAGAATTGCTCAAATGGTCCGCAAAGAACAATTTCGTTGGTTTCAGGAAAAAAATGCTATAAATGAGCCATGTCATAACACAATTGTTTTGTTTTTATATGGATTTGCCACGAGTTGTTCTGTTCAATTAACAACGTTGCAGTTATTCCTTCCTTGATTTACTAACTGAACTGGCTTAATTTATAAGTAATAAAAAGATTTTGTTTACAATTACATACCATTTGATAGTCATTATTATTATTATTTGTGGATAAACGTTTTCTCCCTAAGTTGAATTTACCTGGGCCATTTTGTGATGAAATTCTATATCATCGAAAAATATCACATTATACTGTATACTATACGATTGCTTCTTCAAGCACAATAAAATTTCATTCTGCTTGAGTAAGCAGTGAGAATAATACAGGAGACTGTATATTATTATTTGTGTTCTCAATTCAAGTGGTGATCATCAGTGGGTCATACAGGCTTAATTACTCAAGAATGGTTTTGAAAAGATGGGCGCCAAACATCTGAGCCGGAGGGAAATCGTTAGAATTCATACTGATTCTCATATAACACGACGTCAGTATTTATAATACACTCGGAAGTAACAACAACTAATCAAGTTCAAGTAGGTATGTAATTAGCGTAAAACAATTTTGATATACAGCCAGAACCAAATAAAACTAACTAGGAACTGTTGAAGGGTAGGTATAACCCAGTTGAATGTCACTAAAAATATATAAATATTATATACCTGTACAGGGTCTGGTACGTTGGTACCACAATTAAAACTGCAACTACGTAGGGTGCACCTTACCTATAGCGTTTACAGTGTAGTCAACTTGTGACCATTAATGAATACCATTTCAATTATAATAAAAAAATTCATAAGACTTGTGGTTTGGGGGGACACTGTGTTTTCTTTAATAATAGTTTCCATTTAAATAAAATGTAAGTTTTATGACTTGCGGTGATGATGACCATGAGCTATTCAGGAAGTATCAGCTATTTCCAGTGGACAGTCCAGAGAGTACATCCGCGACTCTTTCTCAGGCATTCTCATCATGTACAGAGGCTACAGAAAGAAAGGCAACTTCGTCTGATGTATTGTATTCTTGACCAGCTCACAGACTCACTCACTTCATGGAACAACGTAGAAGGGTCGGAGGCTTGAACAGCAGAGAATTTTAGGAAGGTAAGTATAAATATAATTATTTAGAAGGTATTTTAAATTTGGTAAAGGGTAAGATATTTAATAAGATAAATGGATGTTATAGATAGTAATCTGCAATGCTCTTCTGATAGTTTAAATACTGGTTCACGGGTCAATGACACCTGCTCTCCCCATGAATTGGGAGGGAGAGAGGAAGAAGATGGGGTTTGATTGGGGTAGTTTAAAATGGGTAAGTAGGATTTAGTGGAAAAGAACCCAAAACTGGATGGTTGATGAAATATGAACTTTATCAATCGTTCCCCCCCCTTGGCAATCACTTCTACACGGATCTCGAAAAAAGACAAGAGCACCAAAATCAGCATCCCACCAGCACCTTTTCTGTCAATAATTCTGGAAACCTGTTACCGGATGACCTCTCTTCTCAGGGCTGCCAGGATTGGACTTTTGATTCAATAGAACAGCTGAGCTTTGGAACCAGCTTTGCCGATCTCCATGATAGAAGAGGAATATAATTCCTGAGGTTTATAACCTTCTGAATTTATGGACTCGAAATTTATAGAATGAATTAATGTCGTACAAAATAGAGATTGATAGGGTAAAAGGGGGAAAAGGGTTGGGGTTGTGATTGTTGGGTGTGAGGAGTTATGTTTTTGGAGGAGGAAGGAAAAAGATTCCCGAATGTTGAGACAGAAGAGGTGGACAGCTGATTTCCTGAGTGTTTACAATAACTTCAATGTTGAAATACTCAAATTGTAAATATTAATTCGTAGGGGGTTTTGTGGGTATGTTTGAGAGGTAAAGATAGATTTTATTTTCAAACCCTTTTCCAGACTAGGAAACATTTTTTTTTTTTAATTATACATTTTCCTTTTTTTTCCTGTCTCCTTGATTATTACATGCGAAAGTGTTCTTTGAACATCACAGGGCTAATCCCTTTTGTGTCGAAAGGTCTGCAATAAATTGAAAAAGAAGATTTTTTATATTGGTTGACTTCAGGGTGTTATTCAAGGAGGTGGCTCTGCTCGAATGAAGGATGTAGCTTGATTAGAGAGGAATTGAGGCTGTGATACTGTTTTTCCAAAATGCTCCACTATACCTTATTTGGTGGTTTATACACGTTGTGGAAGGAGTATAACAATATAGGATTTTGGCATGACAGGACTAGAAGATGTGAAGCCGAGTTCATCAGGAGGAGGTTAAAGAAAAAGCATTTTAAAAGTTAGTATGGGTGGAGATCCGGAATGTGTTGAGAGCGCCTATTCAAGATCATTACTTCGGCTCCATGAAAGAAATCTCGCGCAAATACATCATTTCCCGCTAAAAAACGATCAGCGCACTTATAGTAGCACTTGTGCGCCTTATTGTTAGTGCCGCCCCTTTCCCCACAATAGGGAAATCGGGTATTCATAACCGACCGTCCCTGTCCAAATTCATACCATTGATCGAAAACCCCGTTCTTAGAACACACAACTTGAAACTTGGTTTCAACAGTGGGAGAATTCATATCATTGAGCACCTATTCCGGATTTTTTTCCTCTTTTAAATTTTTTTATGAATAGATTCAAATTCGAGATCTCAATAGTTTCTTTTCGCGATATTATTCATTTATTTATATATTTATATTTTTTTAATAATATTTCATATTAGATATATCAATTTTTTGTCAGAGAAAATTGTTTTATTTGCCACGACTAAACCTTCAATATTATATCTGTATGTCCCAATTTTTTAATAGTGCGTAGTTGCTGTTTATAAAGATAATGTTAGAAGATATGGCAAAAATTTTCATATATAAGTTTTATGACACCTAGGAGGATACATTACAGGATAAGATGTAGTTTCAGCACCGTGTGTTGAATTTTTGTGAGAGACACATTGGAACAGCCTTGTTTTTAAAATTCTAAATGATGATAGGAACATTATACACTACTTATCGGTTATATTAGTTATCTCATCTCTCAGTTAATTCAAGAAACAGCCCGATCAGAGTACTTTCCAGCAAAGCCTACATCAGTCCCAAAATTGCAGAAAAAATTAATGATTTGGCAGAGGGGTCGGAAAAATGCAACACTTCATCCATCTGAAACTTATGTCGGAATGAGGATTCTTTTTTACCATAAAACTTTTGTATGAAACTCTCTTGTCATATTCAGTGGGATTATCGATATACTAAGAAAAAACGGACTATTATTGGCGATTCTTCGCTCACAGACTCGCTCATTTCATTGGAGCACCGTAGAAGGGTCGGAGACTTGTCTCTCTTCTATAGATATTTTTACGGTCGGCGCTCTTCTGAAATGTTTTTGATCGTTCCACCCTTGGCAATATACACGGATGATCCGACGAGTACAGAATTCCCACCCCTTTGTTGTGAGCTTGGAAACCTGAATCTTTCTTGCTCGAGGATCTTCCTTCAATAGATCAGCTGAACTTTGAAACTCCTTGCCGAGAGATTTGTGAGGTTTATTCGTATCTCCTTTTCCTTGATTCACGGAGTGTTCTTTGAACATTACAGGGCTTTCCTTTCGTGTGAATCTGCATATAATAAAAAATAGTTGAATTTACAGACTGTTTGGTCAGTTACGCACGGATTTTCATGAATCGAGTTAGTTATTGAGAGAGAAATATACACATGAAATTCCCACAAGAACTTCAAGGAGAATGAATGAAATTATCGAACAATTTTTCGAACAACAATATCAAATATCAACGAAATTGGCCTCTGTAAATGATTCACCAATATACAGGACACTGATTAGAAGCGTAGCGTATAAAAGTTGTTGTTTTTTTATAATCTGATGCAAACTATCTACACATCCATTTTCTTCTCGTAATTCTGGATGTGAATCGACAATATTCCTTATTCTACTGTAATATTATTCCTTAACAAGGTTTCGAACTGGATTATTGTCAACAAGATCAGAACTGGAATTGCATTTTGGTAACATTTCTCTAGTTTATTCGCTGAAAATATTGTGTAAGATGTAACGTTGCTACATAGAGTCCATCTACATAGGGTAATGCATTAACTTACGGAATACAGTATATTATACACCAAGAGATTAAAGTCATACTTTCTATCCCTGCGATCGGGCTACAGTTCGTAAAGGGATTCAGTGGTGATAACGGTATCTTATGCATTATAGGAAAAGTAAGGAGAAAAGGAATATGTATTCGAAAAACTTAATCGATAGCACTGTAATCATAATGCGAGTTTTGATGTACAACGTGCAACGCTTTGGATAAAATGAACGCATCTATGTTGCGGAAGGTTATGTCAAGAATTCCTCAAGAAAATCGTTTCTGATAAAATTTCTACAAGCAAAAAGTTATAATAAAAATATCTGCGGATCAAAAGTTAGGTATAGGGATTGAAAGTGTCAATCAAATCTCTGAAGTCAGGGATTGAAAGTGTACTTTTGTACAAAAAGACATAGAATTCATTGTCCCGATTCAGTATGATATGGCGTATCTCCAAAAAGATTGTCTAATTTAATTTATTTCTGACCGGGATATTATAAGCTTATATTACGCTATCAATAAAGAGGGTCATAACTCCCTTGGGACATTATAGATTTTATAATTCCCTCTACCTTTCACAAGTAAAAATAAAATCATATATGTATATATATATATTGTGAGTAGTGACATTTTTCCGTGTCAGCCAGCCCAGATATATCTTGTATTCTTTTTGGTATACGGCTTCACTTTTCGATGGAATTAATGATTCTCTTGCTTGTTCAGCTTTTTTCAAAATATCCTCCATTATATTTGGGGTAGAAAACACGTTTTTACCGCAAACACAGCTTGATAACAAAGTTCTGTTTATAAACAAGTAACATAGCAACAACCTATCAACAAGAAAACTCTACTATAATCAACGGTGCCTGATTCAAATATACCGGGAAGGTAATGAATTGGTACATTTTTCCGTTTCGAAAATGAACAGAATTTTATTGAAATCGGTCAGAAATAAAATTATCTATGTACCACGGGAATTAATGAGCCTTAATAACCTCAGGCAATTGCTGTCCCTTGGGCCAGAGGCCCTCGGGACGCAAACTTTGCCATCGGTAATTAAGGCCCTCCTAATTCCCTTGATACATATATAACTAGTATTCCTCCATATAATCAAGTGAAAAGGGAATAGTTTTTCAATCAACATAAATATAATCCTAATAACGATATGTCCCAAACCGAAATTGGCTTTCATTTCCATTACTGATATTGGATATGGATATCTGTGCGTGTTAATATTCAGGCTAAGGAAACTGAATTGAATTCAATTTCATTCTAAGATTTTCCCACAATCCTTGAAGGCTCTCAGATATCACCGGAAATTCAACTGATAGGTCTGTTGAAGTTAACACTCGGAACTTTGTAATCAAAATCCACTTTCACAAAACTTCTCTCGCTGGTGGGAGGGGTAAGGAGTGAAAATGGGTGATTAAATTGGTTCGGGAAAGCTGAGAAAGGGTCCCAGGTTCCGTGGAAAACTTCACTATTGAGAATTTCTCAAAGGCTAAAGTTTTAAAGAAGGGATGATTTCCTGGAATGTTATCGTCCTTTCGATCGATCTTTTTATTGAAGTGACACATTGGGAAAATGTGTATACATTTCTATGAAACATGTAGTTTAAGACTTGAAAGATGGTATCTGGAGATGAATACGTCGATAAGAAAACGAATTCAAGAAAAATAGTGTTCAGTACCCCAAATAGCAAGGATTCAGAAGTGATAATACTGTTTGAACTTCAGTTTTTTGTGGTGGATCAATATTTGTTTCGTAGTTACTGAAACGTCAACGATAAGTTTTTTCATATATATATATATATATATATATATATATTAGTTGTTATTATTTTTTTGATAGGCAAATTTGAGTTATACGAGAAGTTGCTGACTAATTGGACTTGTTCTATCCAGAAGGAACTGTTTTTTCACTAGACGTAAAAACTTTTCGAGGTAGAATAAAAATCTGGCCTTCTATACTTGTGAAGACTCCAATATCAATTCTTATTTTTACAGATTGCGGTAGGTTAGAAACCCAAAAAACTACGGAACTGATAATTGAAATTTTTTTCAAAATTAATTATTTCAATATGTACACGATAATGACATAATTTCCTCAGGAATGTGAAGTTATTATTATGTACTTAGGTATAGGTTTTACTAAATGATGGTCGTTTTGGATTAATATGTAATCAATACTAATGATAAAGAAAATATTTATTCACCAATGAAAATACAATATGAAAGCAATAACATTCAGTAGAGAATTAACAGCACAGAACACAGAAATAAATTTAGAAATGACTGCGCTGATGACGGTTTTTTTGTTTCGATTGGTAATGAAAATATTGGATCGTTGACTCCTTATGATGGTGACTTTGGAGTCTATCTGACATATGATGCGTTTTTGTAATTTTGAATACTCTGAAGCATATTTTCCAATGTATTTCAACGAGATAGTCTCCTGAGAGTTATTAGCTGTTTTTTATTCATTAGTAGATGAAGATCATGTTTTCTAAAAAATGCACGGAAGTGTTATCGTTCAATCCAGGAATAACACAGTGATTTTCTATACTTGAATCGAGTGAGTCGAATCGACAGACTATGAAACTTTCTTCGGAATTAAATTTTCAACCCTTCTGTTCGAAGTACAGTAAAATATTGTTTTCTTTTGAACTGCGTCGTATTATAAGTAGTCTTAGGTTATGTGACGCCATTTATTCCGAAGTAAACTGCATCTCGCACAGGAGATTTGTTGTAATTTGCGGCGGTATGAATTTTTACTATTGAATAATTTGTATCGAACGAATAAAGTTTAGAAAATTCGTTATCAGCTCGTCGATCATTCAATATTCTGCCTTTGTTGTTTCAAGAGTTTCATCCGATTTTCTTGAATATAGTGGATCAAAAACCGCCACAAGAATGTGGCGTGATACTTTTTGGTCTTCACGAGTAAGCAGTTGCTTATCTAAACTCGTTTCTGTAATATGTGGTGTAAAGTACTCAAATTAAGACAATAATTAGAGTAGTTAGGAATATAATGAACCAGAATATGTAATTACAAAATCAGCATTTGACAACTGAAATGATTTCTCATATGACGGTTGCTAACAACAAAAACTATATGGAAAGAGTGTGGATACATCACACACCTCCCTCATAAGATAAACGTAAAACTTTTTTTTATAAAATACATTCATGTTCTATACCTAATAGGAACTACAATATCTCTTTTCGGTCTAGAGTTGTCAGGAAAGGAAGTTTCCGATGAAATATGAGGTTGCTCATGAGAAATTACACAATCTTCAGACTCTGGAGGGAATTCCTCAGAACTACCTTCAACCAGACTATCACCCTTGTTTTCATCCTCTCCCCTAGTGGCCGCAAATGAATTCCCAGGAATATAAGTCATCTTTTGCAACTCGTTCTTGGAACTCGGTGAAAAATCGTTCTCTTTATGTTCATTATGAATTTGTTTTATTTGATTGATGTGCCTTTTCCATATTGTACCATCCTTCAGTTCATAAACAAAATTCTGCTCTCCTAAAACCTTCACAATTTTGGCTTCAATCCAACCTTTTCTATTTGATCTGTAATCCATTACAACAACCTCATCGCCAACTACAAGTTTTTGACGATTTCTGCTTAAATAATTTTCACATTGTTTCATTTGTTTATTCCCTACTACCTGATTGGTATGACTAGGTTGAACCATATCTTAAACAGTGCGTAACTTTCTACCAATCATCAGCTTAGCAGGAGTTTCATTTGTAGTGCAATGAATAGAATTACGATAATTCAACAAATATCGACTCAAAAGTGTGTCGATACATGTTCTATTGTTTTTTGAATCGAGTAAAGCTGTTTTCAAACCATGTTTGAAAGTGCGAACTGCATTTTCTGCAGCACCGTTAGTTGCCGGATGATAAGGAGAAATTGTTTTGTGTTTGATGCCATTCTTCTTCAAAAAGTCCTCAAATTCAACCGATTTCAACTGTGGACCATTATCTGAAACCAATACCTCTGGTATTCCCCAACGCGAAAAAGCCTCTCTGAGTTTAACCATAGTATCTTCAGAAGTAGTTCTGGTCATCTTAAAAATTTCAGGCCATTTGCTATAAGAATCCACTAAAATTAAAAAATTATTTTGTTTAATTGGTCCGAGAAAATCAACATGAATTCGTTGCCATGGTTTGTTTGGTATTGACCAAGGAATCAAAGGAGCTTTTATTGGATCGCCCGATGTTAATAAACAAGGTCGACAAGTTTTTGCTATATGTTCAATTTGTTTATCCAAATCGGGCCACCAGAAATATGAACGCGCCGTAGATTTCATCTTAACTACACCCAAGTGACTAGAATGAAGTTCCTCTAATAGTTGTTTTCTTAGTTTCGAGGGAATTATGACCCTATACCCCCATAAAACACAGTTCTGCTCTGTCGTCAACTCGTTTCTTTTTCTGAAGTAAGGTAGTAACGCTTCATCCCTAACAATTTCTGGCCATCCTTTGAGAGTGAATGACAAAACTTTAGACAGAACCGAATCACGTCTAGTTTCTATGGCAATTTTTCCTTGATCAACTGGTAAACCGTCAGAAATGATCAAGTTCAAATATGTGGTATGAGTTTCATAATCATCTGAAATATAGTTTATTTCAATAGGATGCCTCGACAACATATCTGCTACATTATTTTCCGAACCTTTGATATATTCTATTTTATAACAAAATCCTGAAAGATATACTGCCCATCTTTGTAACCTACTAGCTGCCATTTGCGGAAGCCCCTTATGTTCCCCAAAAATTGATATGAGAGGTTTATGATCACATTGTAGAACGAAAAAATGACCCATCAAAAACTCGGAAAATTTTTTAACGCCCCAGTAAATCGCCAAAGCCTCCCTATCAATAACAGAGTAATTTTTTTCAGCCTTCATTAGAGTTCTCGAAACGAAACCAACAGGCTTCAAATCACCATTTGGAAGTCTATGTGATAAAGCAGCTGCTATACCTTCTTGGGAAGCATCAGTCGATAAAACAATGGGAAAATCTGGATTGAAATGCATTAATACATCATCGGAAGCAATAATTTTTTTAATCTCCTGAAAAGCTCTATCACAATTATAGTTCCAAGAGGCGTCACCATCTTTTTTCAATAAGTCATAAATAGGTTTCATTATGATAGCCAATTTTGGAACAAACCTCCTATAATAATTGACCATTCCCGCAAAACTTTGAATTTGAATTTTTTCTCTGGGTATAGGCGCATTCAAAATTGCTCTAACCTTATCCAAATTTTTTTTCAAACCATTTTTTGTTATTGTATATCCAAGATAATTTATTTCTTTTTGAAAAAAGGCACATTTAGGCAAATTCACTTTCAAACCAGCATCTTTGATTTTAGTGAACACTAATTTTAAATTTCTCTCGTGTTCCGACTTGGTTTTACCAGTTACGATTATATCATCCAAAAAGTTGAATACTCCATCGATACCCTTGAGTAAAACTTCTATTGTTCTCTGAAAGATGGCACTAGCTGGACTTATGCCGAATGGAATTCTATTAACCTTAAATAAACCACGGTGAGTATTCCAAGCGACAACTTTCGATGACTGTTCATCTAACCTCAACTGATTGTACGCGTTACTCAAGTCTATTTTCGAAAAACACTCCCCACCACTTACTTTCGCAAAAATTTCTTCAACCCTAGGTAACGGGTACTTTACCTCTACCAAACATTTATTTGCTGTTATTTTATAATCGGCACAGAGACGTATGTTACCATCAGATTTCAAAACTGGAACCAACGGTGTTCCCCATTCACAAGAGTCGAGTGGACTGATAACACCATCCTTGACTAATCTATCAAGCTCTGCATCAACTTTATCTCTGAAAGCAAGTGGAATTGGGCGATGCTTGTAAAAAATAGGCTTGCAGTTGTCTTTCAGTTGTAAGTGGAATGTTTCATACTTATAAGTTCCTAAAGAACTGTCGAAAATATCATTGAATTCATTCAGAATGTTGGACAAATCATCTGAAACGTTGAAAACGTTGGAAGTCAAAACAAAATTGAATTTCATGAGGAAATCCCTTCCCAATAGATTTTGATTAGTATCATTTCCGTCAATTATATGCAAAATGAAATTTTCGCATATTTTACCCTCATATTTCATCTGAACTTCGATGAACCCCAGTGGTTTAATGATACATCCCGAAAAACTTTTCAAAGTTACTCTACAATCTTTGATCATATAATTCGAAAAATATTTTTGGAAACATTCCTTAGATATAACGGATACTCCTGCTCCACTGTCTAATAAAAATGACAGTTCAAACTCATTGACACATACATCAATATAAATCGGTTTGGTGTCATTGAAATTGATAGTGAACATTTCAGTTTCGCTATAGTCTATCTCGTCATGTTCAATTTCCAAACAATTCTGTCTATTTTTACAAACTTTGGATAAATGCCCTACTTTGCGACAAACATTACACGTATATGATGCGTATTTACATACTTGTTTACCTGTATGAAAATTTCCGCAACACTTACACTTCCATTTACCAGAAGAATGGTCCATATCACTCTTATGCTGAACAAAAGTGTCTGTGTGATTCTTTGGTGTGAAATAGTTTCTGCTATGATTCCTCAAAATACTGACATTTGTAGAGGTTTCCTTCGACGTAGATGCTTCTTTGGTGAGAGCCAATTCCAACAATTTACTCAAAGTAGTTTCAGGTCTTTCTTCGCACAATCTATCTCTGATACTTCCACTTCTCATTGAACAGATGAATTTATCTTTCAAGTATTGTCCCAAATGCATGGTGAATTCACAATTTGTTGCTAAATTATGGATTCTAGCATACCAATTATTGATAGACTCTCCTTCTTCTTGACGGGACTCGAAAAATTTTATTCTTTCCTTGTAGACAGATGTTGGAGGTGAAAAATGAGTTTTGAGTAGCGCGCATAACTGATCAAAAGATTTATCTTTGGGTAACTGTGGCATGCAGAGATCCCTCAAAACCCTATACGTATCAGGACCGATCAAACTTAATAGCGCTGACACTCTCTGCTTATTCGTTGCATCATCTTTAATACCATTGATGTCGTAAAACATTTCAAGCTGTTCTTGATACAGAATCCAAGTATCAATTTGGGGGTTGAATTCTCGCATCGTACCTATTGATGTGGCCATATTTGTAGATTCTGAAATTCTGGTTCCTTCTTGTACGGTTTTTTCTCGTCGCCAATTGTAAAGTACTAAAATTAAGACAATAATTAGAGTAGTTAGGAATATAATGAACCAGAATATGTAATTACAAAATCAGCATTTGACAACTGAAATGATTTCTCATATGACGGTTGCTAACAACAAAAACTATATGGAAAGAGTGTGGATACATCACATGTGGTAGACAGTATAACGGAAAAAGAACCTAAACACTACAAAAGCAATGATAGTGAAAGAGAATAAACCTGAACTAGTGGCACCCAAGATTATCATTATAAATATTGTATACATATATACATTCACGTACACGACCTACCCACAATTCACCCTGCATGTTTCTGTAAATCAGAGGTAAACATATTTCGCATGATAACCGGAATGAATGAAAGTTAAGTTTCAAGCATTATCGATCACCTCTATATTTGTGCTGATAGGAAAATAAGATTCACAATGAATATTGCTGTTCTCGGGGTCTCTGAAACCAATTCTTTTTTTCTAGATTCGCAAAGGGAAAATGGATTCAGCAGTTTTTATTGTTTTGATAAAGTTTGTGTTCCCACCAACTGTTTGTTTTCCTAGTCATCAGAAATTTTCTGAGCTACATTCCCCAAGAAAAGACAACACTGTGTACTCCTTACAATTTATCGGAAGAAGATGGCTTTGCTGTATACTTGTTGGCTGTACCCAAGAACTGTGCATTCTTCGAGTCTCGTTAGTTGTCCAGCAATACCAGAGTAAAATTTTTGAATCGTAGTACTTTGTAGGGTTCAGAGATATAAATCTCCTTTTGTCATTAGCGTCAATACCAGCCTGTTCAAACCTTTTCTTATCCGGCACAACGGAAAGGAAAGTTAAGTATCTCCTGCTAACAAAGAATATTACAATTTCCAGTACAATACTCGCTGAAAATGGGTTCACAAAACCTCAACACGTGGTTTTCTATGATATCGTGCAATAGTTTATATATGCCGATGACATTTTACTCTGTTCAAAAGGAACGAATAGACAGCTAATCAGGTTTCCCGATTCTATGAATGGACTTCAGTCTTCCATCTCATTTACTATGACTTTTTGGTCCTGACTATAACAGGGATGAATCACAAACATGCTTTTGCGGTATATCGCAAACTAGCCCACACGGACATTGTCATTCACCATTCTTCTTGTCACCCATATGAACATAAGATGGCCGTATTCAATGGTTCAATACTACTATATGTTCCTTTATATGATGTGAACTTAATATAATGAAACAGATTGCGACTGACAATGATTATTTAGATATTTTCAAGCCCCTAAGTTGGTGTATTCGGTATCGAATACTGAGCAAGAGAATTATAAAACCTTGTCTATTCAAAAATAATAGAAAAACAATGAACTGCCACAAAGGTCAGGAGTTTATGAACTGCCTTGCGGATTGTACCCGATGGTTTATATACGTCCATCGGGGAGATTGTTCAACACACCTATTAAATAACATACAACTAGTTTCCGAATGAAAAAAAACTCTAATTATGCACCTCATCACACAGGATCACGAGTCCAACCATGATGTCAAGAGACTGCATTTTGATGAAGAAAGTTGGACACCCAACCTCCTTGGGAGTATTGGAAAACATAGAGGGGAAAATTCAGAATATTTATTGAATGATCAGATCGAAATAAATAACTCACCGTTGTTGAATATTTTTCCGTTCGATTGAATCAAACAAGCCCATTCCTAGAAATAATCACCTCAGACAATTAACCATTTGTGGTACAAACATTACAAAGACCAATGAATTGCGAGTTGACTGTCCAACTTTTTTTACAGAGGTTTGAGTCTTTGGCCGTCATCCAGCAGTTGGTGTGACACCGTCTGCACCAGATTCAGATTTTTGTTTTTGAACAGACCGTTCAAAATGTTTTGTGTTTCAAAGTCCAGCTGATTATCACTGAAGAGACCTATGGCGGGTCGAAACAGCTGCCTGGCATCGGATTTGTGAATCCAATCATTTTGAACATGAAAATTCCGATTTCTGTGGAGGGTTGCAGCTTCCTCTGTAAGTAAACCGAAGACGATTCCCGTTAGCGGCGGGAAATATGTCACGGATCTGCCGTAGAATGAACCGGCTGTGAGAGGTCTCCTGTAGTAGAAGTTTGAATCTTTGGTAGTCATCCAGCAGATGTTGTTCCAGCATTAAATTGAACATGCCAATTCTTGATGCAAATCAAAATTAACAAAAATCACAGTTTGCTGTACGATTCTTACTGACAATAGGTTCACAAACCCGCGACACGTGTTTCTCTCCACAATAGCTTCCTCAAGCGGGCTAAAATGATGGTGTTCCGCCTTAGAGGTTTACACTATCTGCAGAGATTTAGCTTGAAGAAGCTATTGTAAAGAGAAACAAGTGTCGCGATTTTGTAAACCAATTGTCAGTGAGAATCGTTGTAACGAACGATAGGGTTATTATAACTGTTGTTTCAATTTTCTTGGTACCTACAGAAATCCCACTATATTTTCTTTCAACGCTGTATCTCTATCTCAACCTAACCGTTTATGTTTCCAGAATGGACAACTTTACAATTTACAATCCCACCGCTCTGTTACCAGTGTAGTAATTGCTGAAAGGGTATTATTTTTGTATTCTTTCGACATTATCATTCGCTTATCAACACTTCTCAACTAGTTCACAGTTTAGCAAAAATAATCCCAACGCTAGATCACCAGGTGTAACGGCTGCGAGAGTTATTGTTATTCTGTATGAACTTTCTAACATTTTACTTCGCTTCACATGAACCTCGTCTCCACAAAAACTAATCAAACCAGATAACAATCCCTCCGCACGTCACTAGTTGTTAGAATGGCAAAAGGTTTCTATTTTCATTAATGGCAGCTGCTGTCACCAGACATAGATTTTTCTCCACGTCAAATTTTGGATGTTAAGGCTAATTCCGAAAGGAGCATGAATTTGGCCCTTTCCACTAGGAAAGGGTCTTTAGTGAGAAACTAAGGGTTTTTTCCGCTTTGTAACTCTGTACTCTGAAATAAGGAGGCTTGTTGGGAATGAAATCCTCTGAAAATGTTGAGCAGTATATCAGAAACAAATTAAAATAGAAACTTAACAAGAAAATATATCAGAAAATATAAAAAAATGCATGGAAACAATTTTAAACTCTGAAATCAATCATTGATTTGATCAAACTAATAAACAAAAGGCATATGCAAAAAATCGAAATAAGACCAGCAAGGTCTTCTCGGTGAAAAATGAATTATTTGAAAAAGCCACACAATCGGACAACATATACATTATATATTATCGACCGCCCTAAGACCCATCTAAATAGCTTTCAGATATATCAGAAAGAGTCAGGAAGGTCCCTGAATATGTGATCAATGTTTCTAGATTCAACAGAAAAATAATGGCTTCTCTTCCCAAAAGTAAGTAAAATGGTATTTACGTTAACACACAGCAAAATTGACATAATAGTTGGTCCTATGTCTACCTTGTATGGCGGTTTCTTGAGCGACTCCCATTCCATATTCTTTCTTGGTTTCTAAATAGGAATATATTCAAAGCCAGACGACACTTACGAACACGAATTACTAATATTCTCATTTTTCCCCATTGTAATTATATTCTACCCTCGTGACCTGAGACACGATCCCATAATTTAGGGAGGGACTATCATCTCCCCGCGCTCAGCGCGCGATTTCCGCTCGCAGAGATCTCTCGATCAACTTTCTAGCGCGACCTCCGTTCAACTACCAAGAGCGACTTTTTCGTCCTCTCTTAATTCGAGCCAACGCCCGTCAGTTTTGCAGATTTGCAAAAATCGCATTTCTTTTATCATGCAAACTCGCCCATGCTGGATGAGTGGAACCATTCGTCGGACTGATTTTGAAAAAATGTTTGTTCAGTCTACCAGGTTATCATATATTCATTCATGAAAATTTCGTGAGAAAAAATCTTGAATGAATTTCCCATACGTTGGCCTGAACCTCGCATACAGGGTGCGAAACTAATATGAATCACTTTCCCAATTTCCATCATTACATCGTAGAGGGCACTGTGATATTTTTGTTTGTATGGATTTTCATCAAGTATCGGCTAGATCAATTAAATCTCTCCTGCTTATTTGAGGTCCGGCAAAATATTTTGATGAATAGGAGAATTTCAATGTTGAAAAAGAAATTCAAATTCATTTGAATAGAATAATTGTAGGTTTGAAAAATTTTCGATTCAGCTGGCCCAGTGTTATATATATATTGCAATTGTTTCAACGGTAGACTCGATTAAGGATCGGCATATTCTTCTGATAGAGCACGAATGTCATGAAAGCTTGAAAAAATGCATTATTGCCGGGTAACTTCTGGCTCTGTTCGACATTTACACATTGAAGCGGAAAACTTAATTTCCGAACTGGTAATTATAGTTGTTCAACATTGACTGTTTTTGAAATTCATTGAATACCAATTTGAAAACGGAATATCCACCTTCAATCTCCGAACCACTTCAAAGGGATATTACCCCCGCCGATTGAGCGCGAATTTTTTGAAGAGTCCTCCTCATTTCTTCGACGTAACAATTCATCGGATGGAGTATAAAGGACGGAATTTGAATTACAAATGAACAGAATAATGTCTTCCACCTAAACGTATACAATAAGATTATCGCCATTATGGATCCAACGGAATTCTCAGATTTGTACTGGAGATTATGGGCAATGAGTAATGGAGTTGTTTAAACTAGAATGAACGTTGGATGTTTCACTACATGGTAATCGCAAACAACAAAACTGAAAAATTTCATAGATACACACATGATTACATATAAATCGACACAAAAAGGCTATAGTCTATTAAAGATAGAGTGCGCGTAAACAATACATCTAGCGTGATCAGCACGTGGATAGTTAGTCCTCGTGTTTAGATTGGCTGGCTCTGATATCGAAGAACGTACAGAGTTGTATTTGGCTCTCAGTCTAGTACTGAATGGTATTAATACTTATCGTTAGCAGTGGCATTCAGGAAGTATCTAGAAGAATATGATCAAAAAAATGAAGAGGATGAAAATCTCAGACGTTTGGTTTATCATGATCTCACGAAAGTAGACAGTCATACAGGCGTATGTAAGGTCAGTGTATATTAGTATTGCTCGTGAGTCGTGACTTTCTCCAACCGAAAAAAGTGAAGAAGTCGATCTAAAATTGTGGATTTTGTGGATGAATCCAATGAAAATGCCGAATACCTCTTTCAGTAGTTTCTAGTCCTGCCCTGATCTGCTCGATCCATCAAGTATATTTGTTTACGAGCACTCTATCTCTAACGTGAATACACTATATAAAATGAATTGGGAGAAAAATGTCCAAATAATGGGTATGGTAATTTCAGTTTGGAGTTTTATCTCACATGTAAATGTTTAGACATGAAGCAGCAGTTTTTTTTCAGAATGAACAAATATGCTTATATGGATTATTTATCATAAATTGACAAAATGTTAATGGTTTAGACTTCCATTGTCATTGAATCAATTAAGGAAGTCAAACCCAAACAAAAGGTTGAAATGGGTTATTTGGTCAATAATGAAATGAAGGTTTGATTGATCAAAGAAAATAATGTATTTTCAAAAACTGAAAAATATTGTGACAGGCAAATTGATATATCGAACGTGAAATATTTGTCGAAAAATTAAAAAAAAAACATTAATGAAATAGTATGAACAAATTTTGAAACCAAGATTCAAGTTGAGTGTACTCGCAAAGTTTCGATTGATAATATCCGTAATCGTCTTCAGGTGACGACTGACAAAATTTCGAGGTATGGTCGGTTATACAGACCCGATTTCCCTATGGTGAAAGAAAGGGCGGAACCAACAATGAGGCGCACGGGTGCAACTACTAGGAGTGAACTGAGTTTTCAGAGGGGAATGGATGTATTGGCGCGAGATTCTCCCTCATCGAGCCGGTCCATGCCTTGGCTTCCTTGAATTTCCTCTTGAACCAGTGCTCCTTCTTGTGTATGACCTCGGCTTTATTTGAATTTTCAGACCAATATTTCACATTCGATATCTGAATTTTCTTGTCACGGTATTATTTCATTCATTTCCTTATTTAGATTTTTTTAACTAATATTTCATATTCGATATCTCGATTTTTTGTAAAAACATTATTTTCTTTGATAATTCGAACCTTAATTTTATTATTGACCAAATTTTAAAATTCATTTCCACCTTTTGTTTGAATTTGATTTCCTCACTTGATTTGTATTATTTTTTTTCGTTTTCAGCAACAGGTTTCGATAGAGTTGATAATATAGACAATGGAAGTCCGAACCATTATCATTCAGCAAAGAACATTGGGAAGTTCATCATCGAGATACGCCTCTATCGAAAAATATTTGAATCATTTCATCACGTAAAACAAAAACAAACTCCTGAATGTGAAATTATGGTACACTTCTCTAACACATTCACACACTGATTAGTCTACACATTTGTTTTACACAGAACTTTGCCAAAAGTCGAAAAACACAAGGTACAATACAAAATACAACGTAAACAATAGTAAACATATGTTTTTGACAGATTACAATCAGCTGATTACGGTTTGTTGCCGACATTTTTGAACAGACATCAGCGCCCTCATCGGTAGAAATTCTTCCCAATTGTCAACCACATTCAGGCAAACATAAATTGGCAAGTTTCGTTTTTTTCTCTGGAATATAGAAGTATAAGTCACCTCTTTTGGAATCTACTGACCACTTTCCAAGTACCGAGAGGCCAAATAAAGGGGAATGGTTGTGAAAGAATCTTTACGGTATCGCGAATCAAACCCAAGGCCTCTCTATCATATTGATCTGTGAGGAAGAGACTATTCGGAATGATTTGTTTTCCTGAGTCCAGCCGAGTGTCACTGAGGAGACCTATGGCTTTTCGAAACAGCTGTCTGGCATGGCATTTGTGAATGCAATAATTTTTTACATCGGAATTATGATAGAAGCCGTTGCATAAGAGGTCTCGTTCAAGTTTTCCTCGAGTTCAATGCTGTGTCGTTTTCTCAAGCTTGAGAATAAAGAGTTTCTATTGATCTATTTTTCTGAAGAAACAGCGATGGTAGTCGGTGTTCGTTTTCACATCTCCATGGCGTTTATGAATTTTCATGGCAATGGAGTATATATATAGACAGGTAAGGCAGAGGTAGATTGTGAATTCCAAAAAAAGTAATCTACCTCTAGCCCGATACTCATTCGACAATACCATTTTCAATAGCGTCTGAATACTCCAATATCTTTCATGAAGTCACTGAGTGGAAAACTCTCTCTATGTATATTCGTAAATGTGGCGCCATCTGCAGAGAGAACACACATATATTTGCTGTAATATATTGAAAGATGTCGTTAACATATACAGAGTGTTCCAACTTAAGTCGACACCATTGCCAACTCCGTTTTATTGACGCTACGAATTCGGTTGAGAAGGCAAACAAGTAGCATTTTCAATGGCCTCCTTGATGCCGAAAAAAAAGACAGTGACGTTTTGAAATTATTCCATAGAAAGATATTTTTTTAAATGGAACACCCTAAATTCCATCATGCATTTCGATTCGTAATAACATTTTGAAGAACATTTCTTTCTAAAGTTGAAAATGAGCGAATTCCATCCGTAAATATGCTGATTTCTTCATAGTTCACTGAACGGATAAGTAGGCGATTCCATTCAGCTGAATGGATATGAATTCATATCTACACAAGGTAGGATAGGAATTCCACCAATCACAGACAACAAAATACTTGGTTACCAGAGACAACCTTGTAGAAACGTCACAATTCTGATCTGTCTACTTACAAAACACGAAATCCGAGTTGTTTCATTTGAGCATGAAAAAAATGTACTTCTGTATCTGAAATATTTTTCAGTATATTGAGTCAAGTTTGAATAGTCACGATTGATGATTTGTTTTTGTGGAATTATAGGACTCGATCTCCACACCAATGATTCAATGAAAATTTTTCAATTTGACATCACTTATATGATTTGTATCGTTCAATATTGAATTCGACAAAGTTTCTTTTCCTAGGGCTTCCTGCTCAATCTTTGTCCTTGTGTAATATGGCCATCATATCCTTTCCTGTTGTACATACTACTATTACTTCACAAGTACATAAAATTTCTTTGTTTTGGCGAATGAAGAGCTATAAAATATCGAGTAAATGTTCAAAAACACCGACTTCTTATTGAACACATATTTGAGCCCTTCTCTTGACACTACGTGTTGCTTTCAACATACTTCGGCCATCAATTCTATTAATTATAATTTCAATATATGTTTTCACTTCATCTGCATTTTTATGTTTTAGTTTGTATACCACATTTTCCAGAAATCCGCAAAGTTGAAAATCTAGAGGTGAACGAGTAGGCCACTTAACAGGACCATTTATTGCAATCCACCTGCTTCCAGAACAGTTTCGCAATATTCTTTTTACGCCCCTGAAATTATGTGCTAGTGCTCCATCCTGCTGAAAATAGATCATCTGATGAGCCTAGAGATCATGATCATCGGAAACTCTCACTCTTTTTGATGAATTAATGTAACGGTGTCCGTTCAAAGAACCATGGTAGAAAAATGTACCAATAATTCTAAATCTGAATAAACCATACCAAACATTAATACTTAATCGTCTTTGCGAATTGTGGAGATGGACTCTAGAAATGGATTATGTCTACTCCGATGATGGAAATTCTTTTCATTATACATCCCACGATTTGAATGTGTTCTGGACTTATTCACAAACCACCGACAATCATGAGGTTTTATTTGATAAAACCGAAAAAAAAATTGTACTAGTGAGAGAAATAAATATTTCCACATAAGTCGCTCATTTTCAACTTTAGGAAATAAGGTGATTCGAGCTCCATTGTTGAGAATGTTATTATGAATCGAAGGTATGATAAAATACAGGGGGATCCATTTGAAAAAATATCACCTTATGAAATATTTTGAAAACGCGACTGTCAATTTTCTGTCCGTTTTCGCCATCGAGAAGACCATTAAAAATGCTACTAGTTCACCCATTAACTGAATTCGCATCATCAGTAATAACGGCAATGGTGCCGACCTAATTTGAAACACCCTTTATAACGAATAATAGGGGGCCGGGACCTCATTCTTGAGGAACCCCATTGTCAACGTAAACGATTCTTGACTTTTTCCTATTTATTGAAATAAGTCACTACCTGCCGATCTCTTCAATAAAACTGGAAAGTCATAGGCCGTGATTTTCTTGTTTGTAGAGCAATAACTGATGGGAGACAGTATGGTTAGTATTGTCCATTTTACTTCTGCAAACAATATCTTGCTTACTTCATCATGAAGTTTTTTGACTTACAGCTTCTCCAATCCATCTAGGCACAGAAATAATAAAATTCATCATCATCAATTTCTGTGAATATAGTGAGATAAAAAAATCCCATTATATGTGTTCACTGTGTTGAAATTAATTAATGGATTCATGGAAGATGTTTTTTTCGTCATAGTCTACACACTACCAGTGTACAACTAGAAAAGTATCTTTCTCTAATTTTTTTGGATTCAGGTGGCCTTTACTTGATGGAAATCCATAGTTATTACGCTATAAGGTAGACACGATTAAATTTCCACAAAATTTATTGTCTTCGCGACATGTTTCGATACACTGTATCTTTATCAAGCGAATGTTTTTAAACACTGTTCTTTCTTCTCGTTCGAATTGCTGCTGACATGAACAGTTCATAGCAGAAATATGTTCACATAAGTAGGAGGTAATTAAATAAAGTGTTGGAAGGTAGTAGTTCATAACTTTTCGAGAGTAGAAATATTGTACAGATGCATCCATCGTAATTGGCACTGAAACTCGATGCTGATTCCTAAACGCTTTTTTTGTACTCTGTAGCGCCCAAGTTTACGAACAGCATAAAACTTGAAAGGTTTATATTTTTCAAAGGCTAACAAGCATCGGCTCCAACTCAATAAAAGTTCTGATCGACTTTTTTATTATCACCCTTCGGGGAATACTCGGAGCTCCAGACTCACTTGCCCATTTCTGTTTCGTACCTTAATGAATGATGTCTCGATGCGCGTCAAGATGGTATTTGTTTCGGTGGAATTTTAGGGAGTTTCTGTGGAGCCTTTTGGACAAACTCATGGCTCGTGGGGCGGAATGAATAGATTTTGAAATTATAAAAAAAGATATCAGATGAACCAATGCATTCGACCCATTGGACCACACACATAGCTTAACCATAATGATTGGTTCTCAATCATTCGAGAATGTACTGAGTTCTAAACTATACTCATGTAGCACATCATATTGGTTTAACATTGATTCCAGATCGGTCCCAATACCGTGAGTGGAAAAATTAATGTTGAACTGATGTTATAATAATAAAATCTTTTTTGTTTCCAAAAACAAAAATATTACAACAATCGTTTGGTTCACACAGTATTTCAGAATGAAAAAAACTGAAAAAACAAAAAATTAGGAAAGAGTATTTCAACTAGTATGGCATGATATGAGAAAAATACAGTTCTGTTATTCGTTCTTGAGGAAAGAGTGCAGCTTCAGTACTTCGAATAGGTAAAAATACAATAATTTTGCATTTTCAAAATTGATACTTTCGATTGAGATCACAAAAGATTCGTAGTTAGCTAAGAATGGTACTGCAGGTCTAAGGACTGAAAGTATGGGACATTCAAAAAGAATATACCGCAGATTCTGTTGTTGATGAGTGTTGCATAAAGAGCAAATTTCTTTAAAATCGATATACTAGTGAGAGTTTTTGATTGATATCCTAAGAGTGTCCTTGTGTGTCAGGCGAATTTGTGCTAATAATCGGATGACGTGTATTTACGTTCTATAAGTGAGGTAGTTTTTAGGAGATGGGTTATCTGAAAAACTTAGATGAAAAAGTGGATATCTACTGATTGCAATTTTGTTAAGATCATCACTGAAAGTAACTTTTTGAAGAAATTGACTTGAACTATTTCCAATATTTTACAGTCATTGACACCCCAGACACATAAACTGCTAGAGAAAGTGCTTACAATGATAGACTTGAATGGCTTTATCCGTGCATCCCACGAGTTCATTTTTTCTTTAGCCATACTGGTGATAACTGAGCCAATGGCTTGGTTAGCTTTAGAACGCACCTTCTATATCCATTGATAATAAGCTGCTGATATATTCAAACATGCAGAAAGGGACCTTTCTCTTGATCAATTCATGGTAAAAATACATCGGTGTAAAAATCGCTTTTCTTTTTACTAATACTCTCTAACCCCTATGAAATATGGTTGAGCCTTCGCACTCCACAGATAAAACATACAGAAGGATCTGACTCAATTGGATGCCTTTTCTGCTTCAAATAGAGCAGGCTATAGACATAAGCATGTATCGTTCGAAAGTTGAGACAGGAAGGTGCTTCATAATAATAATAATGATAATTTTAATTTTCTCTTGATCAATTCATGGTGAAAATACATCGGTGTAAAAATCGCATTTCTTTTAACTAATACTCTCTAACGCCTGTGAAATATGGCTGAGCCTTCGCAGTCCACAGATAAAACATACAGAAGGATCTGACTCAATTGGATGCCTTTTCTGCTTCAAATAGAGCAGGCTATAGACATAAGCATGTATCGTTCGAAAGTTGAGACAGGAAGGTGCTTCATAATAATAATAATGATAATTTTAATTTTCTCTTGATCAATTCATGGTGAAAATACATCGGTGTAAAAATCGCATTTCTTTTAACTAATACTCTCTAACGCCTGTGAAATATGGCTGAGCCTTCGCAGTCCGCAGATAAAACATACAGAAGGAATGACTCAATTGGATGCCTTTTCTGCTTCAAATAGAGCAGGCTATAGACACAAGCCTGTATCGTTCGGAAGTTGAGACAGGGTCATGATAATAATAATTATAATAGTCTTTATTGGAAAACAAAAATCGATAGTTTACCAAAAAGCAAAGTTCAAAACTGAAGTGCAGAACACTACAGCTTCGCTCTTCCACTTCACCTCGGCACTGCAAATGCATCTTAAACATTCACTATAGCTGGAAAAAATTGTTGCAGTTTCAATCCATCTCTTCAATAAATAATCATCTCTGACGAGATATCCCACTTCTGACACCCAGCGTGACCGAATGGACAACTATAAACAGAGGAAATGTAACCAACATCGACTCGACCATGGATTTCTATAAGCGAGGTAGGTTTTCCAATAGAATCGTTCGCTGTCGGCCATACTTATTTATAATTCAGAACCATCAAAATGAAAAATTGATGGCATCGGCACCGGTGGACAATTTTTCACACGATCGGACGGCACAACATCAGAGCGTATACCCTCGTTCCCGAGAGATTTTGAATTTTAACGTGTCATGGCTGTGTGACATTTATATCAATACCCTCCGTTTGAACTGTTCGAATTGAAATAAATTTTTCGAATCGAGGACGTTTATTAATAATTCGTCTGGCCGGTCCATTTCGAGTGAGACCGGTATGGAATTTATAGTTTCGAAAACAAATGGTGACAGTGTGTACACGAAATGAATCGAAAATAAAAAAAATAACGGAATTCTAATTCAGGAGCAGTCAAGCAATCGCTTCAATATAATTAAAACATATCTCGACTATTTTTCAAAAAAATTGTCGATTTGCTGTAAGCTGAACACTTTTTTCGAACGCAATTTTTTAGAATCTCATCATTACGAGTGATGATATAGATGGAAATCATTGGTTTCCGATGAATCCAACAATAACAACAACATAGAAAATGTTTCCTTCATTGACAAAATTGGTAATGGTAAATTGTTGAAATATTTCATTCTAAAACACAAAAGATTCATTTCTTTCAGTGCCCGAAACTTATCAGCATTTCAGAAAAATGTTTTTGTCTACGATGATTGGAGTAGAACCATTCATTCAGTCAGTCATTTTTTCAAATTGTGGTAGGTTAGAAACCCAGAAAAGATTCATCCACCAAAAAATAATGACTGTCAAACAGTAGTCATTCAGTAATAATAATTATAATGAAAAGTCTTTTTCCATTGAACGAGCAATTACAATGAAGGGTTGAAATTTCCAAATAATGCTGCTTTTTAACTTCACGTAAACTGATGAGTTGCTCAATCTTAAGAGGAATCGATCAGAATTGATGATACTTATAAAAATAAAGGGAAGAAGAAAGATTTATAAAATAAATTTTATTACATTGGTCATTTTCTTTTTTGGAAGGAATCCGTAGTCCACTGTCAAATATCTAGCGAATTATATGAAACTATGCGTGAACAGAGTTATTTTGTGCTTTGGAATTGTCAATAGATCCCCTTTTTCTAGAATTCGCATTATTTTCTTTCAGGGATATGAAATCATCAAATGAATATGATGGCTGTTTGCTTATTATATTTCTGAGGGCTGAATTCAGTGCATGCATAAAAAACATTTCTTCTCGAATTCAGCCAGCCCAGTTAAGAAATTCCACTTGATTTCCTGCCGTATTTTAAGATTCCTGAACAAAAACGAGCACAGGAATTTTGAATCCGTTAGAATTTCTGTCTCTATCATGACATCAGAGCTGGATTGTATACTGTGTCACAAAAGGATATTCTGGAAAAAATTACCTCACATATAGATTTTTTTTTTAATATGGTGGTATGAAATGCCTTGTCACAATGAGTTGTCGGAGAGCAGCCATAGGAAGATTTACAAATAATCTGAACATGTTTGGTGAAGTACACCTTGTATATGATTTGCATGAATATAGATGGACGAGAAACATTTCGATCACGTGCATAATCATATCGTCAACAATAGCAACTATCGAGTGCATTTGAAATATATCCGCGATGTCATCGACGTGATGTGGCAATAGGAGATATTGAATTCCATAGAATTTATCGGACATTTATTGCGATAGCACAGTAGCTCTATGAACTGGCTTTATATCTGATCATATATTGATGTTTTGATAGGGAATTTGATTACTGAATGTTGTTCTGCGAAACTCGTCGAATCCAAGAATAATTCTTTTCAGGGAATCCACTCGACACCATTCAGTTTTTTTCTTCTATGGATTTCCATGAGTGATTCGATATTTCAAATCAATCAGTCATTCAATTTTCATAGTAAATTATGTTGGGAATTCCCTGCCATTTCAGATTGAGAAGTTGATCTTATATCAACATTTTGGTCCGTGGTCTACCTTTACCTTTAAATTTGTCATGTTGCTGATGATTTTAATATGTCTACAAAATGTTTTTCAATGTTTTTTCCTTTTCTGTGCTTTATATGAATTCTAATATTCACGCTCACCAATTGGGCTATTTCTACACTTTTTGACTTATCAATCCGATGTACATGTTGGAAAAATGATGAATAAATGTCTATCTATCTATCTACATCTCACCATGAAATTTATTTTGGAAATATATATTGTTTCTACGCATCAAAAATTGATTCGAATGTTTGGAGAACACCAAAATTCAAAAATACAAACGATATATTTCTCCTGAGGAATATTCAGTTGAGTTTCAAGATTGTCTATAGATGTTGCATATTCGCCAATGACCACCCTCCGTTTTGCGACCGCAATTCCGTTCCATTCTGAAAAGTAATACAATATAGATCTTGAAGAAAAATAGATCGTGGTAACAGCGAGCACCCCGTTTTACCCCTTATGATTGTTCACCCCATGTACTAAATGTTTTCCCGTTGTTTCAGTCAACTCAAAAATATAGAAATTGGTCAAAAATTACAAAAGATTGTTTCAAGGAAGGCTGAGGCTTTTTTGTGGAAATTGTTTTTTTTTATATCAAATGAATGCTACTTTTTTCTGATGGTTTTCTAGCCATTAACCGACACGGGGATGAGTTTGCTTCAAGTCTTATTGTTTCGTTCGTTATGGGTACCCCGTCTTCCCTTACACCATGTCTTGCCCCACTCGTCGAATTTTTCATACCATCCCAACCAACCGCCAAAGTATAAATGAATCCTATCCTATCGAGAAAATACAGCCCTTCGTATAAAACCAGTTTATGTCCTTGTGAGCGCAATGACAAGACTTGTTACCAGATGTTATGTAAAATCAGCTTGACTCCACATAGTAGTTGTAACAGCCTTTCTATAGCAGAACCCAAATTTTTTGCCGGATACCATTTACTCAAATAGTACATGCACCTTCCACATATTTGTAGTTCGAGGATCATTCTGAAACAACGAAAATAAGATCCATGAGTTTGAAAATAATGCCAAAGAAGCGAAAAAGCATAAAAACACTCAATTACTGTTTTTATATAAATAGTGAGAGTTTTTTGTTTTAGTTCGTGTTTTCACATATAAAAATCATTTATACACTGAGAAGTATTTATGTAGTAGTAGGTATAAGAAGAGAAATTTGTTTTCATTCCTGCTCATGAGTACATCGTTTTCTCTATGATTATCAAAATTCCTAATGGCTACGCTGTTATTGAAATTTCTATGTTAATTAAGATGTTTCGTTTTATGTTTCATGCTCCTAAGATCATCCGAAATATCTTTATAATATCTGAATTTGAAGATCCTTATTATCATCGTTTGATTATCCTTAGATTATTTTATTCCCTAGGTTATAATGACCTTTTATATTCTTCTTGTCCTCATCCTCATATTGATTGATTTGAACAATGTTTTTTTGTGAAACTTTTGAAGAATTATCTATTGATTAATGTATTTTGATATTCAGATTAATTTCCCATCTCACATGCTCATACAAATCATTCATTATAAGTGTACCGTTCGAAAGTAATTTTTTTGTGGTGGATGAATTCTTTCTTAATTTTTTTTTGGTTCTTGACCTACCACAATCTGAAAAAATAAATATTGGAATCTATTTTTGATTGTTGTGAGAAGACAATCCGAAAAAACTGAGAAATGATACTCTATAGTTACCTGATATTATTGTTGAAACAATATGCCTACTACAATGTATTTTCCTGAAAAATAATTTTTTTTATCTGTTTGTTATCAAAGAGCAATAACAATAACAGGCGCAGTCAAGTCAGTAGTCGTTCGAAGCATGGACCACCGCACCACCGCCAGGCGTTTCACCAAACGATCTGGAGACTAGGTTGATTGATTTGCAACTCTCATACATGTGTTGATTGAATCTTTTTTAGAACAATTCGTTCAAGTCAGTCTCAAATCTACCTGCACAGAAGGTTTTGGCTGGCACCTGTCGAAAATCAACCACTACCCTAGCTAATACCACGAAGGGCATTGAATTATATCCGACCGGTGCCAGTGCAGGTTTCTTCACAGAAGAAAATCCTGCATTTGCTTTCGTCGATACAAATGAAGGAATTGATTTTCAAATATAGGGAAGGACACACTTGCAGACCGGTTTCGGGCTGTGTGGCCACTGGCCACTCGTCAGTACAAGGCAGTGCCATCACCAACATAAAGTCGATAACTTTCCATAATTGAAAATCAAAAACTTCTTTTTATCTAGCCCCGACCAAAGCTGATGCGAACAACACGAAGTCATTGCGCCATCTACCCATGGACGAGGTATACCAAAAACAAACCGAATTTGCTCATTTCTCCGGCGAGGGAAATGTAAAAAAATTCGACATAGTCCATGGGCAAACTTGAAAACTGACGTTAAATCAAATCATCTTCCGGACAATTTTTTCAGAACAGTCTCAAATCAAATATGAACGAATTTTTCGAAAGATGATTTGATTCAACGCCATTCTTCAAGTATGCCCATCGACTGAGTATGTTGATTACATCGAAATATTAACATTCACATGACCTTCGCAGTTTTTTTCACAAGCACCTGAACTAGCATTATAATGGAGTTCACTTATATTTTGTTAATGAGCAGAAATTGAGATCTCGGCTACGCTCTCTGATGGAGAGAATACAGGACAAAGAGAGACAGGTATCGAGTTTGCTCAATTTGTGTTACTGAATAGTTGATTTGACACGATCTCCCCTTCTCAGAAGCCAAACGGATAATTTATTAAAGTTGGAAGTTTCAGAAACTTGATTAAATAATTAGAGAGATTCAATAAGAGATGAATTCTCCCCCTTCTATAACAATTATCGAAGTTCCTGCCGTATCGGATGGAAAGTTCTCGTAAGTATCTCGAAACGAGTCGGAAACTTATGAAGGAATCGCCAATTCTTCGTCAGTCGGACGGTTTCACAGGCCAAAGGAGTTTGACAAAATCTATCATGCGAATTGGGAAAACTCCTTTGTCTCCGACTGGCTGTATAATAAGATAGTGATATACGAGGGGATACAGACATATCCAGTGCTCTGAATAGAATGTTAGTACTCAGTGAAATGATACCAAATATTTATTCATATCACATATTTTCTCCTGATGTCAATACACTCTCTATAATGACGATCCAGTTTCTCCAATCCATTCCAATGAAAATAGGGTTTGTTTGCTTCCACTATGTCATAGTCTGGAGAAACGAAACGGAGTCTAGCACCTCGAACTCTTACTAGGTAATTCTGTTGAATGTCGATATTGCCATCCTCTAATCGAGTGATCTTATTACAAGTGGAAGAAATTTGATTCCGATTTAAAATTTCCTTATCATTCTGTATAAAATTAAGTTCAGCAAACACCGTTGAATAACCGAAATAATGACCGTTTGTCAAACTCGAATTGGGCATAATCCGATAGTCAATTCGACTATTGGTCCAAGATGTTGACCAAATATCATAAAGCTTCAAACTACTTGTCAAGTGTTCGTCATGCATCGACTACCACCCGACTAGGGATTGTAAAATCAACGCTCAGTAATCGTCCGCGTTGTCCTGAGGAAAGACAGTTTTCTTTGACGTTTGGTCTTTAAATGATAAGATCTCGGTTGATCTCAGCTATTTCTTCAGCGGACATATTTGATGATGTTTCAGAACCAGCTCAACCCCAGCCTCAATGGTTTAAGGCACAATCACCACTTCTGATTATCCACGGCGGTCTTCGTCAGATGGGACTCAGAACATTCAATAGATGGAGTTTTGCCTTAACGCACCACGAAGTGTCTGTTTTCAGAGATCTCCAGCACTTGCTGTGCCTGGAGATTCAACAGATGGCGTTTGACCGTCAAAGTAAACACCATTTCCACCAGATTCATTATCTGTGCTTCAAAAATCAATGGCTGCATATGCATTGTAAATGCACATCAATAACGCGATATTCTGGGACATACGACTGCAAAAACAATTTGTGATAATTACCTCTCAACATTATTCAATTTTTCGAAATAGTAAAACTTCATGAAAACAAAATATTTATTCTTGGATATAAATCACTCAGATAATATCTGAGTGGGGCCTAGGGGGATAGTAACAAGCCTGTGAGCCACAATAAGCCCTCGCGGTATGCAATATTATTGGGAAATATAAGAAATTATATCAATTGGATTCCCTGAAACAATTCATTCTCGAGTTCTGCTGGGATTCACAGAACGATATGTTTTTGGAGAACTAGTTTTTCTGCAATTCCTTCCCAAAAAAAAAATCACTGAAACCTAAAAAAGTTTTATTCTAAACAGCAATTCTCCTGCCCATGTGGATCACATAGAAGTAACTTTATATTGTTCATTTCATTGGCAATCATACGGAATTCGATCCAGACACATAGCACCCATAAAAAAATCACACAGGTTAAAAGCGCCCATCGCACCATATTTTCATAGGGCTCGGAAAATCTTTAATATTTCACGACAAGTTTTTGTCAGCTCGATTTGAATACCACCCTTTTCATATTTGATTTCCAGAAAGTATATAATGGTGGTATCAAAAATAGCTTCAAGACCTTGTATCCGAAATTAGGCCACTTGTCCTTTGAATATTGATGAATATTGATATTTTGATGTCACTACAGTTGTAGTTTCATGTACTTCTCATATTCATTTGTGATGCAAATAGACAGAAGAAGTGTAAAAGGGGTTGTCATCTGAAAAGATTCCCAATACTCTATAGGCTAAGAAAAATTCGCCTGAAAAAAAGGAATACATATAAGTTACATCCATTGATCCCTACGAAAAATCAAATTATGTGCTTCAAATCCACAATCAACCTTCTGCCAGTTCAAGCTGAAGTTTCAAAGCTGTGGCGGGAGTTAGAGGAGGCAACAGTTCACTTCTTTTCAGATGAAAATTTTATAAATTTGTTTTTCATTCTTAGTCCAAAATCGTCCCTTTGGACAAAAGAAAATTTTCTAAAGAATTTTAATTATTCACTGGCTCTCGTGTTACTTTCATTGCTACTTTCAATGGGTTATCGAATTTTCTCATGTCAACCCTTTTTGAACAAGTTAAAATGAAAAATGAGCTCATTTGAGGCGATAATTTGATTATGAACGTATATAAAAAGGGAACGTTGGATATTCTGAATCTGATTCTGATATGCCACATATATAATTGAAGAGTAATGAGAGTTTAAATTACTACATAGAATAAAACAAAGTCGCTTTCCGCTGTCTGTCTGTCTCTCTGAATGGTTAGATCTTTGAAACTACGCAATGGATTTTCAATAGATAGAGTGATTCAATGCTTGTATAATACATACATGATATAGTAAAGAAACACTGATGTTTTAAATGAACACATTTTTTGGCGCTTACATTGCAAACGCTGGCTGAAGCCCATGTGATAGATCAAAATTTAATTTTTTTACAGTAATGTACACTTTGGAAAGGTCTGTAAAAAGATCTGCGATTGTATATTTCTTTCTCTTAGGAATAACCCACAATAACCATTTTTTATTAAAAATCGCAAAATTCGAGTTCTTTAGATCCACCTGATGCAGAAAGGTAGTTTTTTGAAAAAGATTAAATGGACTATATGAATAAAGCAAAAAATAAGACAAGAGAAAAAAGGATGGCATGAGACTACTTACGTTATGCGGCAGAGATCTTCGTGTAAGTAGGCGATTGTAGAAGTCTTCAAAGGTGAACACCAGAATTGCTAGCACCTTGAAACTTCCTGGGATTTCTTGTAGAATTGTTTGGTTCTGTTTATTGCGGAGAATATAACAAGTAGTACTGTATTTCAGCTATATCAGTGCACAAGTGTCTTCATTTTCATGGTTCTCATAGGTGGCGTTCTAGTCGAAGTATATAGTCGCCTAATGCCATTTTTAACCCGGGAGAACTCGCGTTCTATTCAACGACGTGAGAACTCGCGCCTATAGATTCTTTCTCACGCTAGCTCGCGCTTATAGATTTTTGCTAACGCGAGCTCGCGCGTATAGATATCTTCTAACACTGACTTTTCGTGATGAAAACTATTTAATATTGATTCCAGTTGATCTATTCTAAATTCTGAAAAGAACAAAGAAAAATGTATAATTATTCAAATTTAATCGTCACTTTCGTTGCAATTATAATCTTCACATTTATAATAAGTGGAAGTTGTTCTAAACTGCTGTTCAGTTTCAGAATCCATTTTTTTTCTGTAGAAAAGCTCAAATGAATAAAGGAAAAAGCAAAATAAAATAAAAAAGGTACCTGCTAATTAAAATTAAAATTTGGAGAAAAGCACATATGTGATCGCTCGCGCGTTAGGTTATTACTAACTTTAATTCATTTGTAGCCACCACAACCCTCCACTCACGCCCCAACGAGCATGAACTGGTAAAGGAATTCTATAGAAGGCATTCCTGAAATATGAAAACAATTTGACAAGAGATAAAAAAAAACCCAAAATGCATGTAACCCAAAAAAAATCAAATTATAAGAGTGAGATTGTCATAAAAACACTTTCACTCAGAGCTCTGTTCACTAGGAAGTGGACACAGCTTCACCAGTGGTCGCGTCAAAACTCCAATAGGGGTCTCGATAGTGGCAACCCGTGCAACTTGATCGTCACCAGGGTTCAAGCATAGACATTACAACTAGGGGACTGGCCTTTATGACAGTTTTCCATATAACACGATGAGAAAAACAATTAAGAGAGAAAGGATATGCACATTGAAGTGATATTGTGAAGGACAGAATGATAATTCTTTACTTGAATTAGTTTATCCTCCTTAACCTCTCCCTATCTCCTACATTGCGGAAGAAATTCGCTTATAAGTTATACTTGAAGTTATCTATCTTGCTCACTCTCCAGTCCTCTTTCGGTTAGGGCCAGTCCATTACTTATAATGTCAATGATTTCAAGTCATGTCTCCTCTTGCATTTTTCTTTCGAAGAATTACTCATATTTATCGCCAGAAGATGACAATCGATTCAGAAGAAAAATAGAATTTTTCACCAGTGTTATATATCATTCATATTGTTATGATATTCCCTTGGATTCGTTGAATGAAACACTAAACTACTTTTATTACTCTTTTTCGCAACACAATACAATGCAATTACTCAAATTGATCAGCTATACTATCAAACGCTCTGTACTAAAACTCTCTGTTCTATAAACTCTGAATTACTCTCCGATAAACACTACTTCGAATTCCGCACTTAGCAAGACCAAAGCTCTCTCCACTAGAAACTCTGAAAACCTCTGTCTTCGCGATAAAGTGTATCCCTATTTATACCTGCGTACGCCTATGAAGAATCTTCCAGAAAAGTATCGATGATGTGTATGGAATTCTCTAAGCGAGCCGAGATTTTCCGGATTGTCTTCGACCCCTCATATTAATTTGCGTTTACCAGCGACAGGGCCGACGCTAGGAGATTTCTTAACAATATTTTGATGATTATTTTGAAGCTTAAACTTTGAATTTGTCTATAAACTGCCATCGTCAGCAACATGTTGTCGAACATAACAAACATGACGAACATAATATGTGCACCAATTTCACCCTCACAGAAGGGGTACATTGTCAAGTAAACAGAAATATTGACATTATAGTGTAGATGGCGTCATAAAAATGCTTCGAAAGCTTTCTACATAGGCATTTCCTGACCAACCTATTTCTCTATAAGCAATATGCTAATACTTGATTTATCAATCAACTGCATCTTGCTTTATTATCCACTATATTCTGAATTTCCTCCAAAACTGTCCACGATACATTTGTACTCCAATTCCCACCTTGCGCCAGAAAATAACGGTTGACATGTTTATGGTTCGACCGCATAACGGGAACAGAGTAAAATTCAATCCGAACCTCGTACAGCCTTATTGAAATTCAGGATAACCGAATAAATCGCTGAAATATTGAGGTAGTATATTTTCCGCCAAGACATCCTAAGTGAATGGGGAAAACACACGTTTTAGACGCCATCAGAATCTTAAATCGGATTCATGATGTGAAAACTGAAGCTCAAATCTGGTAGTAGTCGACACCTCTGGGAGGAGGAATGGCGTAACGTCACGTTTTCGTAGCGGAAGCAACGAACTTGAAGGAGGGATCGCGTAAATCCAGACGTCTCGTGAATACTTAGTGAGGTGAAAGTTACTCCAACAGTTTATTCAGCGATGACACGTTTTTTTTCCCATGACCGAAAGTCTAGTGAACAACAATTAAAATTCATGTAACTCTTCTGGAACACCTTGTATATTCGTGAAAATTCATACATATACTCGATATAAAATCGACATGAAAAACAAAAAAAAATGTCGATGTAGTGTCGAATAAAATACACAACACTGACTATCGTCTCAAGAGTACAAATTAACGTTGTGTCTGCTTAGTTCCATTCAGCCACTGTTTGACATTTGACAGGCGAAGAGCAGTTATAATAATTATAAAACATTCATTGCGTCACAATATGCATAAAATTGACAACTACACACAAATGGACTAAGAACATTTAAAATGATACTAACTAAGCCCAAGGAACAAATAAAAACATATGATACAGACAAACTGACAGGATTAAAATTTACTAAAATCAATATTCAGCTGCCCATTCAAGATAGCCTGTTTGAGAGTTTTCGTCAAAGTGAAAGCAGACAAATTCAGGAATTCAGGAATTCGGGCAAGTTATTAGGCAAATAAGCCACCAAGTATGAAAATGATCCTTCAAAAAGAGAAGAACGATGGATAGGAATTGTGAATCTAAGATGTATGCTCCTCACTGATCTATTGTGGGTTTCCTCACTTCGAATTATCTTTTCTGCAAAATATCTAGGTACTACAGTAGCTAATATCTTGTCGAGGAAGCAGGAGAAGTGGACAAGACGCGTTTCATCGAGTTTCAAGAGTTGTAGATCTCTGATGTACGGGGTGATGTGGGCTAGGGGGGGAACTTCTGTTATGGAACGTTTGCAATGATTTTGCATTTTTTTATAGCCTCGTACGCCCTTCATGTGATAGACAAGGCTCATACACTATGTCAGCATAATTGGTGTGGAAAAGGATGAGGGAATTGCGGAGCATTTTTCTGGTAGTGGTGTCCAGATCCCGTTCGAAGGGGGATAATTTTTTAAATTACATATAGGTTTTCCTTGCAACGACGCCTAATTGTTTCGAGAATTTGAGCTGCTGGTCAACAACGACGCCAAGACATTTTGCTTCATCAACATAGGGAATAGGCTTGTTGTCAATATGTACAGGAAATTCACCCAGGCGATTCAAGGTGAAGGAAGAACCTATAAGAATATTCTGACTTTATGAGGCACTGACAAGTAAGGAATTTTTGTCAGTCCACCTCTTAATAGATAACAAATCATTGTTTATTTTTGTCGGGAAATCAGGTTTTTGACAAAGCTGAAAGTTCAGGTATAAAGAGTAGTTGTCTGCAAACATAAGTAAATCACAATGTTTTACTGAGCGCTGCAAGTCAGAAGTAAATATGGAAAAAAGAGTGGGAGCTAGTACCGAACCCTGCGGAACACCATTATTGACAGTTCGTGTATCAGAAGTGAGCACTGTTTGATGGTCATTGACACTAATAAATTGGGAACGATTGTAGAGGTTTCCTCTGAACCAGTCCAAGAATCGACCGTTAGATCCATAATGATGAAGTTTTATGACTAAAGCCAGTGTGATCAATCGATTGTGGAGAATGTACCGAGAGACTGAAGATGTGAGAGAGCAACATACGAGCCACTGAGCCATTTAGGAACGTTTTCTGCATTTGCAGGCTAGCTTGTTCCCTAGACTTTTTGATGTTTGTATTTGAGACTCTTCAAAAAACTTATTAATTTGGAAAAATAAAATCGTGAAATAATACATTGGAGTATAAGTGGATATGGAGCTATTCAAAATACGGGTGGAATTTGCGTTTTGAAAAACAGTTGTTCTTGAATACTTCATAGTATTTTCAGATGAGAAGCTCAGAAGCGAACTAGGCAACTGAGAAATCAAGCCATATGATGGCAGTTTGGCAGTTAATTCGTTCTGTTCATTATCAAAATACCCCCACAGTATTGACATAACACCTGCAGCAAACCACATATCCTACAAAAAACATAATACCTCAAGTCTCCCGAATGTCTGAAAAGAAAAAACGGGTAATGTTACAACATTTGAAAAAACAGATTCTTCACGTTCAGTTACAGAAAAATACAGTGCATTGTATTTATCGAATTCCTTGTTCGTGCGGTCAAAAATATATCAGTGAAACGTGAAGAACTTCGTAAGAGCGGAAGATTAAACACCAGATGTACCTACTTTCATCAAAATACATTCTTACCGTCGATGGAAATCACGAACCAGAATGGTATGACTCCCAAATAATAGCAAGGGAGAGCAATAAGCAAATGAATGTTATATCAAATCTCAATCTTTGCCTGACTTTCACAAACAACCATAGAAAAAAAAAATTCGTGATCTGGTTTCCGAAATGCTAATAAAGGTAAATATTTTTATAAATATTAGTTCTTATATTCTTTCTATGAGCAAATTTGAGTTATACAAAAGGTTGGCCAATTGGACGAATTTTAGTCAAGAGGAACATTTTTGTTAATCACCGCCGCAACTTTCCAGGCAGATTAGAAGTCTGCCCTTTTATAGAATAAACATACAATTATTAGCAAGTGTAGAAACACTTTGTTTAGAATCCAATATTGATTCTTTTTTTCTAAGATTGTGGTAGGTTAATAACACAAAAAACTGCGAAATGAACATGCACCCAACACAAAATTATGACTGGTCCCGTGGCCATGCTGTGAAGAGTCGGAGTACCAGAATTTCTCAAATTTGGTATTTGCCGTACAGTCACGGAGCAAAAGTTGTTCGAATTCCATTTCATGAACTATAGTTTCCAGGTATCGCTTGCTCGCACAGACTCTTGAATGAGCTTCTGAGTTTTCTATAAACCCGGAATATTTCGAACAGGTTTCATGAAGATCACCATTTGAAATTGAAAAATTCATAGTTATTCATTATAAGTTTTTCATTCAAGTTATTGACGCTTTCTGGAAAAGCTATATTATTTTAAATAATTTTCAACTTCCGAATAGTAATCTTGAAAGGTGAAATAATAGTCTTGCCACAAAATCATGAAAAATTCGGCATATGACAGCTGAGGTGAACAGATACCGGCACAGGATTATTAGTAAAGGGCCGGGATCTGTTGTTTTCCTGTCTGCTTGAGAAGGGCGCATTTTTTTCATAAAGAGTGGTGTTCTCAATCGAAAAAATGTGTAGATCATTTGATTACGTGTGTGCCCATTGTCATGATGAAAAAGAAGGAGACATTTTGAGTGTTTTTTTACCGCAGAAACTTATACTAAAATCATTTCTATCCAAACAGAGAAATACATTTCCAGGGCTCATGCCCTCATATGTTGTTTCATTTTATAATAGTATTTTCACTTGACATTCAAGAGACAACAACCTGGATATGTGAAAAATTTTAACGGAAAAATCGTTTTTGTGAAAAGTTTAATGAGGGATTCATCTCGAACCACTTGGTATTCACACAGACAACTTATATTTTCAGAATTAACTTCTTGAAAATAGTCCACATATGACGAATGATGAATAGGATGACCCATATGAAATATTAGAAAAAATGGATTTAGAGTTCTGGTTTACCCAGCAGTAGTAAAAAGACAATTTTGCCCAACTATTGACAACAAAAACCTACATTTTTCTAAATTTGTATCGACAAAATGAATGCTTCAACTGATTTTCTGTTGAATATTGGTCTGCGATTTCACTTCATTTTCGAAAGAAGCCCGCTTATGGAGAACAAAATAGGTATGTGTTATAGTTTCGTTGGAGGAAGTTCAAATGGGTACTCTGTTGGTTTGTTTGAGAATTTTATATATCCATTCTCGATGATATCTAAAGCTTATAAACTTATAAAAGCAATTTTTCGATAGCTCTACTCCTTCCGAAGTTGTGATAGTTTGATGTCATGAAATCCATTTGTCGGTTTTCTTCTGTTGGAAAAGAGAAAAAAGCTGCAAGTTTTTATATTATCATCGGATTTATGCAGCAGTTTTGGGTAATGAGTCCATCACTTTTTGCTTGAAACTGCTGCATAAATCTGGTGTATGTGTTCTAAACAAAATTGACTAATTTGTCAATTACGTATCACATTTTCCATGGATTTGAAGACATTAAAAAAAAACATTAAAAATGCATATATATACTTTCCATTGACAATGTTCTGGAATCTAGCCTGTTGCCTTTTTCAAGCCATTGTGGAAATTTATGAGATTCGACTTTACGGTGAGTAGTGTCAAAATGTGACACATTACAATTCGTCACTAGTTCTACCAATTTCTAGTTTGAACTGAATCTTCCAGGTTCAACTTCCCTTTTTTTTTTAGAAGCATCCAACATTGAACAAGTAGCAATATTTTTACTTCGATTTAAGAGAATGAAAGAAGATTTTCTGAGTTTCCTATTTCTTCCGTTCTGTTCTGTCGTGAGTAAACTGATATTATTCCATTCAGCCATGTGTGTAAAATTTGATATGACCCCTACAGTATATAAATTCGTTAATTCGTAGAGAGATGAATTATGAAACCGCATCGACCAAAGAATAAGTTAAAGGTGAAACTCTACTTACGTTCTATCCGCGATTATTTATTTCGCCAGTTTCGTTTGCTAGGAAATATCTGCTTTGAAAGGGGGAATTAGTTATGGAAGGTTCTCTCTCCCTATTTTATTCCAGGAACTAATCACGCCACCTAATCCTTACCTGAAAGGAAAGATTAAGTGGTAATAAATCGTCCTAGCATGTGAATGAGATATTAAATGGATGGGGACTACCCGAAAACTCGAGACAGCGAACCTATTGTTTCGAATTACACGAGCAAGAAAGGTTCGCCAGGAAGATAGGAATTTCTTAGCCAAATTTCAGGTTCGTTAGAGGGAGAAGACAAAGGAATAAAAATGATTATTTCAGAAAAAACGTTTGAAATATTCAGCGTTTCGTGATAATTACCATTTGGAAGAATGAATTTTTTTTTGTACATGCTATCGTCTTGAAATAAATTACAATAACGGATAATAATGATAATGATGATGATAATAATTATAAATTGTCTTCAGTCAATTCAGAAAAGGTGGGATGTCAGCAGATGCTGCTTCTCAACCCATGTCATTCTTTTACTCATTATCGAATTCAGTTTTCGCAAAGAACAACTTTACACCATTTTAGCAATATTCACCGTAGGAATGACCAGACAATTATCAAAGAGTATTGTATATAAATATATATAAATATATATATATATATATATATATATATATATATATATATATATATATATATATATTCGGAGGTCGAAACTCAATCATCACCTAGAAGATGGCAAATGAGACTTTGCCGAAACGTTGTGACAATTATCCTTAAGAGGATCGAAACCACAGAACACGGAATGAAACCCGAAAAAACAACTAAAAATTGTTGTTCTAACATTGTTCTATAATTGTTCGTTCCGTTAACCAGCTGACGAACGTCAACCCTCAGAAGTCGAAACTTGTGCGAGCAATGGATCAACGGAGCCGTACCTTTTAACGTGCGATTACCCAGCACGGTGGCCCGGCGAGGATTCGAACCCCGGCCTTCCGCTTGATTGATCATACTCGTTTTATATATATATATATATATATATATATATATATATATATATATATATATATATATATATATAACGAGTATGATCTTGACTGTGTAATATGTAGTGTATTGGGAGTTGTGGGGATGCAGTCAGTAGATTGTTCTTCAAAGAAAACTATTTGTTACTTTGTCAAGCTTTCGAAAATTGTTATTTTCTTCTTCAGGACAACTACAATATGATATATCATGATTACAAACTAACAAATACGGTTGTACAAGTACTTACTTAACGTGAGAAATGAGAATTTTATGAGGGAATCATAAACATCAATAGTATGAATAAAAGAACATACCTAGATAACCTTAGTGTGATTTACAGTTATATCCTCACTTTTGATCAAAACGAATCTAGAGAGCAATCGTATAATAGTACTGATTCACCCGGTATGATAACATGACATAATTTCATCGAAAAAGAAGAATATCGTTCCCATTGTGAAAAATTTTCAAATTGTAACATACCAGTAACTCAAAGTGACTTTTTATGATTCCCTCATAAAATTTTCATTTCTCACGTTAAGTAAGTACTTGTACATCCGTATTTGTTAGTTTGTAATCATAATATATTATATTGTAGTTGTCCTGAAGGAGAAAATAACAATTTTCGAGAGCTTGACAAAGTAACAAAGAGTTTTCTTTGAAGATCAATCTACTGACTGCATCCCCAAAACTCCCAATTACACTATATATATATATATATATATATATATATACGATGAGTTGTTTTTTCGGGTTTCATTCCGTGTTCATTAGCGAGCGATGAAAACTTCTACTCTCGAACAATCAGAGAGGCTATCGAAATTGAGAAACGACCGAGTAGTATGAATAAGAGAGATGACGCCCAAAGATAACCAAGAACGTGGAAATCCATCCTATCACAAAACAAAAACAAGCCGATCACACCAGAGGAACAAGGTCGGACCTTATCAAGTAATTACCATACAGACATAATGAAAAATGAAGTCGGACCAAAGAAGAAAGTGGGAGGGGCCCAGGTCAAAGATACAATCAATGAACACCCCTATATATTGAGAAGTAGAACTCGAAATAATTAGTCGAGTTCGGAGGACGAAACTCAATCATCACCTAGAAGATGGCAAATGAGACTTTGCCGAAACGTTGTGACAATTATCCTTCATATATATAACTACTGCTCTTCGGGCTTGAAGGCCGTCGTTCTTTGGAATTTCTTCCTGACGTTTCGCTAGCGCGAGTGGCCAGCTTCTTCAGAGGCTTATTCGTCTCCGATGACTAAACAGTTCGATTTCTCAAGGCGTATTTATATTGATGCAGGTAGTCTGGAGTGTTAATTACTTCTGTCGGGTTCGGGGAATTATCTTATATTATCCTTCAGGGGATCAAAACCACAGAACACGGAATGAAACCCGAAAAACAACTCATGTATATACTACTAGTTAAAACAAAAATTCCACTTTCTTCTGAATGCCTTGAACCTGTAATATTGAACTTCTATAAAATTATGGGACGCTCAAAAAGGGTAATGAACCGAAAATCATTTGGATAAAAATTTCAAGGATAAAAAAAATCGTAAGAAATGGTAAATTATTGATTCATGAAGGAAAAATTGGTAAAATGAACAGTGATAGAATACATAATAATATTAATGAATCAACTTTGTTCGTCATATTATAACTACAATGTATTATTCGCGGCCGAGGTTTTTAGTATAACTACTTTTCTTCGGGTTTGAAGGCCGTCGTTACAGACAGTCGGTACATACAGAAGAAATATAAAATTCCCAAATAATCCTTCGATTTTCGATATAGATGACTCTTCACTGAATGATTTTGATGAGCTATTTCGATGTGAAGATACTATTGGAAAAAATGATTTTGCCACTGCACATGGAGTTATAACAAATATATACCAATTCAAATGATCTTAATCAATCTTCAATTCCATCGTCGCAGGCTTATACACGTATTAAACGAATAAGAAGGATACCAAAGCATTCGGATGACTACTATATTCAGGCTATCGGGACTAGTTGTTATGATACCAAAGAACCGGCTGCATGATGCCATTTCCACGAACAAAACCCTTCGAGACTATAACATGATCCAGAAGTGTTGCAGATGTTGCTGTGATTCTGGTAGGTTCATCAATAAATTGACGCAAGTTCAGTGATTCCAAGATGGAATGAAACTTATTAACATTCGCCTTTTCAAAATCGAGTGAATTCAAGCTAAAATCGCCCATGCATACAGCATTATCAACTGTAGGATATAATAAGGGCTATCTTCGAACTCATCCAAAAAACTACCCATGTTTCGTTCATGAGGTTTCTAAATGTTACGATGTTTCCTTGGGTTCGTTGATTGGAACTCCAAACACCACTTCACCACTTTTATTACAAATTTCTATTACAATATAATCGCTTACATTGCTTCGCTACCTTTCCAACGCTCAGTACTAAAAACTCTCAACTAAAAATTCTGCCGCCGCAGTGAGCGACTCCCGTTTATATAGCCGCTCACAGAGTGGAGAATCCTCCAGACAAATCCCGATAATCGAATATTCTGGGTGAGCCGCGATCACGCAAGTACAATCTTCCCTCAAACCGTCACACCAATTTGCATCCATAGGCGGCAGGGCCGACGCCAGGACATTTCGTAACATTATCCCACTCTCAATTTCGATCGTCCCGATCAAACAATACGTCATTATCCCCATTGTACCGTTTAAGTCTCCCTAACATCTCATATTTACAGTTGTCTCCGAATGAGATTCTACTGAGATTGAAGTGTCAATTTTTCCATCATAAAAAGTTCAACTAGCTAATATAAATTCAAAGGGGTATCATTAAACTTTAATTAAATGAACATCCTAATAAACTGAGATTCCTAGTGTTAAATTCGAAGATCAATATTTAATATAGAAAGGAATACCATGAAACGATGATCCTGGCAATTACTCTATAGCATACTTGTTTGTTCAGAAGTGTTACGAACACTTCAAAAACTTTCCAGCGGAAATTGTAACTTGACATGACGTATATCTCTCCAGATTTCCTTGGATCCAATGGAGATAAATGATTCCATTATTTGTCTGTTCGAGGAGAAGATCAAATATGTCGTGTTACATAAGGATAAATGGATCTATGGAGGTGATCGTGAGAGTTGGAAGATGGAAGTGAATTAAATAATGGTGGGAAGAACTTTTACGATCAGTCATATAACCTACGTGTATTCGACTGGCAGAAACTGAAACTTCGAGTGGAGTTCGAAGGATGCATTGATTTCAGAAGTCACTAATAGTAGATTGTACCACGAGTCAATAATAATAACAATAGCTATTATTCTCGAGAAATTTCTACGAACCAAGCGGCGAGGAAAGAATATTCCGAATGAACAATAGTCATTATTGCGAGTAGTGTACTCTACTTCATTTACGATTACTTTACTTAGGAAAATATTCAATTCGAGAAATTTCGTGATAGGAATACAATAGGGAATACCACGAGTATGATAGCTATTATTCTCGAGGAATTTTTACGAACCGAGCTGCGTCACCGGCGAGAGTGTAATTCTGAGAAAATGGCTTCGTTCAGCGGTGCACAACCGTTGAGAATAATCACTAAACGTGTTGAGCCGCTGCTCAACAGTTGAGAGTGATCAATGGTGCAGCGGTCCGTTCAGCCGAACAAGTCGGTACATCACTCAACTGTTGAGCACGGCTGAACGAACCCATTGATAATCATTATTGCGAGTAGTATACTCTACTTTATTTACGACTAATTTTTTTTTCATAAATGAATGACTCAGCAGGTTCATTCATCTCAATACGATTACACAAACACTACCTACGCGTTTGACACTTACACTTTGGACTTTGGTTATATCGTTTCCATGGTAATATTCAATTCGAGACATTTTTTGATAAGACTAAAATAGAGAATAAAGAATATCACTATATTTCCGAAGGGAATAATATAAGGCATTATGCTGCAGAAACCATTAGTATAATACTTACTAGTCGTAAATAAACAAATTATTTTCGTATAGAATATAACATATGAGTATTTAGGAAGTTGGAAATCATCTTTGGTACAATCAATCACTCATATATGTATTAGATATAAGTGACATTTCAGATGATCACAATGGATTTCATTTCCTTATATTTAATGAATTGAGAATGACTGGTGCCCAATGAATATCAGGAATGATCTATTCGATACAATACAATATCATTTATTTCCCATTGAACAATAATACATGTTTTTAGGTTCTTCAACATACATACAAAGACAAAAAAAAGTTTTTTAATATAATAAAAAATGTTTATATTGTATCACAATTTTTTTGATATAGAAGATAAAGTAGCACAAAATAACCAAAGCACTAAAGGCAAAATAGGTAGGCACGACTCCCGATGCCCCAGTCTTGGCGTGACTTCTGAATCGTATTTTTGTATTTGTCGGCTGAAAAGAATGTGTTTCAAAATAAAGGTTATTTTATGTTTAGGCATTATCATTGTGCTACAAATCGGTGTATTGTTCTGTCGTTTAGTTTGACTTGAACTAAAATAAAATCACTGCTGTCGTAATACTGACTGAGTACATATAGTTAGTTATATTGTCAGAATTGCATTACAGTTGTTCCACACCAATAAATCAAAATTCTTCTTCTCAAATAGTACTACCTGGTAAGAGCGCTATACTCTTGATAAGCAAGCTATAAAATGTTAGAAAGTCTGCTTATTAAATCACATTTCAAATTATCAGTTTGCAAAAGCGGGACTATGGCGGCCTCGCTGGCGACAGCGGGACAGACTGTCTGAAAGCGGGACGTATGATCACGTTAGGTATAAATAATCCCAGAATAAAAACATTCGACATAGTCGATGGGCATTAAATCAAATCATCTTTCGAATAATTCGTTCAAGCCACTCTCAAATCTACCTACGCAGTAGGTTTTGGCTGGCACCTATCTGCATCGCCAAAAGAAAATGCAGGATTTTCTTCTATGAAGAAACCTGCACTGTCACCGGTCGGATATAGTTCAATGCCCTTCGTGGTACTAGCCAGGGAAGTAGTTGTTTTCTGACAGGCGCCAGCCGAAACCTACTGTATAGATAGATTTGAGACTGGCCTGAACAAATTGTTTGAAAGATGATTTGAACCCCAGAATATTCTGATAGGATTATAAAGAAATAAAGTAACATCATCATTGAAACAAGTAAATATAGAAAGAAGATAGTACAATTTTGATGGATAATTCTTCAACTCGGCGATTTAGCACCTTGTGCAAATGTTCAACTCCTCAGTCATATGCGTGTGTCAGTCGGTTCAATTCAAATTGATCTACTTGGTAGCTTCCACCTGATGTGCCCAAAGGACCAACACATAAACATGAAGAGAATTAGGAAGGGGATTCAATTTCTCAAACGACGACAGTTATTTATCTTTCTCTCCCGGTGAAATATCCCGCAGTGAACGTGAAAGGAATTCGCAGAACGTCTTGGCGCACGTAAAGATAATTAGAATAGGTAAATATCTCGAGGGTAATAAATTATTCTCCAGTTTGTAAGTAATTTCTGTGGCAGTCTCATTGAATATTTTTATGGTTTACTATCCATTTGCAGCTGCGTCGGCGCTATATCGTTCATTAATAATTATCGTATCGTTTATTTCGTTCAACAATGGATATATAACAGATTTTCCATTTATGATCAAATTCGAATATTCATGAATAGCACTCGCGGTGTTTGACGGTTTTTTTGTTATTATATCATCATTACAATCGGTGTTAGAACCGTACACCTTCACAAGGATATCCACATTTGTCAAACTCTCCTCCGAATACCCAATTATTAAACGTTTTCATAAACTGGCAAATGAATTTTGTTTTTGAAAGATCTTAATTTTATGTAACGTTGTTTATACAGTGTGGCACTTTCAAAATGGAAACATATTGGTAGACATTTGAGAATCCTATTCGAACATAAATGAGTACTCGTTTCCAGGACCTACTTATATCATTTTTAATGTAAAAATCGAATCCCCATAGCGATGGAATCACGAAATTGTGTATTGGTTCGTGTCAAAATTATGTCGAAATACGTTCGTCATGGAAAAAATGTTATTAAGGGTGATTTTATTGGGTGATTTTAATGTACATAACTCTTCATGCCTCAAATTCTCGAATGGAATGAATAAAAGAGGACGACAGACAGAGGCATGTGCTATTACTTATGATCTGTAACAATTGATAGATCAACCCATACGTATTCCTGATACGAATAACCGATTTGCCAATACACTTGACCTGTTTATTACTACTCGTCCTGATATTTATCAGAACAAAATTCACTTCCCCTTGGATAATTCTGATCACACTTTGATTTCAACAACTTTTTCGTTTTTGCCTCCAGTGAATAGTAAGTAACCCGCACGTCCCGTCTGACATTACAAGTCAGCAGACTGGGACGATCTTCGAATGTTTTTCTCTGATTTTCCTTGGAGAGGGGTCTGTTTTTAATCTGGTGATACCATTATATGTGCCCAAGAAATCTCTGATAGCATCATTCTGGGAACGGAAACATCCATTCCAAGTAGTACAAAGAGACCACAGTCTGAGAAACCATGGTTCAATAAAAGCTCCTCTAAGGCTATCACATCCAAACAAGCGGCATTCAATCGCTGCTGCCAAGACCCCAGTTTGGAGACGAGATCTGAGTATGTTAACGCAAAAAATAGTGCAGTGCAACAACTGAAGCTGCTGAAGAAGCACATAATCATAAAATTCGTTCAAAACTTGTTGAATGTCCAAACGGTTCTCGTTCGTTTTGGAAATTTGCTATAGCTGTCGCCAAAAATTTCACTTTCAGTTTATTTCCTCCTTTAATTAAAGAAGCTGGATCACAAGCCACCACTGTCCAATAGAAAGCAAATGTATTTGCAAATATGTTTGCTGGAAAGAATACTCTGGACTCATCGGGAAAAGATCCTCCGAATATCACGCCTGTCGACAGTCATATGCCTGAAATAATTTTCCATCATCAAAATACAAGAAATGTTTTAATGGACCTGGAAACGAATAAGGCCTGCAGATCTGATTGATCAATCAGTGACTTATTGGCTTATGTTTCTCATATTTGGCGGCATTCAATCAAAAAATTCGGAGAAACGATAGCTGATGCACTCGATAAAGCGTTTGATCGAGTTAGACATCGGGGTCTCCTTTCTAAACTGCCGTCTTATGGTTTGCCTTCTCAGTTGTGTGCTTTGTTAAAGAGTTCCTTGTCTGATATGTCCTCTGTATGTGGTTGTTGATGGGGGGTCGGAGACTTGTCTCTCTTCTATAGATATTTTCACTGTCGGTGCTCTTCTGAATTGTTATCGATCGTTCCACCGTTGGCAATATCTACATGGATGACTCGACGAGTACAGAATTCTCACCCGTTTGATATGAACTTGAAGACCTGTCGAAACTCTCTTGCTCAGGGATCTTTCTTCGATAGAACAGCTGAACTTTGGAACTCCTTGCCGAGAGAGGTTTTTCCCGAGGCCTGCAAAAAGAAAAAAGTCGTAGTTACTGTTAATTTGTATCTTCTGTCCCTTGATTCACGCATTATTTTTCGACCATCACAGGGCTTCCCTTTCAGAATCCGATGAAAGGTTTAGAACCGATTCCGATTTCCATCTTATCTGTAATTTCAATTTCCCACCTGATACAATTTTTTTTTTAAATAAAAAACTAGTGTAAATTTTAAAGAGTACTGGATCCAATACTATCGGTGTGATGTTGGTTTCGTTGGTTATACCTACACCCATGACTAGAAACTGACAAAGTTGATAAAATGGTTCTTCAACTAAAATATTTTCACTTACAATAAAACATGAGCTCAAATTATTTCCGGAATATTTATAGACAGCACGAATATTCTGAAAATTTATATATATATATATATATATATATATATATATATATACATATATATATATATATACATTTATATATATATATATATATATATATATATATACAGGGCGTCCCTCCGGGAACTGCATCGATCAATATATAGAAAACCATAGGTGGGCCGAATTTGAAAAATTTCGGAGTTCACTACTGTTGATAAGTGCTATCCGAATAAAATATTTTAAAGATTGTGGCACTTCCGGTTGTACCGGAAGTGGACCCCAACTTCGTTATTTTATATGGGACACCCTGTATATTATCAAGGTTTTAGATTTTACGCATGATCCTGAACATGTTTCATGTATAATGTCCTCTACCCAAGTCCAACCGTTTTCGAAATATTTCAAATTTTAAGTTGAAAATTGCGTTTGCAGACCGAAAAATATTTTTTTTTATTTCTGGACATGATCATTTATTTTCGATTGTGTATCGATTTATTCATAGGAGAGGACCCAGTTCAGTAGAATTTCGATATAAATTCGATCAGAGTTATACAGGGCGTTCACCAGAAAATGATATAGATCCGGTTGAAAAAATTATTATAAGTCCATTTTTTCAAATGGAAACCCCCCAAATTTTTAGTCTCATTCCATTCGGCATCGAGAATGAAGCTAACTTTGAATAAGGTTATCTATGCCTACACTCAACAGTTTTCGAAATATTGGCGAATTAACAAGTCTCAGTTCCAGAAAATCTCGTTTTCTTGAGTTTACTTATTCTTAGTTGGCCATGGCTCCCGCAGTTGCGTTGGAAACAATCAATTGCCACGGAAATGTCATTGAAATCAATCATGCCGACTCGTTTGAATTATTCGAATGAAGATTACTTAAATCTATTTATTATTAATGGCGAATGTAATAGGGTTATCTCAAGAACATGTGATATATTTGCTATTCGGTATCCGCAGAAGCAGAAGCCCTCACAAAATACTGTTAAACGAATTATAGAGAACTTTGGATCCGTCAAAGCAAGAGTGCAGAGAAAAAAGCCAATTGTTGATGATGAAGATATTGAAATTGCCATATTGGGATATTTTGCTGCATATCCAACAATATCTTTGAGACAAGTTGCAAGAGAATCAGGATTGTCAAAAAACTCAGTACAGAGAATACTGCGCAAACATAAATTTCACCCATATAAGTTCTCCATAGTTCAGCACCTGAAAGAAACAGATTTTCCACGAAGAGTGAGATTTTGTGAATTCGTTTTAACGTGGTCGCAAGGGAACGAATTATTTTTGGATAACATTATATGGACAGACGAAGCTAAATTCACAAAGAATGGTGTCTTCAACCGACATAATTGCCATTATTGGAGTGACTCAAATCAACATGTATTCAGGGGACTGAATTCTCAAGAGTCTTGGCAGTTCAATGTTTATTGTGCGATAAGAAGTGATAGCGTCGTGGCACTGCATTTTTATCAAGAAAACTTAAATGGTAAGTAAAAAACAGGGTAGGTAAAGGTAAGCTTATCGGGCTCCTGCGCAAATAAAAACTTCTGCGAAAATAAAAAAAAAGTGATGTTACTTACGTAGTTTTGTCTTCTGAACACGAATCTGATAATATTTTGCGGCGCTCTCTACTACTTTCCGAAATATGGATCTCCAAATATTGAAAATTGACCGTTTTCAAACACGAATTTTTAAGTCAAGTTTTTCCTTTTTTCGATAGGCCCTTTTTTACACACTAATCAACCCATATTTCACAATTACAAGCAGTAAAAACATTATTTTTCCACAAACAATCCACCCTTTTTTAGGACAACACATAACCATTAAATCTGGATATTTTTATCATTTTACATGTAGTGGGTTGGTAACTGCGCGCGATAACTATTCAAATTTGATTCTGGGCAGATAACTCCCCCTTCATTTCAATTGTTTAAATTTCGCCATTTTTGTGTTTTATTTAACGTAAATATCATAAACTGAAAATGTTAAAATTCTGCGAATTTCTGATTTTGGTAAACAATAGATTGGCACTTATTAATTTTTTAATTATATTGGGAGTGTTTCTGGGTTCAGTGCAAAGGAAATACATCTGGAAGAAGATAAATTATTGTATCGATGGCAATGAATAGTTAACGCGCGCAGTTACCAACCCACTACATATAAAATGATAAAAATATACAGATTTGGTGGTTACCTATGTGTTGTCCTAAAGAAGGGTGGACTTTTTGTTGAAAAAATTATGTTTTTAGTGCTTGTAATTGTGAAATATGGGTTGATTAGTGTGTGAAGGAAGGGCCTATCAAAAGAAAGAAAAAATTTGAGTGATTTTTGACTAAAAATTCGTGTTTGAAAACGGTCAATTTTCAATGTTTGGAGAGCCATATTTCGGAATGTAGTAGAGAGCGCCGCAAAATATATTCATATTCGTGTTCAGGAGACAAAACTACGTAAGTAACATCACTTTTTTTGTATTTGCGCAGAAGCCCGATAAACTTACCTTTACCAAAAACAGATGTCAATTCCGAAACAAGAATGGGATGAGATGTACTTTTTTTGCAGGTGAAGGATATTTGAATATTTTGCATGATTTCGAAAATGAGTACTTGGACACTTTACCAATTGCTGACCATAGAAACCTATTTTATCAACATGACGGGGCACCTCCGCATAATGGTCACTTAGTCAATACTCGTTTACAATAATTGTTTCATGACCAGTGGATAGCCAACAATGGACCATTTCTTTGGCCGCCCCGCTCTCCAGATATGTCAGTGCTCGATTTTTTCATTTGGGGTACAATTAAAAATCATGTCTATGAAACTCAATTGACTACCATGGAAGATTGTATGCAACGAGTGAGGAATTCATTTGAGAATCTCAGACTCGATTCAATAAGAAAAGCGACACATCAAGAATTATTAGTGAGATGTGAAAAATGTTTGGAAGTTGAAGGGCGCCAATTTGAACATTTACTGACCAAATAATTTTTGTATACCTCTCAGTATCGTTAATTGTTCTCTTCTCTTTTATTCGAATAGTTTTAGAATTTCTTTATCTAAATTTTTGTATCAGCAGAGATGGAATGTTTTTGAAGTTTTCTATAGTTCGTTTAACAGTGTTTTGTGAGGGCTTCTGCTTCTGCGGATACCGAATAGCAAATATATCACATGTTCTTGAGATAACCCTATTACATTCGCCATAAATAATAAATAGATTTGGGTAATCTTCATTCGAATAATTCAAACGAGCCGGCATGATTGATTACAATGACATTTCCGTGGCAATTGATTGTTTTCAACGCAACTGCGGGAGCCATGGCCAACTAAGAATAAGTAAACTCAAGAATACGAGATTTTCTGGAACTGAGACTTGTTAATTCGCCAATATTTCGAAAACTGTTGAGATAACCTTATTCAAAGTTAGCTTCATTTTCGATGCCGAATGGAATGAGACTAAAAATTTGGGGGGTTTCCATTTGAAAAAATGGACTTATAATAATTTTTTCAACCGGATCTATATCATTTTCTGGTGAACGCCCTGTATAACTCTGATCGAATTTATATCGAAATTCTACTGAACTGGGTCCTCTCCTATGAATAAATCGATACACAATCGAAAATAAATGATCATGTCCAGAAATAAAAAAAATATTTTTCGGTCTGCAAACGCAATTTTCAACTTAAAATTTGAAATATTTCGAAAACGGTTAGACTTGGGTATAGGACATTATACATGAAACATGTTCAGAATCATGCGTAAAATCTAAAACCTTGATAATATACAGGGTGTCCCATATAAAATAACGAAGTTGGGGTCCACTTCCGGTACAACCGGAAGTGCCACAATCTTTAAAATATTTTAGTCGGATAGCACTTATCAACAATAGTGAACTCCCAAATTTTCAAATTCGGCCCACCTATGGTTTTCTATATATTGATCGATGCAGTTCCCGGAGGGACGCCCTATATATATATATATATATATATTCTGAAAATTTATATATATATATATATGTATATAGAAGGCGAAGGGTAGTCTTGACTGACTAGTTGAGGAAAAGCGAAATGTTATGTGAGGATGCAGTCAAAAGGCTGGGCTGTTATACAAGCAAACTCTTTGTTATTTGGTCGAGCTTTCGAGAATGTTTATTCTTGAAAAAGAGAATAAACATTCTCGAAAGCTCGACCAAATAACAAAGAGTTTGCTTGTATAACAGCCCAGCCTTTTGACTGCATCCTCACATAACATTCCGCTTATATATATATATATATATATATATATATATATATATATATATATATATATATATATATATATATATATATATATATATATATATATATATATATAAATTTTCAGAATATTCGTGCTGTCTATAAATATTCCGGAGATAATTTAAGCTCTTGTTTTATTGTAAGTGAATCTTTAGGAATAATTGAAGCTTGCGTGGTATTCGGTAAAAAAAATTCACACCATATTCTGGAAAAAAATTATTGATCCAACCTGAAATTTCAAATTAATTTCTCTGATTGACAAGTTGGTCAGGGTATTGATGTTTTCAACATGTTGATTTATCATTTTTGTTTAACCGCTTCTGTCAGAAAACCTAATAATTACCAGTTAAAAAAAATCATATAGGTATATCCACCGTATTTTGTTGACTAAAAAAAGATTACCAACTTCGGATAACACGAAATCTAAAGCTCAGTTGGGTACCAGCCCAGTCTATCGCCCTTTGGTAATTTTAGTTAACTTAACGTGGTAGAAATATATTTTTACAAGTAACATGACGCAATTTTGAAAAAATCCTATGTGGGTGTTATTTCCCGTTCTCTATTTGGTTGATAAATATTTCGAAAATATTCAATCCAACTTTTTTATTTACCTTTTTCTGAATAACAACTTTTCTTCCAACTCAACTTCATGACAACTAATGTCACCTAAATCACAGTCACTAGCATTATACAGAGCGAGATCAAACATTAAAAACTATTATTATCGAAATTATAACAGTGGGTATAATTACCATATTTCGTTAAATAAGAAAAAAAATTGGCGAGGGAGTTGGTGCTGTGGTTACGCATCCGCCTGTCGCCTTAAGGTATCGGGTTCGCTTTCCCAGCGGGGCAGATATTTTTCTTTATAAGAATTCCCCTTCATGCTGAAGGACTTCGAGAGAAGTCGATGGCGTTTGTCCCGGGTACCGAATTTCGTGCAATTAAATTAATTTTTGCAAGACTTATCTTCAAAAAGAGAACAAAAAAATTCAATCACAACACCCTGTATCTCCGAAACGAAGCATTTTCGGACACAAGTTCATATAGACTTTTTTTCTTAAATTTGTCTCAGGAATACGTCACTTGAACATTTTTACGTACTTATGTTACACCCTGTACATATAGTAGTTGTAGTAGTAAGTGAATTGTTCACCCCTTTTAACCCGCCAATGCGAACTGTGTGTATTCTGATTACGTCTGCGAATAAGATGAGGCGTCTACGAGAAACAGAATGGTCTCATTATTAACGAAGAAAATCGAATTAACTTTGATGTAGCTAATCTCTGCTGGCAGTAGATTAACTGTATTTGATTGTTATTGAATTATGAGCTGGGATCATCTGGAGGACGGGTTGGGAAAACATATAATATCTGTCGAGCGCCCTAGTAAATGAATTGTAGTAGTACGCCCTTCATTCGAGTGCCGAATAGGGGAATTCACTAATTGGGGAATGCTTTCAAGTTATGATATATCTATATTAGCTCTAATTAGTATTCTAGTTATTACAATTAGTATTAAATGTCTATAGGTTGTTCGGTTACCAATAGTTTCAGTTGATACAATTTCGTTAAACTGAACTTTATGTGAATACACACCGAGTGTTCACATAAACCTATATCGGATACTCTTCTTGTAGATCTATCAATATTTTGCAGATTGAACTTCTGAAAATGCATCGGATCGAATTGAAGGATGTTGGAGTTCAAAAATAAATACCGAATGTTAACGAATCTGAGACAGGTCACATCTTCAGGAATATTAGGTATATCAAGATGTGATTTGGTATAGTTGAAGAGAAGACTTGGCATTTTCAAATAGAACACTCGCTGAATTTGAACATTTTGGATTCCTGACACAACTCTGGGTTAGAATGTGACTTTTCGAAGAGTTTTCACACCCATTTTTGTAGAGTCCCTCTCAATATCACATCAAGGTAGCCATGATCGAACGCAAACTAGTGTACTGACTTGAGATGATGTCAAAATATGACAGTCGCAAAAGTTATGTGACAAGTATAATGATAGGACTAAGACGAGCTGGCAACATCCGAATTACCTGCCATAAAATTGATCTCACAATGACGACCAATTTTTGAGAAGCTGAACGCCAAAAAGCTTTCCTTCCATATATTCATGGTGTTACTGATAAAATAAGTCGAATTCTGACACGACATGACATCAAAACCATTTTCACAGCTAACAACCAAATATCCACCTACCTTCGAACACCCAAAGACACAATCCCTAATGACACCCAAGGAATATATGAAATACCATGCTCCAACTGTCCCAGAACATACATCGCCCTAACCAACCGACGAGTGTCCTGTAGAGCAAATGAACACGAACTAGCAGTCCGTGATTCTGACACAAACTCAGCATTATTTCAACATCATTTAGAAACAGGCCACAAAATAGATTTCAAAAAACACCAAAACCGTTGCCACAGCCAAAACCCTCCAAACCAGAGTTACCCGTGAAGCCATTGAAATCGAAAAACGTCCCAACTGTCTCAATAAACGCGACGATTCCCAAAGACTCCCCAATACGTGGAAACCAATTTTGGGTCCAAAAAACTTCCATTTACTCCGACTTGAGTACTAATCCGTTCGAACCTCCCATTGACCGTCCGATCCCTGATCCTGCCATAATTACTAATGAACCCTCAAATCCCACCAACCTTCAATCCTCGATCTCCAGTGATGAAAGCCAGTTAGTAAGACAAGGTCTCAAACCTAGACGCAAGGTTACTCAGTCTTGAAAATGGAAAGGAGTTTACTGGATGATGATCAATCAACTTTTGTCGAGTGTGCCATAGACAATAAATTACTCTCTTCAAGTGTACTGATAGCCATGTTGCATAATATTCTCATCATCTTAACATTCGGACAATACTGATGATCAAGATATTGCCGATTGGTTAATTGGTGCAGGACCTTCGGAAATGGTAAAGATTAGGAAAAAATAGTAGGATCAGAGCCATTGGAGAAAGAAGAGATTATAACAAAAAGAAAGAAAAGAACTTACGGGCGATCTGAGGTCAGGAAGTGGAGGAGGGTGAAAACGGTTTATCTCGGTTTCTGGCAAAACAAAAAGTTGAATTTCCTGAGAGAATTTACCACTGTAACGTATTGGCTACTGAATCTGAGTTGCGTTATGACTGCACGAAGAAACTCACATGGATACCACAGTGTTTTTGTCGTTGCTTCTTTTTCTGATCCGGAACCCTTCACACATTAGGAGGATCTTGTGCCTTCGAGGAATACAGGAATAAAGTACATCAATGTCAATTTGTGCGTTTCGGAAACTTTTGTGATTCAATTGGTTTTATTTGAAACCTCAGAAACAAAGAATAAATGACTAAACTGTACCCGAATGGAAAGAAGAGAAGAGGTTCACCAGCTTTACGCTAAAGAAACAGCTCTAAGGTATGAATGAGAGAACGTTATTATCATTGGACTGATAAAAAAGTAATACTGTCTATGATTCTGTCTGCTTGATTGCCTCGGCTACACCTTGGCTGAAAAGTTACAGAGTTTCTCGTCCTTGGTACATAAATAACTACCTCTCCAACCGCCTAAATATGACCTTCTTATATTTAATCATTTTGTGAAATAAGTGGGTTATTTCAAGATATTGCTTGGTTGATATGGTTGTGACAAAAATTAAATGACTATCCAACCACTAAAAAAAATTCTGCTTACCGACAATTTTCGATATCTGTAATGACTCTTTCCTAGAAGTCATATCAAATTCAATTCTAAATTTCGAAACAAACAGTTTATCTCCACTATCTTGAAATTCCTACTTTTGAATTGAACTTTATTATTCATACGTTAATATCCCGTTAATGTGAGTTGGCCAAGCCGGTAATCTGTCATAATCATTTTACAACATAAAAATTCGAATTGAAATGCAATTGTTTAACTGAATGATCAACACTTGAATTCTTGTGAGGGAATTCTCAGGTTATTTACTAATTGATTGAAAAATTAGTTTGATAGTGATTATTTTTCCAACAAAATCAATTCTGCACCTCCTAATATAAGAAAATTGACGAATAATGGGAGCATATAAATGTCATCCACTTTCTTCCAGTGTCAAATCAAAATCTCTAAATTAGCGGTTTAAAAAAAATGTTATGTTATGTTATGTTCGCATCGTCCAGCGACTGTCTAACTTTTCCCGGAAACATCCATTTTTTGTCTGAGTTAAACGAACACTTCGTAAATCTTCAATTTTTAAAAAAGGTGAGAAAAATTAAAAGTTTATAGTAATCCCATTCAACCTCAATACACTAGAGGACTTCAACAGATTTTCAATAAAGTTAATATGAAATTTGCATATATTACTTTTCACAAATTACTTACAACAGGTTTTTGGTAACCCAAAAGATGAATCAGAAAACTCAGAGAGGTCGGGAATTTACGAAATCAGCTGTCAAGATTGCAACAACAAATACATCGGCCAGAGCCGACGAGCTATTGAAACCCGTTTCAAAGACCATTTTGCACACATAGAATATGGAAGGGTAGATGGATCCAGTGTCGCCCACCACGCTCTAGACAATGACCACAAAATTCACAAAATTGGTGAAAGCAATCTTAAACTGATCAAGCATGTGCATGACACAAGATTACTCGATGCATGTGAGAGTATAGAAATAGCAAAACAGCATGTATCCCTTTCAGCCCGCTTTTCAATCTATTGTTGAGAAAGTAATCAGAATAATCAATAATAACAGATGACGGACCAACAAACTTTGCAGGTATAGTGACTGCACTAGTTCATTATCGGGAAATTAATTAGAATAAGTAGCAATAACAAACAAAGTCCATATCAGACCGGAAAACTTTAGGTATATTAACAACTATCCCTTGTCTTTAGATTCAGTATCAATTTCCTTCTGAAGATGTTAACCTTGTTAGCGAAACGCGCGTCGAGTGCAAAAATATCAGTTTGGTGTTAGGATCTCTGGGAAAAGTTTCAACTTTCACACCGAAGGTTTCCATCTCATCGGTTATGAGTTAAACAAACAACAAATTAGCGTGATATCCACGAAAATGTAAAGGGAATCCTGTTTACACATACCGATATATTGCTTATTTTCCCGGCGGCATCCTAGTTCGAATAATTTACTTTTCTGTACCCGCCTATGAATCAAATCGCTTGATTTATCCAACCCTATTCGAATATGTGCGCAAACATCTCAATTAATTATTGTAAATAATCCATTTCCGTTACTGTTGACTGATTTCACGCCATTGCTGCATTATCATGTAGAGCGACGTGGCAGTCCATGGATTTATATTCGTTTTGATATGTATGAAAAACATTATTCCAGCGAGTTCGGACAGATTGATGGAAGGGTTATCATATACGATGAATTTCTATCCAAAGAATATCAGGATGATGATGATATTGTGTCTGATATGACTGAGTTGTATATTTGAATTGATTATTGTGTTTTTCATAGAGTATGACATCACTCATGTTTTCGAAGCTGTTTAGATTCTTGACCTACCACGATCTGAAAAATTAAGAATAAACAGGTCTTTTTTAATGGTACGCGGTCTATCAGTCAACAATTCCTCAAAATTGACCATCAAAAAATACAAGAACTAATGATTAACAAAATTCTTATCGTTGTTGACGTATTGGAATCGAACCTGTTTCCGTTTTCAAAGCTTCTTCACAAATATATCTCTTGAAGATTCGTTTTCGGAAAACTGTCAGATCAATAACGATAAGTATTTTGATGGTCACGGCCCAGCTCTTCAGGTTGTCTGACAGTCATTTGATATCTGAAGTTAAGCAGCGCCGAGCGCGGTTAGTACTGGAATGGGTGACCTCATGCAGGAAAAGACCGCGTCGAAAGCCTATACAACTGCAGCCAAATAGCATATCATAGCTCGCAGGCGATATATTAATGAGTACAAGATATATTGAGGATATACCGTCCTTCGGGGGGGATGTAAAGCCGGCGGTCCCGAGTCCATGGATGTTTGGCTCGTAAAAGATCCCTCTGGTTGGAATACCAGAGGGTTCGGCAAAATTTCCACTTTTGGGAAGTGTGCCTACTAGCGTCGATTACTGGCCTTGGTAGCGGAAATAGGCCGACGTTAAATGAAGAATAAAAAAAGTATTTTGATAATCATTAGCTCTTTTATTTGTTTGAGATTCAAATTTGAGCTACACGAGAAGTTGCTGACTAATGGAGCGTGTTGCCTAGATTGTATAGATTCCAATAATGATTCTGATTTTTTCAGATTGCGGCAGGTTAAGAACCCAAAAATACTACGAAGAAAGAATTCATCACTCACTTTTAAATTATTTGCAACAGGTAATCAATGCGATATAAGCCATGCTGCACAGTTTACTCTATCCATTGCTATTTACCTAATCAGGGTTAATTTTTCGATACAAAGATAAATAAGTTATCTGTCAGATAGATAAAGGAAATGAGAGGGTGTGCATGAGTAATATGCAAGATATCTGTCAGATAAAAACAACCAACAGTTTTCATCCTCATCACTACCAATTATTACTGACGCGCACCTTTTCATTTCCTTTATCTATCTGACAGATTATTATTATTTATCCTTTCAGTGAAAAACTGACCCTCAGGACCGGTTTTTCAATGCAAGGTATCTATCAGATGAAAATAACCAACAGTTTTCATCCTTGTCACTGTCAAACATGACTCACGCACACCCTCTCATTTCTTCCATCTGTCTGACAGATAACTCATTCATTCCTGTATTGAAAAACTGGCCCTTAGTCTTAAGAACGACTTGTTTTCAAAAAAATTCAATCACGTCTCTGTCATTTTTTGTATCACCTTGACATACAGTCAACAAGCTCATACCGGTTTTTTTTTTTTTTCAACGTTCATGCAAAAAGGAAAAACTCTATTGAACTATATCTGCTGCGAAAACTGGTTCTCCAATTTACCACAAAGATAGTAGTGTAAAAATGCATTCTGAGGCTGAAAGTGAATCATTTCACTCCAGAGAAATTGTATTTTTTGCCAACCTCTGTTTCCTTCACATTCATTTACCTACGTAGAAAAAAAAATAATGTAGTTATATGTATGTAAATTGTAAATGAATGTATAAAGGCAATAGCAAAGGACTGGCCCTGACAAGCGACAGCCCGACAGATGCTGTACCTAGGAAAATGACTGATAAAGAGGTAACGGTTCGATTTGGAAAAGTGATTGAGGAAGAGGATTGCAGTTTCGATGAAGAAAGTGAGTACCTATATATTTTTGTACGTTCGGTTCGGAGGTAGTGTGTGCTAGCTATAATATCGTATAAGGGTTAGCTCGTTTCGTATAACTGCGTTGGTGTCTACACGGTAGTGGAAATCTGAACACTTCGTAAATTTCGATGACCAGAATGACGTTTCGACAACAACTCAATGAAGACAAAGACGGAATTTTACGAATGCAAACCTTATTGACAGGTCGAAATACGATTTCTACAATTTCCATTGCCTTATAACTTCGCTATAACAGGACCCGAATAATTCAAAACTGTGGCACTAAATACTAGCTGTTGCCAGCGACTTCATCTGCGTAGACGTCGAACCAAACCGTCTAGTGAGCGCACGCCGGTAAAGCACCACATCTCGACCGAGAAATGTTTGTGAAATTTCGAAATGATGGGTGAATAGATTGTTGAGTTTATGAAGATTGTGTTTACTCAAGCTGAATTCAGACAAATCCGAAACCGGCGGTAGGACGATACGACAGCTTTCTTATTGGTCCTGACTTGATCCTTATTTCTACAAAATGTGACTTGTTTCTAGTTATATATTTTGTTTGTTTCTTGTTTTTACAATGTGACGTGTTTCTATTTATATATGATTGGTATTTCATAAGTGACTGATTGTACTAAAGAGCATTATTTGCTAATAAAGAGTGATGATAATAATAATAATAATTTTTATTCGGCGGGAGAATTCATCAACTAGTTTTAACTTTTTCCGATGTCGTATGGAGAAAAAGGATGTAATGCTCAATACTTCTTTTGACGGGAATCATCTGATTTAAATGTTGTTCTTCTATCCGATGTCGGATAATGTTGGAATATATTTACCTTTGTCCGATACCCGCGGAACACAAAGGACACTTGTATTTTCTCACAAGAATCTGACGTTGTGGCGGTTTGCAGTAAACGTTGGTCGAGGAGTACCAAATACCTAGAATCACTAGACTCTACAGAGTAATGAAAATCAATAGAATTATAATAAAAATAAAAAATTAGTTTTATCGCAGCTTTTGAACTGGCTTGACTACAATCTTTTTTTATTTCCAAATGAAGAAAAGGGCGTTTATGAAAGAGGAAAACAATGGGAAATTTTCACAATTTATTGCAGAACATGAAACTCCATCACAATGAAAAATATTACTATTTGAGGAGTCTGGATACTTTCCTCAAATATTGCTCAACGTAGTTGTAGCTACGGGGGCGAGTAGGAGGATTTTCTCATTTTGAAATCACTAAAGGGTTATGTGGTATATATATATATAAGTAGGTATCTTCCTTGATGAAACATTGATTTGTGCAAAGCACATGGAACTCCCATGTATTCAAGTCGTGCCTGTTATGGATTTGGAATTTTATCTGTTGATAACATCACAATAATAGTTTACTTTTTAAGTTCTCACACTAGAGACTGATATGGCGCATTCTTTGGGGCGCGGGCGGTAGTAGTCTAATTGAAATGAAAAAATGCAATTTGCATCTATGATACCATGGTATTTTCATCTTTTCATCCACATCACTTTGAAAAATTTGAGAAGTACCCATAATTACTGCACTAGTAATGGTATGGATTTCAAGTATTCCTATAATAGGAGGGCACTTCATTCCTGCATCAAATTGTTTCAATCACCAGCAGCTCTCATGAATATCAGCTTTCTGTGACATTGAGCCATAAATAGAATTCTTCAGCACTCATTTTAATATGTAAACAAATACTATTTCCCCTTATAGTCTGTATCAGATTCTTTTTCTTGACTGGCTTATACATTGTTTTATGACTAACCATTACGACCCAGGGGGCTATGCGAAATTGTGCCCGCAAATGACTATCGAAGTCAACTAGGATTATTTTGACCAGAGCGGTATCATACTGTGTTTATACTATAAAAGACACAATGATCAACGAACAGAACAATTCAATATCAAAACCAGCTCAGTAAAATAATAATGAAACTTTATGTCAACAACATGTAGTCTTTTTGCCACTCCTGATGACATATTGAACATTGATAATTCAAATATGTCTATTTCATTCCTATACAGTAATCGAGATATTCTCGTTCCAACTCCTCACTGGATTCAATCGTCCTTCCAAATTCGATTTGCGAAATATTCCCTTCTATTGCAAAAAATGATACACACCGCAACAATTATCTGTATTCGAAATGAACGATAAATCGTTGTGATCACCATAGCCATAACTCGATGTTTGATTATCTTGGAAAAATTATGAGATATCTTGTCTGTCAACATCTTCACTGTGCCCTTGGTACCTTATCTAATTGCACTGGTTCACACAATAAATTGCTAATTTATCACTGCCATTACAAATTTTCACTCTTCCGCCAAGCCAATCTTCGTTGTCGGAGTACTGGTTAAGGACAAATGGCATGATCAAACTGATGAATGGCTTCATTATGATATTTTGCACCTCTTCTCTTTCGACTACGTACAGATCTTGAGGCTCAGTTTACTTCAAATATAGGAAATAAACTTTACTTATTCAATATTTCCCAATTAATTTTACCCTCAAATGGCCCAATGGTTAAATACGAAACACTCGACATTTTTTTAATGTGCCTGGCTGACAGACAATTTTGTTTCCTTACTACAGGATGCATATTTGCTACGACCTCACTTGGTCGTAGCAGATAAATCGAAATACATTATTAGACAATGTCATAGAAAAAATGAAAAAGTTCTGAAATTAATAGATTTTTCATAATTGAGTCTAGTGTTTGGGGAATCCACTAAGAGAATTCACTAGACTTTTTTATTTATTTGTTGAACAGATGGAGACAGACAGCGCGCATGCGTCAAATTATAACCGCAGCAAATCTACCCAATTATAGAACGATAATTGAAAATATACCTCGTATTTTGAAGATTCTTCTGCGCTGATGGCAAAATTTCAGTTGCAGTCATGTCATGTAGGCAGTAATGAAATGAGTCAAATATTTTTCGTTTTTTTCCTCTCAATAGCAAATGCTTATACTGGGTGAGTGAAATTAGATTCGATGCATTGGGACCTCGAAAACGATGAGAGATGCAAAGAAGGTTTAAAGGATGCCAAGCTGCAAGTTTTTTATTATTATTACTTTGCGAAATGCGAGGAAACCGTTTTGCTTCCAGAGGTATAAAGAAATACAATCAAAATTGTTTTTCACTCAGGACAGTACTCTACAGAGTGTGGTTTTCCTTCGACCACCTCCAACTTTGAATTTTTCAATACAGTCCGCATTCTTTCTTCCATTACGAAAAATTTCTGGCGTTATATTTGAGAATGACTTATAGACATTTTAAATATTTCGGTAATTCCTCGAAAACGAGCAAATTTTGACAGGTATGTCATATGACTCTGTAGGATCACAAAATTAATTGAAAACCGCATGTGCCCATTGATCCAGAGTTACAGTTAGCGCAAGGAATATATTTTCTTGTAAAACTCTTCTATCACCATTTTTCTAGAGCCAATTTCAGTTACAATCACAAATTGCAAACAGTTTTCGGAAATTCATTCAACTGAATCATATATGAATAAGAACAAAATATAATTTATCGCTTCATCTTATATATTTCTCAAAGTGAGAGGTTCACCTTATATCTTCAACATTTGAAAGCATAGCCCATAATATAAAACTTTGCATTCATCTAAGCTTCTCTGTTACTCTTGCCGTTTTTTAGATCCGTCTGCATCGACTGGGAATTTACTCACCCGGTACACCGATTCAAATTTCGAAGCGTCTTATTCAACCACAATTCGAATCAATTGGCTTGAAAAATCACCTGAAGTTTCGAGTTCCAAATAAAACACCCAGTTCAGTCATACATTATGGGATCAATACTTCCTTCAATTTTATATCCCTAACTGGTGAAAAAATACCGCAGTGTCGAGGCTGGTGATCTTGCGTTTCACAGCATTGCAACAAGAAACATTTAAAACATATGATGCATACAAACTGACAGGATTAAGATTCACCTAAATCAGTCATATTCAGCTGCTCATTCAAGATAGCCTTCGAGATTCTGCTTCAAAGCGAAAGCAGATAATTTCAGTAATCCTGCGGGCAAGTGATTAAGGCAACAAATAGGAAAATGACGCTTCCAAAGGAGAAGAACGATAGATAGGAATAGTGAATCTGAGATGTATGTTCCTCAGTGATCTGTAGTAGGTTTTCTCTCTTCGAATTATCTTTTATGCAAGGTATCTAGGTACTCCAGTTGCTAAGAACTCGTTGACAAAGCAGGCAAAGTGGACAAACCGCCTTTCATATAATTTTCCTGTGTAAAATAAACTGCTGAGGGCAATCATTTATAAAAAATACGGTGAGTTTTCTATTCGAAATTTCAAAGATAATGTGAATACACATATAACTGAAAATGCTACAAAATACAAAATTCGCGTCAATTTATTCAAATTGTATTACCATATAATCCGCCAAAATTCTCCACCAAAATAAGGAATTGAAAGAAAGTTGTACTGTCAAAAGCCCTAAATCTGAATTCTAGGATGCAATTCGTTGCTGCAATTGTCATCAATCTGTCAATTTTAGTGCCGATATTGAAAATAGCTCTGAACGTTCCCAAAAAGAACGCCCACATTATCACAACTAATAATTATTGTACTGGAGTTGTGATAAATTTATCCTGCTACTCTTCTTGATTTCCCCACTCTCAGAATATAATTGAGCATATTCAAAATCACCATTTCTCACAATGATGCCACCACATATCTGTACCTTGCGGCAACAAATTTACCAGAAGAATAACCAAGTTACAACTTACCTCATCAAAAAAAATGTATGCAACTCGAAACATTTGCATGATTACAATTTTCTTGAATTGCAGTGATAAATGGCATGGTGGAAATCAGAAGTGAATTGGCTTCAACTCTGTACCTATACTTTCAACTTTTTATGATTCTCATGACCTCAAATCTACCACACCAAGTCATTCCGCGCTCTCAACTGCTGATTTCCTATATTAAATTCATCAGATTGCGCTGCAACCGAATACCTAATAGAAGTGATGTGCATTTATTGTAAGGGCCCCAGGCCCCACTAATCAGCTCCCCCTGTGGGACGGAAATACACATCAAACAATAAACAGGGAACAAGCAGGCGGCGGTGATATCAAGCAAGCCGGAACTCGAGTCAATCTGAATAGCAGTTCGAACATCGACGGTGGCTTTGTTTTCGCCTACATACAGAACTGCGCGCAAACGTCGAAACAAAAGAAACTCCAAACTCATCAAAATGTAAATGGCTCAATGCGGTTATCCGACTAAACGGGTCGCTGATGATTCCGAAAGCTGATGCCTTCGTGATAAACCTCGCTGAAAATTGAATTAGGTTAGGACATTCTCTTCACGCCAGTGCGCTATCATTGGGTATCGACATAGTGGAAGGCAAGTTACCAAGGGATCATCGGGAGGGGTAGTTTTTAGCGGGGTACGTGCAGAGAGAGTTTGACACAGTTTCCCCGAGACCAGATTGTATTCACTTCGGGGAATTATACAAGTTTGCCAACTCGACGTCATGCCTTTTGACACTTCCTAAGCTGACTTGCTCGGAGTTGAGAATGTCCGTTTGGTTATGGTTGGAGCGTTAAAAGTTTGGGATGTATTCTATTGGAAAATATATTCATCGGTTGATTATTTTCTGATCAGAGGTTATTCTCGAGTTGGGATTGTCCGTTTGGTTATGTTTGGAGCATTCAATCTGTGATCAGAATGTGTCCTAGCAACTTTGTAATTAACGACCAGATCGGATCATGAATGTAGGAAAGCGATTCGAAATACAGAGAACAAAACATGATTTTGTTGGTCACTTGGGGAGCAGATATATATCACGAATATTTCTGGAGATTTTGAACCATTGGTGAATTGCTAAGTTTTTGGAGTATCCCAAAAAAAATGTTAAAATTACCAGAATTCGTTTGAACCAAAGAAATGAAAGTGTCATATATGCACGACAAAATATCTTGTTGAAACAAGAAAAATTTATTCTTAAATATCAACTCTTGAGGTTATGTCCACCGTATCACACGTATCATTTGTTGCTCTAACTAGTTTTAACTGGAACTATAACTAAATTGAATTCGAAAAGCCTTCGTTCAAAAGATGTTAATTCATTTTAATCAAATTTTTTTGTTTCATTGAGCCAGATTGTCATCTTTCGGATCAATATCTTTCGGATCTACCATATGTAATAAAATAATATGAAACCAGAATGTATTTCTCTTAATAAATATACTCTCAATTTGATACACAAACTTTGTTAGCAAGAACTCTTTTTGTTTGCTGCAAAGACTGTTCAGTGAGAGTCTGGAGGTGACCAATCCCATTAGGTGGGATATCTTGATCGAATACATCAACCAACCCGGTAGCGTTATGGGTCTTTCTGAGTTTTTCTACCGTTGAAAGAGCAGAAGTGTTACCGGAAAAATCAGTAAGACGCTCTAGAGCGCTTCGGCACGCAAGTTGATTAGGTAACTCTTGCCCTCACAAGGTTCTGTCATCTGGGCGCACTCATAAAAGTTTTATATAAGAAAATAATTTAGTTTTTCCTGACGATGTTTGTGTTTCTCAGGATCACAAAGATAGATCCAACATATACTTCGAGAAAAATCAGACAAATTTCTGTGCAATAACACCAGATGAAGTACACTTGCCCCATTGTTTCAGCAGGTAGTTATGTCAATACGTTAGAAATTGTGAAAATCACAACATTTGGAGTTGACACTCCACACACGCGTATCGCTAACAAAGATAGCATCGTCAGGAAAATAAATTGTTATCAAATTTTAGAAAACATCAGTTTTTTTTCTTGACGAATCAGTTAGCAAAACGCTTGACTAGAGTGCTTTCAGTTTTGCTTGAGGGTAATTGATGTTTGTTGAAGCTTTCACTTTCCCATCAAAAATTGCAATCTTTTTACATACAGAATCCAATAATGCAAAATTGAAAAAAAAACCATCAAACACATAAGATATAGTTTCACAATCCTGGAAGAGTGAAATCGTCTTGAATCATGTCATCCCTTGATTGATTTGGGACTATAAAGAAACAGTTCTCATTATGAGTTGATCAGGATACAGGTCACAAAAGATACAAAATATAAGGGTCACATAATATGTAACAAAAAGGTAGGTGAATCGGACAGGGTTAGTTGAATGAATCCTTCAGTGGATCCTGACTGGCATCATCGAGAAGTTTCTGGTTTTGTTATAGCCATAGACTGATAGAAATATCATTCACAAATCTTTGTAGAAAATCAGTTACATAAAAAAGGTATTTGTGGATTAGATGCCGCGGGATATAATAGAAATAGTCATTGGAGCCAGGATGACGTTAACAGCTGAACTAACTCGGTCTGAACTCACGTACCCAATGAAATCGAATGATTGGTTGACTTCGTTTTTTATGTTTTCTGTGATCTGAATCGAAGCTTCTGGGCAATACATGGCGACGAAAGGAATAATACCTTCTAGCTCTCGAGATTCCACAATGTATATGGGACTGGATGAGCAGAAATATCGTATCATGGAGCTAATTAGTTTACGTTATTTGACTTTTTCATCTGTTATCAATTTTCATACCACCCAATTTGGTGGAGGTGCGAGGTCAAGTGGTTGAATTTTGGTGGATGAGAGATATTCCCCACTACATATTGTAGTTGGTGTAGGTGAAAGATCCGTGCTCGGGAACCGAGAAAAGTATTCAATAGCTGATGGCACAAATTATTTGAAATGAAATTGTGTCTCAATCCCGAATTCATAAACATGCACAAAAGCTGAGACTTTTCCTGAAGAACATTTACCCTGACAATAAAATGACATTACTTGCAGTCGACGCGCGTTTTTCTAATAAGTGTAGAATCTTCAAGAAAATGACACTGATACTGAATCTAGAGACTATGGTAAGTTTCTAGAGAGAAAAAAGTTTATGAGAGATATATTTTTCAAACAATGAAAGTACTAATCCTTAATAATAATTGTTTGACGTTCTGGAATCCACACAATACATTTATCTTCAGAAATGGAAGATATATGATGTTGTGCAACTGAACTCGGGTATCCAAAGAATGAAGTTGGTGGTTTTTCCTACCAAGTAAAACTCTTTCAGCATAGGAGTGAAAATTGCAACTTCCAAGATTGTCTCAGTATCACGAGATTCCAGAGTGAGAGCAATGAAGTAAAATTTATCGTCCATTGATGGATTAAGATTCTTCGAGTGGAAATCATAAAATGGTTTCATCATATATATATATATATATATATATATATATATATATATATATATATATATATATATATATATATATATATATATATATATATATATATATATATATATATGAAAGCTCGACCATATAACGAAGAGTATTCTTCAAACAACAGCCCGGAAATTTGACTGCATCCCCAACAACATTCCATATTTCTCTCTCTCTCTCTATATATATAAATATATATATATGCTACAATATGGTTAAACAAGCAGTTACATCCATGAAGAGAGATCAGTCAAACAACTTACAGTGTAATGAGGTTAAACGGCACGATGAATAAAATTATTTGGACACAACATGTCTGCGCGTAGACAATAAAACACGACAGTCAGGACGTTAACGAACAACAAAGTTTCACACAATAAAACGCTTTTTAGATTTTCAAACCCACCTGTTTGTTCCTTGATGAGGAAACGCCGAACACGCGGGAATAATCAGAATGGCGTTGACAAAATACAACTGTCTAAATGGCGCATGTGCAGTGCCAACCAATGACGATGCCCAAGCTCACGCGGGCTTCGACCCGATATCGATCTGTGAACAGATCACAGCAGGGATGCCAACGGAACTCGCGCCTCGAGTAGCTGCGTCTACCACATACGTTGGATATGATTACACGTTCAGTGAAACATTCGTAGTTCCTCAACATCCGTGTTAAAATTGAATTTTTTTCTGAACTTAATTAATGAAATGACTGTGAGAAGAAGTGAGAAATTTTAAAATTTTGAAAAATGTACAATTAATTTTCAAAGTGAATATTTTTGTAAAAAAATGTGATAATTGAGGCATTTATCGAAAGCTTGGAATCTGTGTTATAAGAGTACCCTATTTTGGCCTTCTGCATACAAATATTGTCTCACTCATTATATATATATATATATATATATATATATATATATATATATATATATATATATATATATATATATTCTCTCTGATATAGAGTCTGAGTAACTTTTTGTTATCAGACAAATTAATTTTCGTCAACATTCAATACTTCCACTGCATCAAATATTTTATTTTAAAAATGTATGCACTCAATGAACAAATGACCTGTCATATATGCACTTTCGAATAAAAGCTAGTTTTAAAAAATCTTCAATTCATTTCTTTTAATATGAGAAATGTGATGGTCTATTATGTGTGTAACTGGAAAGGGTCCCGTCAAACAAAATCTGAATCTCACATTTCAAGACATCAAAAAAACTCGGGCGTAATACTTGAATAAAATAAGTAATCGTAGCTACGTGTTTCGGGATCACTGCCCTTCATCAGTACGCTGTAATCAAGAAAAAGGATGAGCAATACTTCAATAGTCTACATTTCAATGAAAGTCATCGATTGCGACAACTTTGAATTGAAAAACGGTGTCGTCATAGAGAGAAACACACGAAATTCACTCTCGTTTCTATCCCGCGGTAAAAGTTAATCGCTCTTTTTTTCATCGGATACCAACCCTCAAGGGGTTTCTGCCACTGAGGCGCGTCACGCTTGGGGTATACCGGCAGTCGGCACGTAACAAATTGAATTCGGGCCATCGAGAGAACATTTTTCAGTGAGAGCCTCAATTCCGAACGAATCAAGATACGACGTTTTTCTGTGAGAAGGTGATGAAAAGATTTGTGGATTTTCTCTTTGACAACCGACGAGAACGAATGGTGTTCGGATACGATTGTTTTCTACTTCATTTTCGGAAATGTCCTTCTTCCAAGTATATTGATACGCGCACACCGCTTGACAATTTTCGCCTAATCCCCATGCACGCCCTACAAAGCAAAACTATTTCTGAAAATGATGCGATATACTATTTCCTGAAAGATGAAACTGTTCTATCTTTACATTCCTTGATATGACAGTAATGAACGTTGTATGTCTTCAATTTCATTCTGATACAAAAACGGCTTCATTGTGTTACAGTTGTAGTTATTATAACACAATAAATCAGGTCTCCTATGGAATCCAAAATTTCAAGCGATGACAGCTTTATTTTACTCATGTAAATTTGGCCTGAATAGAATTTTGAATGATACTGAATTTGAGGTTCATGTTATTTGTTGAATCTGTAATAGCCGTAAAAAAAGTATAGTGCCTAACTCGCATGGAATGCTCACTTCTCACTCGCATACTCGTAGGAAATGACTGTCATTCTTTGCTCGTTAAATAATATACTATTTTCATGGCATCGCCTAACAACAAAGTACTAAGCAACTTGTCAGCGTTTATACTCCAGTACCAATGCTACCAAATTATGTTTGGAATACCAGTGCACTGTTGCCTGCTTCAGTTTTGAATTGATATTATTTGGACATTCCTGATAAATCGAAGATCATAAAAAACAGATCATTTTGTATACGAGCAAGCTAATTACTATCAATAACATATTGAGAAAACAAATATTTCATAAATATTTTTCATCTTTCACCTTTCATCATTCATTATTTCGCTTCCCTCCTCGGAGTTTCAACTCTTTTCGTGAGATAGAAACAGTCGAGAACTCGCGAAAAAGGGCAGGATATCGAGAGAAAAGTCGAGATTTCTGAAAAAGTTTAATTTGACCCTTCAACGCTTTCATGACATAATATTTTGTTTTTGTTCCACCAATAGTGGATACAGTGTGAAGCTCTTTTCTGAAAATTGAAGATATATTTGTTTTCCTGTATAAGGTTATATACGAATTCTGTCCGATACATAACTGCTATATAATATTTATGTGGACAGGAAAAATTGAGTTTGTTTTGGCAATCACGTACCGGAATTTCTCAAGAATTGGGAAATCTATAGAAGAAAAATCTAAAAAGTTTTTTACTTCCCCTCTGTGACGTTTCCCATGTCTTGCATATGTGAACAATGATTCCACACAAGGCTTGAGAAGAAAGCAGATTACCTTTCAGAATGTCGTCAAAGAGAAGTATACAGTGGTTAACATTCAAAACGAACCAAACGAACCAAAATATCGGGTTTCACATCCATTTGAAAAAAAGCGGTCGTAAACGTAATTTCATTGGTGAAGGGGGAGGGTTTTTGATGCGATTTTTAGCACTGCAACTCCAACCCTGTAGGAAGGGTGTACCAATCCTTACTCTTTCAAATGGAAGGAGAGGTTGTGCGATACTCTTTTCAAAGGCCATTTAATTCTGTTCCAAATGACATATCATTTGTGAAATTCGATCAGATAGTTCCCGATGTGATTATCTAATTGTTCAATGGTTTTCCTAATCTAATTATTTTACATTATTTTTTGTTAAACAAAACGTACGTAATTATTCACACAGATGTTCAAAATTACTACTACCGACTTCTATGCAATTATATAGGTGTGACTATAATTTCCCACAAACTGCCTGTAACATGTCTGGTGTTATCTGCCAGCATTCTTGCACAATTCGTTTCCTTAGGTCCTTTCGAACATCAGATCTATGTACGTATTATATTACATACACATTTTTTTATATGCAGGTTCACACGAAAGAGAAGCCCTGTAATGTTCGAAGAACACCGCGTGAATCATGGGACAGGAGATACGAATTAACATTTAATTTGAATTTCTGACGTCTGTAAGCCTCAGGAAAAACCTCTTTTGGCAAGGAGTTCCAAAGCTCAGCAGTTCTATTGAAAAAAGATCCTTGTGCAAGACAGGTTCGACAGGTTTCCAAATTCGCAGCAAAGGGGTGGGAATACTGCAATCGTCGAGTCATCCGTGTAGATATTGCCAAAAGGGGAACGATTGATAACATAATTCGGAAGAGCATCGACCGTGAAAGTATCTATAGAAAAGAGGCAAGTCTCCGACCTTTCTACGATGTTCCAATGAAGTGAGCGAGTCTGTGAGCGAAGAATCACCAACAAGACGAATTGCCTTTCTCTGAATAGAATCGAGAAGCCTCAATGAATGTTTTGGTGCCGAACTCCACACATGAGAACTGTATTCCATGACAGGTCGAATCTGAGCCTTGTAGATAATTAGAAGCTGACGAGAAGGAAAACCATTACATAATCAAATACTTTGCTCGGGAACCATCTATCCGAATTTCACGAATGAGATGTCATTTGGAAGAGAAACAAGTGTACTTTCAAAAGAGGTATCATTCGAGTCCTTGTTCATTTCTAATAGTAGAAGTTTGAATGATATTTATTTCACGGAAAAGAAATTCCAGAAAAAACTCCAAAACAAATACTTCGTTTGAACGATAAGATTGGAACCTTTAGTGTAAAAGTTGAAATTTTTCCTAGAGATCAATAATCCAATGCAAAAATATCACCAAGCTGATATTTTTGCATTCGACGCGCGTTTCGCTAAGAAGGTTAGCATCTTCAGGAGAAGAAAATTGATACAAGTATCAATTAGCATCAATTTTCTTCTCCTGAAGATGCTAACCTTGTAAGCGAAACGCACGTCGAGTGCAAAACTATCAGTTTGGTGTTACGGTTATTGATCTCTAGGAAAAGTTTCAAATTCATCGTCATGTGAACATTTTCGAACTTTCATTTCTAAACAAATTATCTCCTTTCCCAGGCAATTTCCGTTCTAAAACAAAACCATAGCGTACAGAATGACGAATTTTGTTCGTTCAATCCATCTGGCCAACCTCTCTGAAAATCATGTGCCAATTCACACCTGCCATATATTGTTTCGGGTAGGATTGGGAAATATCTGAGCCCCAGGGTGCAATTAACACCAGGACATTTAAAACACAACCAAAAAAATATTCGATCCCGCGAAATTGGATATCACACATGACTTCCATGGATATCGGGAATTTGATTGAACTGGGAATAAAATCAGTCGCAAAAGAGCGGAAGCTTTATAGAGTGTGATCCAATACCCTGGGGTTGAGAAAAATCGGGGTGTGCTATTCGTATAGCAAGTAGCACTGTGGCTGGTATCGTTTTTTAAACACTCAGATTCAAACGATGTAGGAGGTGTCATGTTACCGAGGAAAGTTTTGGGCAATGCTAGAGGGTATATCAATTCTGGATATAGAGTGAGGTCCATAAAATGTGCAACAAATGGGGTTATTTTTTTTAATGGGATTATAATTATTCTTTCATGCAGAAATTGGAATACAGGCAAGAGTTGGTGCATGTTCGATAACCGACTCACTTACATTCGGATTGGCTTCTGGTCGAACAGTATACAGGGCAGGACAAAAAATGTTTGCTTGAAAGTGGTTGACAATGTGCCTTGCTGAATGGTTGAGGTTCGGACTTCCATTGTGTATATTATTAACTCTATTGAAACCTGTTTCTGAGAACGGAGGGATTAAAATACAAATCAAGTGAGAAAATCAAATCAAATTTTTGGTCAATAATGAAATGAGGGATTGATTGATCAAAGGAAATACTGTCGTTACAAAAATCGAGACATTGAATATGAAATATGAGTCGAAGAAAATTTAAATAACGAAATAAATGAAGTAATATTGTGACAAGAAAATTGAGGCAACCAATTTGAAATACCGGTCAAGAAATGTTAATAAAGAAATCAAATGAAATATTATGAAAAAATATTGAAACCAAGTTTCAAGTTGACTGTACTCACGACGTTTCGATTGCTGGTATCCGCAATCGTCTTCGGGTGATGACTGACAATATACCGTGTGTCACAGACTCATAGTACACCCCCGTTTTCTCCTTTGTTTTTCTAGATATATTTTTGAAATTCGGAACATTGAATATGCTCACTGAACAGCATTTCTCGACATATCTGAAAGAAAAAAATAACTTCCAATTTTTCCGGAAATGACATCAACTTTCGATTCTTGAATGGGACACCCTGTATATTGTTACATGATCGGCTAGGGATGATCATGAGGAATCCAACGATACCAGGTTTGATGATGTTATCTCCAATGACTGCGGAGATATCGCCATTTATTTTATTCATAAGCTCAATGAGTGGGAGAGAGAATTGGATTGACCCGCCAGAAAAAGTTTCTCTCTCCTACTCATTGAGCTTATGAATAAAATAAATGGCGATATCTCCGCAGTCATTGGAGATAACATCATCAAACCTGGTATTGTTGGATTCCTCATGATCATCCCTAAACGATCATGTAACAATATACACGGTGTCCCATTCAAGAATCGAAAGTTGATGCCATTTCCGGAAAAATTGGAAGTTGTTTTTTTCTTTCAGATATGTCGAGAAATGCTGCTCAGTGAGCATATTCAATGTTCCAAATTTCAGAAATATAGCTAAAGAAGCAAAGGAGAAAACGGGGGTGTACCCAGAGTCTGTGACACACGGTATAGAGGTGTGGTCGGTTATTAGGACAAAAAATAATAATTTTGTTCAAGAATAAAGTACTTCAATTTCGAAAAATATAGGAGAGGTTTCAGTTGATGGAATGGAAGTTTTGCCCAAAAGTAGCAATAATTATATAATAGTAATATCAGTTGATCATTTGCCTTGTTGAAAAGGTTAGTTGAGGAATAGTATGAGTATTTTGAATATTGAGTTATTTCAAATATCGTTGCAACAAAGATGAAGGTGGGAGTTACCAAATAAACAAAGGAAGCACGAGAAAACATGTGAAAAATTATTCTAGGATGATTTGGTTATAGCTACTTTCAATAAGTACTAATCAGAATTTTAATTCACTATAAGCAGATAACTATAAAAGCCATTTTTTTTGTTTTCCAGGCCCAGACTTCATTATTGGGCGAATTTCACATTTCTCAACAACTGTTCCCAGTGAGAATATCCTATATTTCCTGAAATAATGATACCTCATTCTTCAACGAATTCAATTTTTCTTTGTCCTGTCCTATAGAAGCCATTCTGATTACTTGTAAGTTGGTTATCGAAGAAGCACCAACTTTTGACAGTATCATAATTTCGATTATGAAACTGATAAAAAAATTCATCATTCGTTGCACACTTCATGGACCTCAATATATAACTGGCCTTTATATCTTTATATACACGAAGATCGACTTAGCCTTGAAAATCAACAGCTGAAAAGAAATCACATATATGATTTTGGAAGGTATTTTGCTCTATTTTCCCCCATCTATCAATCTAAGTCCTGAACTAACCATATCTATAATTTATCAGTTTTCTGTCAAATGTATTCACCTATTAGTACTTATTTGTTGAAGCTCGGCCATTTTGACCAGCAAAAGCTATACGGCCTACATATTTGTCGAGTTGAAATGTTGGTGATATTTGTACATTTGAATTCAACTTCATGACATAAACTGGTGTTAGAGTGGCGGAAGCGTTTCGAAAAAACATGCTTGGGGTTCGAAAAAATGAACATACTAAACTCCTGTCAATTTGGTGGTTTGTTTGAAGGAAGGGGGAGGTATCATGGTGGCTGAAAACAGATTTCAAACTGAGCCAATGTTGAACAACTGAGGTTTTCATTGGGAAACTATATTTCAATATATACACTGGTTCAATATTGACAATGACTTCTGATATCTCAGACACAATTCTGCTTTGATAGCTTGTTACCAGTATCCGGGTTATCCATATTTCATCTTGTCTCTTCTTGAGAGGCAAATTTGAGTTATACCAGAACTTGCTGACTTTTTGAACTGTTTTCTTACCGTAATTTTGAACATTGAACTACCAATATCTGCCAATAGTACTTTTTGGAAGATTGAACAAAAATATTGTAATATCAATTCAGGTATCATATCGACATAATCTTAAATATGAATATGCCCATTCCATCATTGGTTGAGATTAAAATCACATTATCAGTCATAAGATTTGATCCGATATAGACGTTGTGATGCTGAAATTTTAATAGTGATCGTATGTCGTTTCTGAACTGGGATATCGTTACTAGTAATGTAATATTTATACTTACTGTTACCGAAACAAATGTCGATATTAAATAGTGAAATATCGATATATAGTGATCCTCAATGACAAAGACCTGCAACATTTTGACATTGAAATTCATTTTATTTTAACCACAGTCATTACGATTATACAAAACCTTTTATTGAATACATATCATCTAATAATGAAGGAAGTGTTCTCTTGAAGTAGCAGCGTTTTTCCCTTTTTTTCAGATGAGTATTTGTGATAAATGACGAGTGTCGTATCTCAAGTAACAGAAACAATAACTTATTATGAGGTAAAATCAATTCAATACTTTCTTGCCCGATATATCATTTATAATATTGTACCGTTATAACCTTATATTCAGGATGGAAACTACTTTACAGACTTTTGTTTGAATTAGTTTTCATCAAACAACGTACATTCTATATATTATTCTTCACCGATGATGTCTATTCATCCTTTCATTTCTAATTTTATTCCAAACTAAAAACAGTTTTTTGTATGGAGTACATCCTACTGCATATTCGGAGAACAGGAGAAATTTTGCTCGAACTTTTCTCGGTCTAGAAGCTTCGAATTAATGAACAGGAATCCCATGAAGCGCGGCCCTATGGAATTTCCATATAATAGTTTTATTGAAATGATTCAGATATTTTGAATAAAACCTCCCAAATAAGCGAATAATTAAAAGAAGCACAATTGATGATAATTTGGATTAACATCCAGTTGAAATTGATATTGAATACATGCTATAACTGTTTAAAAAATGTATTGACTTTTTCAAATTTATGTTGGAACATCATCTATTTTTTTTATTATACATTGGCAGGTTTTCTGAAAAGTATCTATCATTAGACGGCATTGATGACAATGAATGCCAGATATAATTTACGAATTTGATTATGGCATTCTTCAACCCTTTTCATACTTTCCATCAATACTCCTGTCATTCCCGAATCCTTTCATTCCATTCCAGACAGTTCCAAGGGTACGGTCAAATGTTTCTCACGACACCTACATCAAACTCACTGACACATCAATGAAAATTTAACGATCCAATTCTTCTACGCAAATTGATTTTCCACTGTGATAAATTCCATGCAATACGGCTGCTGATGCAGGACTAGATGATGAATCCCATCTCGACCGATACACAAACGGTGGATAACGTTCGCAAATTCATCATGGACATCAGCTACCTCTGATACTCTATCATACGAAGAGATGAATAGAGCTAAACATTAGCTTGAAGTAATTGAACGCGATCGTCGGTCTTGAAATGTCAGAGGCGCTACAATTGGTCCTGACAGCAGCAATAAATAGATCCTGATTTTCATCATTGTGCGGCATTTACGAACAAGAGGACTTGTGAAACAAACGAATAGCTATGTTTAAAGTTACTGCTGTCACAGACAGATTTTCAGCAGATGCCAATCGGGAATTGGGTTAGAATGTCTCGAATATTTCACATTGTTGGATCGTTTGGAGTTGTAGTTCGATTCAGATTCCAACATGAGTTTGTGAGTAGCGTGCGCTTTTGATAAGGGTAGGCACAATTAGGTGATAACTTGATTTTGAAATAGTAGATGGGCAAACTTGAGAGTGGCTTCGAAGTATATCATCTGAGAACGATTTGTTTAGAGCAGTTCCATCTATATCAATACAGTGGTTGATATAGCTAACAGAAATTTACTTCTGATCGTCATCTCCAGCCTTTCTCGAGGTATGGTACCAACGCTGGAATATCAACGACTTTGGGTTTGTTCGTAGGAAATTTCTTGAATTGACGAGAGGCCAATAAATGTGCCCGCCCCAATAATGAAATGACTTCGACACTTATAAAAACATGCAGGAAATTCTTCGCAAAAGATCCCTGCACTGGCACTCGCCGGATATAATTGTATCAACTATACATGGAAGTAGTTGTTTTCTAATTGGCCCAATCGACCTATTGCGTAGGAATTTTTCCTAGACGATTCGACAATTAGGTGATGTTTAAAGACTAAAAAATGACATTTATAGTTGACACTACATGGAATACAGTACAGAAGCAAGATGAACATATATGGATATAAATTATCAGGAGTATATTATGCTTTATTCGAATTTATACTGAATGGAAGTTCTAAGAACTCCAAAGAATATCGCAGGAGTCAAGTAGAAGACCCATGATATATATTACCTTGGGAAACATTTTTCAAAAAAGATTTGCCACTTTCAAATTATTTTCATAGATATCATCACAACAGACCTTCCTACAATCAGATCGAGCAAGTCTCACATCAAGACTAGCACTAGAATGTCATCATGCCTTAGTTGAAGGCTCTTGGACTAGCACTGTCACTGCAGAGTATATCAAAAGGCAGGCGAAAGTGATGATTGTGTCGCCAACTCTCTAACGAGACTGCAGGTCTGAGAACTCTGGGACTTGAACCATTCATTGCCATGAAGGCATTGGCAACTCATTAAATAATACTGCCATTACCACTTCAGAAGGAATTAAACCACTTGTTGCGGCTTCAAGCCATTGAGCTGAGGAATACAAAATACTTGTGAATAAATTCTCATCAAGAAAAAAACTTCGGCAAATACCGACTCGACTGAATAGGAGATATGTCTTCGCGATATTCCAACTTGAGACATAGATCACATATATAGGGGGATCATATAATGTGCTCCCTCTCCTCATCTTTTGAAAGGGATCTAAATGTACCATATTCAGTGTATTATTGAAATGGCGAGAAGTAAAGTGTGCTGGTTGAAGTCGAAAACTGCTATTGAGGCATGTGTCATACACCATTTATAGTCGAATTTCACCGAATATACATTTTCCACCTGAAATGGATACCTATAAAATCCTGTTGACGATAATATGAACTCACTTCCATTTCAAATTATTCTGATGAGAGAATTACTCCACTGTTACACTTTTTTTTCCACTACTAACTTTAGAAATCACAATAATTCAAGCTTTTCCTCCAATTCAAAGTGAAGCTTTTCAACCTAGGTGAATAATGATAAAAATTTGCCTAGTTAAGAAGTGAAAAACTGTCGAATGTGTGGTCTCATTGATTTAGATGACAACAAATCGCAAACTCAATCGATTGCCACCTTGTCAACTTCAGGCTTCCCTATCAAAATCAGTATCACTCAAATTTTCACTGATTTTTCGTTTCCATCAACAATGTCGTCTGGAATTTCAATATAGCGTCTATTTTCTTAGAGCCGAGTTAGAATGGACACCATTAATAACTTTTCACATTTCACTTCAAAATTGTACACGTTAGAAGTTCTCATCCCATTAGATAACCTCACGATTGTAAGAATGATGTTTTTCGTACCATCATCATAGTACGGTTGTCCTGAGGAAGATAGAAATGAACTACTGAAAGCTTGACGCACACAAAGAATCTTTTCGACCTAGTATCTGTTACAATGTAGCCATTGAAGATTCCTCATCAGTATACACTGGGTGTCGCAGATTTTTTGCAACAAGCGATATATTCGTTATTGGGAGAGATAGAATAATTAAAAAGTGGCATCATTTCGAACATCTAATGGACCTTCACATAACACACTCAAAACACTTTTTGGTTTCAGCCCCAATTTTTTTCGCAGAAATACAAATTACATTATTGTTTATCTGTCGACAAACTTAATTTGGACATTCACAACTAGCTTGCTGTTGTTTTTCATAGAACTTCATTCATCATTGCACTTTTCGTTTGCATGAACGTTTTCAGAAAAATTCAGAATGTACCCCCTCCCCTTTATCCCATGTGACGCGTATTATCTTGGAAAAAAATGGATCTCAATTTTATTTCACAATGATCAAGAAATAATGAAAAGTTAACTGGGGTCCATTTTTTTTCAGGTTAATAGGCGTGATATTCACTTTACCTTATTTTGAAGTAAACTTCAACTGAATTCTGAGATACCCGGTATATTCGACCGAGAGCGCAGTCAAATGCTTTTTCGAACAAAATAAATTTCACACCATTCACCCCTTGGGTATTTACCATCCCCACTGGCGTCAACAAGAAGGGTATATATTTTATTGCTTTCTGTTTCAGGTGAGTAATATGAAGAAACTCCAGTTCAGAACCTGAAAGCTCAGGCGAGAGAAACGGGTGAGTTTCCATTATTTCGCTTCTCGAGTTCGATTTCGAGGAACAACTTCGAGCAAAGTATTGTTAAGAAATTTTTCCTACGGAGGTTATTGAAAAATGAATAGTCGCGAACATGCGAGGAAAGATCTGAGCGTGTAACGCGTTTTTTTTGGGAGAGCTGAGTTAACAGTGCCGTAGGTGAAGGAATACCACAGTACCTACTCATGCAGAGTGGTCCAACGAAAAATATGCACCTAGCTTTTCTCTTTCATTTGGAATTCAAAGCCGAAAGGCTCAGGTACCTAGAGTTTGCTTTCATAGGAGGAACATCTTACACATATTTCAATACATCTGCCTTTGAACCCCCAGCGAAGTGGTTCCACCATCCTACAATTTTGATTGGAAAGTTTGGTCGAGTGATACATCATGTCAAAAGGTGCAAAATCATTCGTACAATGATATTCCATCAAAATTCACCCAAGCACTCGATAAGAATCAGCGTCAAGAACATCAACCCGATAATTTTGCTACTGATAAAAAATATAAATGAGTTTTTTGATTTGAGATTCAGAATGACTACACATATTTCTTAATTACTTCATTTTCACGATAGCAAGATTTCAATGTTGAACTTTTCGATTACAATCAAATTCCCCATTAATCGTTTGATTTTTCTGTTCGAAAAACTGCAGATGGAGGTAAAAATATAATTTGGGCAAACGTATTTCATTCTTGTCACGGATTCTGTTTGGTTTCTTTGAGAATTATCTCAGCTCCACCATAAAACATGGTTTATTGCATTCCTGAACGAGTTGAAATTGTAAACTTTTTTTTTCAAAAAAGTTGTTTTGCTAAACTTTCTGCTCGCTTGTTTGACAACCTCAATCCCGTTAAAATGAGAAACCTAAGGTACAGTTACCTGCTCGAACAACACACATCTGTTTTTCAAGGAGAAATTTATGCTATATTCCAATGTGCGAGAACAATCAACCTGAAGTCCCAACGAAATTAGAGGATCAATATTTTCACGGACAGCCAAACTTCACTCAGGGAACAGAAAAATCCCAGAGTGGCATCTAGACTGGTATGGACATGCCGCGATGAACTGAACTATCTGGCAGACCATGATAGACTGGTCACTCATGTATCACAGGCAATGATAAAGCCGATGAGCTTGCAATACAAAGATCATCAACACCATTCACTGGATCAGAGCCAGCGGTGGGGGTACCCAAAACAACAGTACGGTATCACATAAGGAATTGGGTGAGAACAAAACGTATAGATTACTGGGGAAATGTACTTAGTAGTGCTCACGGGGGAACTTTCATAAAAGGGTCGTCGAAGAAAAAAACTGACGACCTGCTTCAGTGTAAGAGGCATCAGATGAGGGTTATATCAGGGTTGTTGACTGGACACTGTCCACTGAAATGACACCTGAATAAGATGGGGCTGTACAACGGCGACCTTAGCTGCAGACAATGTAACAAAGGAATAGAGACACATACTCTGCGAATGTGAGGCTCTGGATCATAAAAGTCAAAAAATATATGAAAATCCGATTTCGGGTCCAGAAGAATATGACAAACACCCAGCAATCAACCTGCACAAACTCTTGCAGGGGACAAGATTGTTGTAATGGGTTTCATAAAATACAGGGAAGCAAAGCGCAATAAGCCCTAGCCCTAGAGGCTGAAGTGCGTTTCGGAGACCTGTCAGTGAAGGACAGGTCAGACGGCGTCTACAAAGGAAAAAAAATCCCAATAAAATGATTCGTATGTCGCCAATTTGTTTAGGAAGTTTTTTCTAACCTGATTCGTCTGTAATTTGAAACACCAACGGCAGAACCCCATCAAAATAAATTTTTAGAAATTAATTCCAACTAAATCAATCATATTGTTCGGAAGCAAATGCATCACATTTTCAACTCTTTTTCAAGTAACATTTCAATAAACCAATTCAACAACTCGTTCACTTTTCTTTTCCAAAGCACCGTTACAAAAAACAAACATTGAATCCTACCACTAATTGATTGATTGAATGATTGATTTCTAATACCCGAATTATAGAACGCCGTTTCCGCATTAATTCTTTACTAAAATTCCAATATATACCGTATCACAAGAAAGACAATCATATGCCTTTTTCACATGATGTATCACTCAACCCTTCTTTGCATTTGAAAAATTAGGATTGTGACACCCCCTGGGGGTTGAATGCATATATTGAAAAAAGAAGTCAAGAACATTTCTCCGTCACGTACAAATTCTACGAGTCCGAGCATATTTGCTTCAAATTGCAAACAAAAGAGAAAACTAGGTGCATAGTTTTCTTTGGACCACTCTGTATGTCTTGTCTCCAGGCTATTCTGAGATGAATCGGCGAGTCTAGTTGGCTTATTAGTCATTTCAAATAGTACATTCTTCAATCTCTATATAAATGCTCAACCTCTCGGTTCTAGAATTCCTTGAAAAGATAGTGCCCCAAATTTTCTTGGACTCAATGAAAATACGTTTCCACCTAGTCGATGTAGTGATGTAAATAACAAACCACTTCTTCAAATCACATTCTACACATAATAGTATGTTAGATACACAGAAAAAAACAAGTTTTTTGAATAAATGGTGAAAATGGTGAATCGATGTTTTCGAGACAGTGAATAATTATAGCGAGAAGAAGAAATAAGTCATCATTTTTGGAGAATATGGCGGGAGCTAAGGTTGGCAGCACATTTACCCTAAGAACATTTTTCGATCGTCTGTTATGCATTATTCTTTATTGATGATATTTTTGAATCGAAGCTTTTTCTATGAAAAAAATTCAGACACTGCAAGAGTCATGTCAGATAAATTACTTTATCCGCGACCATTGTATAATGTCCCCTCTTTACGCCTGTTTGCTCGACATTATTAATAACCATTACTCACTAGTGAGTTAATGAGTCATTAGTTACTGCTCTCAAATACTTTGCTGTTTTAGCTATAATATTATATTATTTTGCTACAAACAATCGTTTTTTGAAATTTAATCGTTTGAACCACCAAATATTTTCAATACAGTTCTGACGTACATGTGAAAAAAGAGGCAAGAAGTATCTACACTAAGCTATCAGCGACTATAAATGTGTGTGTCTCATATCGAAATAGCTTTTGAATCCAAACAATTTTACTCAAACCTGTACACAGTACCTATTGCATGAAATATTTGTTACAATAAATTAATAGTGTTCCTCAAAATATGAGTGTAATGTAACAGAATTTTCCAACAACAAAACTTCAATAATTTTATTTTTTCAGTCGTGGATAAAGTATAATATTCTATACGCGTATAATGGCTATTATTCCCTCGATGATTCAGACCACTCACCTGCGGCTCGTGGGCGTAAACTTCACCTCGTAAATAATGGCCATTATTATAAGCTTGTTGAATATTATACTGTAATATTTACCTGAGACAATAATGTTCACCTAAAAAAAGAAATTCGAATATAGTTACAAATTGTCGAAAGTGGCGTGGTCTCTTCTGACTCAGGTTCCAGTCCATTTGCCATAACCGCAATGAATGAAGGCTATTATTTTGGATTAGGTATTAGGTTAATCATTTCCTCTATGCTCGTCAACGACATCACACTACCAAAAATAAATCAATAATACCATTGCTCTGTCAATAGTGTAATACATTTGATACTGACTATGGTTATTTTCTGTTCTTTGTGGCAGCAGCCACCAGGAGTGGATTTTCCACAACAAATTCTGGGTGCTTAAGGCTAGAGCGAACAAAGCTTCGATTCGCCCTCCTTCATGAAGAGGAGGTCTTTGGTGATGAACTCAGGAATTCCTGTTTTCGAATACTCTGAAATAGGGCGGCTCCTTGGAAATGAAACTCACTTATTATTTTGAACACGAAATTTGTAGCAGAATAAAATGGGAACTGAACACAGCAAATATAGCAAATTTAGGTGAAACAATATTCAATGAAATAATCTTTGATTCAAAATAATAGAATTCACAAAAGAAGTACCAGCAGAAAAAATATGAGACCACCAAGGTCTTCTCAGTAACACGAATTGTATGAGAATTAAAACAAGGTGTTGAAGATATGTGGTCAGAGTAGATTTCATCTCTATATATCATGCATAAACATTGGTCCGCCGGCCAAATATACATTATTGGCCGCCCTAGTCTTAGCTCAATGAGCTCTACCCAAGTAGCACATCATATTGGCTGAACCCTGAATTCAGATCGGTCCAATATAGACACATCGTGAGTTGAAAAATTGATGTTAAACTAATATGAATCAATATTGAGAAAACGAAATTTCAATATGAATATTGGTCAATATTGACAATAAATTTCAACTGCATTTTGTAAGGTTCAATATTGATAATATATGGGTTTAATTACTTATTACCAATATTGGATCTACCATATCGGGTGATAATGAATAATATCAGTTCAAAAACATAGATATTGCAATATTGTGTGCACATTTTGAATATACCCAATTTTCAACAAACAATATATATTCGACATTGTTTGGGAGCGTAGATTAAAATATTGTATTATAATATTCGGTGGCATAATACTGCAATGTAGATATGCGAATTCTGATATTGCTTGAATATTGTTTTCACAGTAAAACGGAAATATTCAAATACTTAGTCATTTTCGAATCACAACCTGAAAGGGGTATCGGGATTTTGAGAGTGATCACTTAGTGTATTCAAACATATATCAATATTATTTCTACCAAAAATTGGAAAAATTGAAATTACGACATGTAGTGAATTTCAGTACCAGAAAATTACGCCCAGAACCTTTTGCACAGCGAGTTCGATATTCCAAACCGCCATCACATGAGACAGGGTTTTTCAAATATATTTTCATTGTTACTAAAGTTTCTAATATTTTAATGTTGTCTCGAACATAGCTAACCACCTCTATACCACCCAACTCCTTGAAAACAAGGTACCCCGTGACGTAGAGAGTATAGTGGTCGACAATGGCATTTTCATAGTGAAGGTCGTGAGTTCAAGCCCCGCAGCAGACAAAGTTTTTTCCAGGTTAGTATTCGGTTGGTACATGTGAATGAGTGAAAATTTCAATTTGACTATTTGGTAAAAAAAGAAGAATAATTCCGAATGTGAAAACTAAGAATTATCGAGTGACATCAATCAAATATCCCTTTTTTGTCGATATATCATTAACAATATTACACCAATATAGTCGAAACGATATATCCCTATATTGTTTTCGAGTATTGATCTAATATCGCCGAATGTTCACATGTTTTTTGTAGTCAATATGATATCTAAAATATAAGGTTAATATTCCCGTAATATTGAACCAAGCTTGGTCAAATATGTTTTTGCTACTTGGGTAGGTACCTTAAAATCGTCAGTCAATCCCCCAATATGTGATTATTAATTCTGTATCCAGAAGAACATAAAAAATATATGCAAATATAATACGCAACTTTTTCACGTATATTATCTATCATGTTGAAATGCCAAGAATTTTTGCAGACGCATTCATTACTACGGGAAGCTTCATGAAATTATTAAATATTTTTCGCTCCATCAGTTGTCTATTGACATTTGATATGTTCGGGAACATGCATTATATTTTCCATTCCGAATGGAGGTTTTATGTTCCAATGATGGATGCCAACAATTCACCGAATAACATCATTCCGTATTCGAAATTTGTTTTATCTCGTGTGTAACGGTAAATACAATATAGGACATATAGGCTGTAATGTAATTCGATTCACTCCCTAATTTGTTTTCCGATATTCCGAGGAATCGAATCATTCACACAAATGGATTTTCAGTTATTGCATTACAGACTTTTCGCAAATAGAGATACCGAAAGGCGCGCCGAATATTTTTCGACATTTGACAAGTTTTTCCAGCGTATAAGTTGTACAGATGATCGGAACAACAATGAAAATGAATCAACATCAAACCACTTGCTCTCGAATAAATCGAATAGGTAAGAAATATAAAAAGGAAGTTATCGACTATCAATAAATACAAAGGTGGGTATTAGCGGGTATTCAGTCTTTAATTCTGAGAAAAACTACCAAGCTTTTGATAACGTTCATTGTCTAATCAATAATGTAAATAACTAATGTATAATATCAATGGTGTGAACTCACTGGTAAAATGAGTTAAATACAGAAACTCAACATAATATACCGTGTGTCACAGACTCTGGGTACACCCCCGTTTTCTCCTTTGCTTCTTTAGCTATATTTCTGAAATTTGGAACATTGAATATGCTCACTGAGCAGCATTTCTCGACATATCTGAAAGAAAAAAACAATTTCCAATTTTTCCGGAAATGGCATCAACTTTCAATTCTT